>JACBWV010000610.1:160024856-160117497 GCA_013435795.1 Chlamydomonas sp. ICE-L | reverse complement strand
TCGGAAGAAAAGGAAAAGAGAGAGAGAGAAGAGAGGAAAGAGATGAGTAGAACTGCAGGAGAAGGAGAGAAAGAGAAAGGAAGAGAGAACGAGAGAGAGCGCGGAGAGACAGAGAGAGAGAGAGAAAGAGAGAGAGAGAAAGAGAGAGAGAAAGGAGAGGCGAGCGAGCAGGAAGATAGAGGTAGAGAGTAGAAGAGAAGGAGGCGAGAGCTAGAGGGAAATAGAGAGGCAAAATAAAAGAGAAAAATAGAGGAAAGAAAGAGAGGACAAAAAGGAGAAGGAAAAAGAAGTAAAGAAAAGAGAAAAGAAAAAGAAAAAACACAGATCAGAAAGAGAGCAAGAGATGAAAGAGAAAGGAAGAGGAGAGAAGAGAGAGCGAAAGACTAGAAAGAGAGAGAGAGAGAGAGAGATGCGAGAGAGAGCGAGAGCGATGAGAGCGAGAGAGAGCGAGAGAGAGGGCGAGGCGCGAGAGGATAGAAAGAGAGAAAGCAGAGGAGATAGAAGAGAGGAGAGCGTAGATGAGAGAGAGAGCGCGATAGACGCGAGAGAGAGGAGCGATATAGAGATGATATGATCTCTAGCTAGTGATCGCTATGAGAGAGGATAGAGACTATCTGATCCGATAGCTAGATAAACTACCTCTACGCTCTCTTCTCGGTATTCTCTATATCTCGCGTCCTCATTCTGATCTCATATATCACGCTAGCTGAGATAGCTCTGAGATAAGCTATCTACTCTCCTCTCTCTCTCTCTCTCGGATAATTTGTTTTGCACATTAATAATGCGGTCCTGCTACGCTCGAAGCTAGGGTAAAAAAACAGAGATTAATTCAGCCAAGTCTGTCTGTCTGTCTGTTCATTTCTCTGTCTTTCTGTCTGTCTATCTGGTAATGGACACAGCTTTGGTACTTGTGTTAGCAGGGATGATGGCACCCTCAAAACGCTCCTCCAAAATTATAATATAATTTAAACATGTTTTAATTTTTGTTGATTAAAATGTACAGAATTTATTTTAACCTGACGCGCAAGCTCCACGCCTGGTAGTGTGAACCCTCATAATTCTCCCACCTGACATAAATAAAAACATAAATATATAAATAAATACATGAATAAATAGAAGAAGAAAAATATAAATAAATAAATAAATAAATGAATAAACGAACAAATAAATAAATAAATAAATACACGAATAAATACATTTCACTCCTTATTACGAGGCGTGAGGATGAGGGGGCCAGCCTGTTTGCTTGCAATGGGGCCAGATCCCACCTGACACTTAAGCTCCATGGCTGGTAGTGTGGACAGATTAAGGCCGTCATCGGTGAGAGACAGCAACATGAAGTTGGAATCTGATGTCACCACTTGAAGCTGATTCATGCTGAACTTCCCGCCTTTGTGTGTCCTCATTACCTGTAGAAGAGATGGAAGAAGGTGGGTGGTTGGACCCAGTGCTAGCAAACAGGGGTCAAACAGCGACCTTGCTCCCCATGCCCCACCCAAGCACGTGGCAATCTACTGCCCAATCAAGTAAATGAGCATCACGAACACCCAACCATCAAGCACATGAGCGTCTTATCAGCGTCCTACACGCACCTCCACTACATCAAACCATCCTCAACACAACCGTCCTCCACCCTACTGTCCTCCACCCTACTGTCCTTCACACTACCGTCCAACACCCAACTGTCCTACACACAACCGTCCTCCACCTTACTGTCCTCCAATCAACTGTCATCCACTCAACTGTCCTACATCCAACTGTCCTACACACAACCGTTCTTCACCCTACTGTCCTCCAATCAACTGTCCTCCACCCTACTGTCCTCCACCCAACCGTCCTCCACCCTACTGTCCTCCACCCTACTGTCCTTCACACTACCGTCCAACACCCAACTGTCCTACACACAACCGTCCTCCACCTTACTGTCCTCCAATCAACTGTCATCCACTCAACTGTCCTACATCCAACTGTCCTACACACAACCGTTCTTCACCCTACTGTCCTCCAATCAACTGTCCTCCACCCTACTGTCCTCCACCCAACCGTCCTCCACCCTACTGTCCTCCACGCACCCGTTCTCCACCCTACTGTCTTCCAACCAACTGCCCTCCACCCTATTGTCCTCCACCCACCCGTCCTCCACCTTTTTGTCCTCCACCCAACTGTCCTACACCCTACTGTCCTCCATCCAACCGTACGCCACCCTACTGTCCTCCGCACAACTGTCATACACCCAACTGCCATACACCCAACAGTCCTCCACCCAACCGTCATGTACCCAACTGTCCTACACCCACATATAAAGATGGGAGAACTAGCCATAGCTATGCCTCAGGCCAGCTAGATTGAGGCATAGCTCTAACTATAAGCTAACACCCTTTCGATTCAATGAGTATCACAAGCACACAACCATGTCCCTGGTGGATCACCTGCCACTGGTTGTTGCTAGGCTCTGAAGTACCATTGGTCTTCTGCCCCTGTTGGTTGAGGAACATGAGGCTCCCATCTTGTATGCCAGCGAGAACATGATTGTCCCACAAGCAAAGGGATGTGATTTTCTTGGGGAAGTTGTCAACGACGACCCCTGCCCTGTAAGCTTCAAAAACTGGAGCTCTAGGTGGCCCCGTTTCTGGCATCGTTATTGACATGGCTCCTGCCTCCCGCTGGATCCGCAGTGCTTGGCCAAAGGTCTAGCTCAACGAACGAACGGACGCAACATGCTGAGGATTATCGGGCAATGCGAGGGAGGGAAGATCAGAGCATTGGCACGACACGGCGTTTTTTCCTAGGTCAGGCCAGATCCTGCAGACAAGGTCAGGCACGTTAACCTGGATTTGTACCAACCTCGGATCAGCTTCCAGCGTCAGCACTACTGACCTGTTTCGGCCCCCCCTCTGGTCCCTTCCAGGAATTGGGCATGAATTAGGAGGGCCGCAAAATTACGTACGACGTCGGTACGTCTGTCCAGGGTTCATTCGATTCACCTGAGCGCGAACTGAATATATTGCCCATCGGTGATTTGACTGAGCTGCTCTCTTATATAACATTTCGATGCGGGCAAAGCTTCTGTTCGAGCTAAGGACACTTGTTTGAATTTTAGGAAGCATCGGCCTTTCACTTCCTTCCTTCACCTTATTGAGTAGTTCGTTGCTGTACCGCTACCGCTAGAAGTCGAAAAAAGGAGCGCAAAGAAGCGTTTAGTCTGCATGGCTGAGGACACGCCAGTGCGTTACTGATTGTTCAGATGCGCCTGCCCCCCTTCCCAAGCTACGCGGCGATACTAATCGTTTATTTCCAATGCTGTAGAATGAGCTCGATGGGACCAGGCCCTACCTGGATGGCCTGCAAGGGATGCAGGATCTGTTCCAGGTACGCGAGTGAACCCAAGCATCGCCTAGCTTCGGGAATGGCTGATTATTTATGTTCGAGACCTTTCCAGGTTTGCGATGAAATAAAAGCAGGCGATGGGGGCACTGTAGTTGTTGGAGTGATGTCGTATCGAAGAAGGGGGTAGGACAGTTGAAGCAGGGGTGATAAGATTGACTTTTGTGATGATGACAGTAAGAGAGGAGTCTCTTCTTCTTCTTCTCCCTCACAGCCACTATTATCAGACATGTACATGAAGCTTAGCATTCAGGATAGTCAATAAGTCAGAACAAGATAGACTAGGTTGAGCTAAGAGAAGTGTCTGGATGGTCGGGTTGAGTCTAGTGGGAGGTAGCATGAACTTGTGATCTGGGCCCCTACTTGATCCACATCAAGAGTTATGTAATTTGAAGGATGCCTGTCGATGATCTGATGTGTACTCTTGGTTGGACTGTGTATTCTTGGTGGCCTAGTTGTTAAGCTATAGTAGAACCTTGCAGATGGAGGTGACTGCCAGAGCAGACTTGTGGACTCACCGGCATGGACATGGTGAGCATGATGAGGCTGCAGCTTGTGTCTGATGGCAGGCTTGTGGTTGCACTTATAGATTATGCCTGTGTGTGGTCTGTGTGTGTGTAGGGCGTGGGGTGGGGGGTCACGCAGCAAGGTGTGTTTTCAGTAAAGAAATGTCCTCAGCATGTACGTGCTCACTTCAAATGTTAATATGTAGATAGAGCAGAAAATATGGGGGTTGATAAGTGATGGTGTATGGACATAAAATGCATGACATGAGTTTTTGTTTTCTGTTAGTGGGTTATTTGTGCAAGGAGATATTTGGGGTGTGAGTTGCTGGGGGAGGGAGTAGAAATATGAAATCTCCAACTTTGTGTTATCCCTGTGTCCTGCAGCTCGATGGCTTTGTCAAGGCGGCCGCCAAGGGCGGGAAGGGTCTGACCAGACTTTTCTCCAAGACAAAGTCGAAAAGCAGCTCAGCCCAGTTCACCATCGTGGACCTCCTCATGTTCCAGAATGTGGGTTCCTATCATATGGCAGCCTGCACCTGTTCACTCCATGCACTGACCCTTGCTGCATACAATCTTTACATTCCATTACCACACGCCACTCCATGCACCAACCCTTGCTGCCACCAGTCTTCATATGCCATCCTCACTCTCCACTCCATGCACTGAACCTCACTGCACTTAATCTCCATGCACTGACCCTCGCTAAAATCAACCTGCATGCATCATGCAAATACTATCTTCCATGCACTAACCCTTGCTGCCACCAGTCTCAATATGGCATTCCCACACTTCACTCCATGCACTGACCATTGCTGTGTACAATCTTCATATGCCATCCTCACTCTCCACTCCATGCATCGAACCTCACTTAACTCAATCTCCATGCACTAACCCTCGCTACAATCAGCCTCCATGCATCATGCAAACACTATCTTCCATGCACCAACCCTTGCTGTGTACAATCTTCACGTGCCATACTCACACTCCACCCAGTGCACTGACCCTTGCTGTGTTCAATCTCCATGCATCATTCACACTCTCCTCTCCATGCACCAACCCTTGCCAAAACTTGAACTTGAGTGCCACACCTACCACCTCCACCCCACCCACTTACTCCTCCACCCACCCATCCTAACCCACCCTCCCCCAACCAGCTACACCCACCCTGCCCCCACCACCACACCCACCACTATCGCAGGACCCCATCCCCGCATCGCTCCTCAAGCTGAGCGGGGACCATGCCAGCAGGGCGGTCAAGATGTTCCAGGGTGTCCTTAAGTACCAGGGTGAAACTGGTGAGAAGCTAGATGGAGCCCAGAAAGTGGACATTGCCCAGAAACTGTTACACCAAGGACTTAAGCGTGCCGAGCTTAAGGATGAGCTCTTCATGCAGCTTCTGAAGCAGACCAATGGCAATCCGTCATTGGATTCGAAAATAAAGGGATGGGAGCTTATGCAGCTGACTGCCGCGACCATGCCACCGTCCAAGGTATGCTCATGACACCCTAATTGAGTTCTTGAAGCGTTGTGGTGGGTGTTTTGGGGACGTTGTGTCACCCAATTGTGTTCTTGGGGCATTCCCAGGGTTGTTTAACAAACCACCCAATTGTTACTATCTCATATTTAATGTCAATGAGTTGAGTCAGAGAGAGAGGCATGGGAGCTTATGCAGCTGAATGCTGTAACCATGCCACCATCTAAGGTATGCTCTTGTCACTCTAATCGCATTTGGCTCATGTTACCCTCAAAAAAGTAATGATAACGCCTGGTGGGGCGTGGTATTAAGGGAACCCATTGTACGCGGGCAGGGAACGGTCTACCACCTCGACTGGGCAAGCTACCATCGCGGTTGACAAAGACCTGCAACGCTCAGGGTGGCCGTAGGGGGAATTGAACCCCTGACTCCGCTTCGTTTCAGCAATTTGGTGTACCACTAGACCAATCGTATCTCTGAAACGGGCTGTTACCCTCATGTTACCTGTAACCTGTGTTTGGCTCATGTTACCTGTACTGTAAACTTGAGGAACAGCCACCTCACTATCTTCTTTCCACTGTCAAATATCCGCGCCCTGTACTGTAAACTTGAGGCACAGCCACCTGTAACCTGTGTTTGGCTCATTTTACCTGTGCTGTTAACTTGAGGCACAGCCACCTGCAACCTGTGTTAGGCTCATGTTACCTGTGCTGTAAACTTGAGGCACAGCCACCTGCAACCTGTGTTAGGCTCATGTTACCTGTGCTGTAAACTTGAGGCACAGCCACCGTTGTAAACAAGCCACCTCACTATCTTCTTTCCACTGTCAAATCCCATAGCATTGAACTGATAAATGTGAAATATCTGCGCCCTTCAGGATTTCGTCACCTTGGTGTCGGAATACATCCATGGTGTAGCCCAAGACGCGACAGAAGAGGAAGAAGTGCAGAGCATAGCTGCTCGCACATGGACCTACCTAAAACGCTCAGCTAAAGCTGGACCCCGACGAACTGTAAGTACTCTGCACATAATACTTGTGTGTCACTTTTACAATTTGAACTCATGCTACAGGCTGCATCTCGAACTTGAACTCAGTTACATGGCTTCAGCAATTGATTTGGCTGCGCGCCATCTTCGGCAGGAAACCAAGTCACCAGGAAAAATGGAAGGGGCAGGGTAGGTAAGGTGCAGGCTGCAACAGACCAAAGGGGGCAGGGCAGGTAAGGTGCAGGCTGCAGCAGGCCAAAGGGGCAGGGCAGGTGCAGGCTGCAGCAGGCCAAAGGGGGCAGGGCAGGTCAGGTGCAGGCTGCAGCAGGCCAAAGGGGGCAGGGCAGGTAAGGTGCCGGCTGCATCAGGCCAAAGGGGGCAGGGCAGGTAAGGTGCAGGCTGCATCAGGCCAAAGGGGGCAGGGCAGGTAAGGTGCAGGCTGCATCAGGCCAAAGGGGGCAGGGCAGGTAAGGTGCAGGCTGCATCAGGCCAAAGGGGGCAGGGCAGGTAAGGTGCAGGCTGCATCAGGCCAAAGGGGGCAGGGCAGGTAAGGTGCAGGCTGCATCAGGCCAAAGGGGGCAGGGCAGGTAAGGTGCAGGCTGCATCAGGCCAAAGGGGGCAGGGCAGGTAAGGTGGAGGCTGCATCCCATCCCATCCAACCACTTCCCATCTCATCCAACCCCATCCAACCTTATCCCATCTCATCCAACCACGTCCCATCCCATCCTTTTTGCAGTTGCATTCAAGTCCCCCCCCCCCCCCCCCCACACACACACACACACACACACACACACACACTCACCCTTCCCTTCCTCCCTCAAACACACAGACATGCACAAAACACACCATCCATCCCCATCCCATCCAACCACGTCCCATCCCATCCCCTTATTTTTGCAGTTGCCTTCAAGTGAAGAAATTGACGCCCTGTTTGAGGACCGCAAGCTAAACACAATTGTGTTCTTCCTTGACGGCACCTTTGAGGAGCTCTCTTATGATGTCACCTCCTCTGTGTTGGAGTCGACAGAGCAGCTGGCTGGGATCATCAGGCTGCAGGTATGTGGTGGTTGGATGGCAGTGGGTGGGTAGGGTGGGGGGTAGAAGGGGGGGGGGGGGGGGGGGGGGGCCTTCTCTGTGTTGGAGTGAGCAGAGCAGCTGGCTGGGATCATCAGGCTGCAGGTATGTGGTGGTTGGATGGTTCTGTGTGAGTGGGTGGTGGTGGTGGGGGGGGGGGGATATGGTGGGGGGGGGGGGGGGGGGGGGGAGGAGGGCCTTCTCTGTGTTGGAGTGAACAGAGCAGCTGGCTGGGATCATCAGGCTGCAGGTATGTGGTGGTTGGATGGTTCTGTGTGAGTGGGTGGTGGTGGTGGTGGGGGGGGGGGGGGGTGGGGGGGGATATGGTGGGTGGGGTGGGCCCTCCTCTGTGTTGGAGTGAGCAGAGCAGCTGGCTGGGATCATCAGGCTGCAGATATGTGGTGGTTGGATGGTTCTGGGTGGGGGTGTGTGGGGGGCTCCTCTGTGCTGGAGTGAGCAAAGCAGCTGGCTGGGACTACCAGGCTGCAGGTATGTGGTGGAGGTGTCGTGATGGATGTGGTGATGGTGGAGTGGACAGTGGATATAGTTGTGGACAACTGGGATTAATGTTTTGGTTCCACACGGTTGGGAGGGTCGGTAATTACAGGGAGGGGATGCCCCACCCCTTCTGTATGTCAGTCACAGCCACTCTTTCTTTTCCAGCCACCCTCTCAACCCTCTTCAATATGAACTCTCAACCCTCTTCATTTTGAACCCTATCAACCCAACCAACCCTCTCAACCCTACAAATCCTATCATCCCTATCAACCCTGTTTCCACTTGTGCCGCTGAACTGCAGCACATTCACCAACCCTATCAACCATATGAAACCTATTTTCCGCTTTTGCCACAGAACTACAGCACATTCACCAACCCTATCAACCATATGAAACCTATTTTCCACTTTTGCCACAGAACTACAGCACATTCACCAACCCTATCAACCCAATCAAACCTATTTTCCGCTTTTGCCACAGAACTGCAGCACATTCACCAACCCTATCAACCCTATTTTCCACTTTTGCCACAGAACTACAGCACCTTCACCAACCCTATCAACCCAATCAAACCTATTTTCCGCTTTTGCCACAGAACTGCAGCACATTCACCTATCCTATCAACCCTATTTTCCGCTTTTGCCACAGAACTGCAGCACATTCACCAACCCTACAACCCTATGAAACCTATTTTCCGCTTGTGCCACAGAACTGCAGCACATTCACCTATCCTATCAACCCTATTTTCCGCTTTTGCCACAGAACTGCAGCACATTCACCTATCCTATCAACCCAATTTTCCGCTTTTGCCACAGAACTGCAGCACATTCACCTATCCTATCAAACCTATTTTCCGCTTTTGCCACAGAACTACAGCACCTTCACATTGTTTGAGAGCCGCCGCCCCATCAGTGGCAAGGCCCCCCAAGGAGCCTCGGGTGAGCCGATTATTGACGAGCACCTGCTGTTGGATGACAACCGCTACATCGCAGATGTGATGTGTGAGTTCCGCAACTCGAAAATGGCTAAGGTGCGTTCATGGAGCGTGTTGTGTGGGTGGTGGTGATCGGGGGAAGGGGGGGGGGGGGGGCGGGGGGGGGGTCTGGGTTTGTTAGCGTTGGGTGGGTGGGTGGGGCGAATGTGGAGTCTGGGTGTATTGGTTGGTGGGTGGGGGCGGAGGCGCCATTTTTGCGTTTCCGGGCAACTCGAAGCACTCAATGGCTCGGTGCGTTCATGGGGGTGTCCGGCTGGGTCATTGGTGATGGGGAGTGGGGGGGGGTGGGGGGGGGGTGGTGGGTGGGGGGGTGGGGGGTGGGGGGGGGGGGGGGGGGGGGGGGGGGGGGGTGGGGGGGGTGGGGGGGTTGTGGTGGGGGGGTGGGGGGTGGGGGGTGGGGGTGGTTCTCTGGCTTTATGGGTGGTTGGGTGGATGAGCTGCCTGGGGTGGGTGGGATGGGGGGGGATCTGTCTGTCCTGGGTGGGGTGGGTGGGCTGGGTGTGGGTGTGGGGTGGGGGCGTCGGCTGTAGGGTGTGGGGGGGGGGGCTTGCCTGTGGGTGGGTGGGGGGGGGGGGGTGGGTTGTGCGTCGGGCTGTATTGGTGGGGGAGTGGAGGCTGCACATTGTTTGGGGGGTGGGGGGGGTGGGGTTGGGGGGGGGGGGACTCTGGATTATGGGGTGGGGGGGTGTAGGCTTGCATGTGGGTGGGTGGGTGGGGGGAGGGGATCTGGATGTATGGGTGGGTGGGTGGAGGTGCATGTGGGTGGGTGGGGGGGGCGGGGGGGGATATGGATGTATGGGTCAGTGGGTGGAGGCTTGCCATTGTGGGTGGGTGGGGGGGTGGGGGGGGGGATCTGGATGTATGGGTCGGTGGGTGGAGGCTGCATGTGGGTTGTGTGGGGGGGGGGGGGGGATTGGATGTATGGGTCGGTGGGTGGAGGCTGCATGTGGGTGGGGGTGGGAGGGGATCTGGATGTATGGGTCGGTGGGTGGAGGCTGCATGTGGGTGGGGGTGAGGGGGGGACAGCCGCTATATCGTAGGTGTACTGTGTGAGTTTTGCGACTCGCAGATGGCGTTCATGTGTGTGTGTTGGGTGGTGGCGATGGGTTATTAAAGGCTTTCTTGCTTAGCTACTAAAAGTGTACCCAGTGTACCCACCACTCTCTGACCATATACATGTGTGGCTGTGCTGGAGGTCTACCATAACAAAACTTATGGTCAAGATGAGAAAGTTGATATTATGTTGTACTATTAAGTAATATGTGGTGTATTATACTACACATTACAACACATTACATCACAATATGCAGCTCCACAAGTATACCCACACCATCTGACCTTACATTTATATATTGTTGTAGTATAAAGTAACACGTGGTGTACTAATACACATAAAATTACAATATGCAGCTCCGCAAGTATACCCTCACCATCAATTAGCGGCTCCGCAAGTATGCCCACCACTCTCTGACCATACATGTGTGCAGGAGGGCTACCAGAGCAAGCTTCTGTTCAAGAAGAGGATGTTCCGAGAGACCGACGAGACCATTACCGAGCTGCAGTTTGTCAACCTCTCATACCTCCAGGCTCAGTACGACTACCTTCAGGTGGGTGGGCTCTCTTAGTGACTGGCGGAGATACACCAGCATATGGTATTCCCATACAACCCATGATGTACCAAAAATGTGTATGGTAGAAACAAGGGTGTGGCAGGTGTGTGAAGAAGGTTGCTAAAACAGGAGGAGGAGCAGTACGACTACCAGCATGTGGGTGGGCTCACTTTGGGGCATGCGGGTATATACCAGAACATGGTACATCCATACTACCCAATGGTTGAACCCAAACTTGCATGGTTGACCTAGGGTGGGGCTGGGGTAGGAAGAGCTTTGCATGATCGGCTGGAGGCTCTGTACGACTACCTTCATGTGGGTGAGGTCACTTTGTGGCTGGCGGGTACACACCATAACATGGTTCGTCCATACTACAACAATTTAACCAAAACCAGAAGGTGTTGTGTTGGTGTTGGTGTGGTAGTTTTGTGTTTCTAGGTCAGCCTCATCTTGATCAGATCGCCCTGCAGGCAGCTGTGGAAGAACGTTGGGCTGGTGTTTCTGAGTGCAAAAGATTGATGGCGGTTCCCCTTTCTCACCTATCCTAACCCTCCCCTCCCATAGCACCAGTTAAAAACCGACCTCCTACCCTCTCCTCACCCTCTCTCCTAAACCCCTTCAACCTCCCCTAGCCCGTCCGCAACCACAACACCTTCAAACCTCCCTACCCTCCCCCTCTCTCCTAAACTAGCCTTCAAACCTCCATTACCCACACTCCCAGCAAAAACCCTTTCACCTCCCTAAGCCTCTTCCCCCTAAACCCTTCAAAACCTACCCTAACTCTTCCCCTTCCATCCCCCAACCCCTTCCAAAACCCCACCAAGGCCTCCCCCTCCCATAACACCCTTTCACCTCCCATAAAGCAATCCCTCTCCTGACCCCCTCCAAAACCTCCCCTAAAACCTTCCCGTCCCTCTACCCCCTTCACCTCCCCTAACCTCCCCTCTTCTTACCCTCTTTCACCTCCCCCTAGCCCCTTAAACCTCCCCCCAACCCTTCCCCTCCCATAACCCCTTTCACTTCCATTAAAACATCCGCCCTGCTCCGCCCTATCTGCACAGAGCAACTAAACCCCTGTCACTTCCCGTAACATCCGCCCTGCTCCCCGCCCTTGTCTGCACAGAGCAACTAAGCCCCTGTCACTTCCCTTAACATCCGCCCTGCTCCCCGCCCTTGTCTGCACAGAGCAACTAAACCCCTGTCACTTCCCTTAACATCCGCCCTGCTCCCCGCCCTTGTCTGCACAGAGCAACTAAACCCCTGTCACTTCCCTTAACATCCGCCCTGCTCCCCTTCCTTTTTTCTGCACAGGGCAACTACCCTGTGGTGCGAGAAGACGCTGCCCAACTGTGCGCGCTTCAGATGCAAGCTGAGCATGCTGCTGACACTGACAGCGAGAGCTTCATGACCTACATTGAGCAAAACATCACGAAGCAGGTGCGCATTGGAATCAGTATGGTGATATGATGGTCGTGGTAGTGGTGATGATGACCTACATTGAACAAAACATCACAAAGCAGGTGGGGGCTTGGCATGAGTCACTGTTTTCTTTTCGGCTACTGGCAGCAGCTTCTAGGCAGCTCCCTGAGCCAGCCACTGGTCCATAAAGAAAAGGCTTTGATAAATTGAACTCGATATATGTTTCTTGCACTCTCGTCCACATACTATTCCCCGCAACACATCTGCTGCACGTAGTGCACTCAGAACCACACCGCCACACACAACCATACACACATCCACATTCACTACCACACACCGCCACCCAACCACACAGCCACACACCACCACACACAGCCACACTCACTACCACACACAGCCACACAACCACACACAACCACAACCACACACTCTCATCCTGCCAGGTGCTAATGACCCACCCCCGTGAGGAATGGGTGGCTGAATCTCATGCCCACAATATTCCCCTGCAACACATCTGCTGCACTATGTGCACTCACTCAAACACGACCACACCACACATAACCACACGCACATCCACACTCACTACCTCACAGCCACACACACACGCACACACAACCACACACTCTCATCCTGCCAGGTGCTGATGACCCGCCCCCTGAGGAATGGGCGACTGAATCTCATGCACACACTGTTCCCCTGCAACACATCTGCTGCACTATGTGCACTCACACAGAACCACACCACGCACACACACACAACCACACACAGCCACACACAACCACACACTCTCATCCTGCCAGGTGCTGATGACCCGCCCCCGTGAGGAATGGGTGGCTGACGTGACAGCCAGGTACCGGGCGCTTGAGCAGTTCTCCAAGGAGGATGCCCGCATGCAGTTCCTGCGTATCTTGCGCTCACTGCCCTACGGAAACTCCATCTTCTTTGCTGTCAAGGTGCGATTCATACTTAGGAATGACAAGTTTGATATCGTGGGGATACATATCGTACACTTTCATATATATTGCCCGGTGATCTTGAAAGCAGGCCTATTTAGGGTTGTTGTAAGCATCGTTCTGGTTCCAAGATTATGTGTTGATATGTCATACTACGCCACTATTTAATTACATTATCACAATCACCTCGGACATCACCACCACTATCACGTAACCTTCCACCCCACCCCCAAACACACACCCCACACATATACACCCCACACACACTGCCCTTCCCACCTGCAGTGAGTTGAGGATCCTATTGGCCTGCTCCCCTCTCACCCCACACACACACCACCCCACCACCAAACACATACCACATACATACAGCCCGTACACACACTGCCCTTCTCACCTGCAGCGAGTTGAGGATCCTATTGGCCTGCTCCCCTCTCACCTCCCACACACCTCACCCCACCCCACACCCAAGCACACACCCCACACATACAGCACACACACACTGCCCTTCCCACCTGCAGCGAGTTGAGGACCCCATTGGCCTGCTCCCCGCCAAGCTCATCCTGGGCATCAACAAGCGAGGCGTGCACTTCTTTAGGCCCATCCCAAAGGAGTACCTCCACTCGGCTGAGCTGCGTGACATCATGCAGTTTGGTTCCAGCTCCACAGCAGTGTTCTTTAAGATGAGAGTGGCAGGTATGACGCAGATATTGCTTCCGCTGTTTGTATAGCTTTCGCTACTTTTGGCTCCATTGGGGCCCAAATTACCCTAAACGGCCCTAGAAAGCTGTAAGAACCAGTTCCTGTAGGAGGCATTGACCCATACCCCACTCAGCTGAGCTGCGTGACATCATGCAGTTTGGTTCTAGCTCCACAGCAGTGTTCTTTAAGATGAGAGTGGCAGGTAGGACGCAGATATTGCTTCCGCTTTATATATAGTTTTCGCCACTTTTAACCCCGTTTTGGCCCAAATTACCCTACACGGCCCTAAACAGCTACAAGGATCAGTCCCTGGAGGACGCTTAAACCCATATCCCACTTAGCTGAGCTGCGTGACATTCCGCTATATAAATAGTACAACAAAATCCCTGGTAGGACCGTATGGGTGCTTCTGTTGTATGTGTCGTACATTTTACATAAAGCCGATTTGTTGTTCTGCATTTTTTATCTTACTATTCAAATTTGACTTTTCAAATCAAAGCACTTCAATCTGGTATGATGAAGTTCGTGTGCTCAGCCTGTGTTGCTGTTGTGGTGTAGGCGAGCTGCACATCTTCCACTTCTGTAAAATCTGGACTTGAACTTGCTTACATGGCTCCAGCTAACAATTTCTTTATCCCTGTAACATTGACTGTTCAAATCAAAGCACGTCAATGTGGTATGGTGAAGTTTGTGTGCTCAGCTTGTGTTGCTCTTGTGGTGTAGGTGTGCTGCACATCTCCCAGTTCCGGAAAATCTGGTCTTAAACTCGCTTACATGGATCCAGCTCACAATTTTGTCTTTCCCTGAATCATTGACTGTTCAAATCAAAGCACTTCAATGCGGTATGATGAAGTTCGTGCTCAGCCTGTTTTGCTCTTGTGGTGTAGGTGTGCTGCACATCTTCCAGTTTGAGACGCGCCAGGGCGAGGATATTTGCATGGCCCTCCAGACGCACATCAATGACATCATGATGAAGCGATACTCCAAGGTGTGTGTGTGGGGGGGGGGGATTAGTGTGTGTGTGGGGGGGGGGGGGGGGAGTATGTGGGGAAGGGAAAGTGAGGTGGAGAGAGAGGACATTTGCATGGCCCTCCAGGCGCACATCAATGCCATCATGATGAAACGAAACCCCATCCACACGCTCTTATCGTTAATTAACACCACACGTTATTATCCTCATATCACCACATCCACACGCTCTTATAGTTAATTAACACATCCACACATTATTATCCTCATATCACCACATCCACACGCCCTTATCGCCACTCAACACATTAATTACATCCAACGCATTCATATCGTCATATCAGCACATCAACACATCCACACATCAACACATGCTCCTATCTTCAATCAATGCGTGAATTACATCCAACACATTAATATGGTTACATCAACACATCAACACATGCTCTTATCGTCAATTAATACATCAATTGCATCCAACACATTAATATGGTTACATCAACTACACCCACATCAACACATCGACACATCACTTACACCCAACGCATCCTTTGTCTAAAAGACAACACAGGCCAAGGCGATGAGTGGAGAGGGTCTGACCGGCGCTGACCCCGCTGCGATAGCCCAGGGCACCCAACGGCACGACCAGGATGTGTCCTCACTTCAGAAAGCCCTTGAAGACGCTCAGCTGAAGATGCACGAGATGCAGAAATTGGAAGATAAGCTCAGGTGATTTAGACTCCATGCTTTGTCTATGTCCCACATTGTACAATTGATAAGATGTGGGATCTCTTTACATGTAGCCCACTTTTCAGTTCTAAGACTAGCTAGCTTGCTTTGCCCAGGGACAGGGGGAAGGAGCTGCCTAGAAGCTGCTCTGCGCAGCCTCCAAAACATGAACAGTGGGTTCCATACTTTGTCCATATGGCACCTTGTTTGATTGATTAGATGTGAGGGCTCTCGATTCATGTAGCCCACTTGTGCTAGTGCACCCCACACTGCACCGCTACAGCAAGGAAATGCTTCAAAACAGCAGAAGGTGCATGAGATGCAGAAGCTGGAAGGTGGCCTCAGGTGAGTTTGGGGCTCCATGCTGTGTCTATATGCCACATTTTTTATTTATTAGATGTTGGGGCTCTCGATACATGTAGCCTACTTGTGGCAGTGCGCCCCATACGACACTGATACAAAAAGCAAATACTTAAAAACAGCTAAAGATGCAAGAGATGCAGAAGCTGGAGACCCCCTACCCACCCCTACCACAACCACCTGCATCTGTCTACCCTGACCCCCCCCCCCCCCCCCCCCCCCCCCCCCCCCCCCCCCATCCACCCAGCCCATCACCCTCACCCCACACATGCAGGCATGAGGAGGACTAGCTGGGCGCAGGCGCCAAACCCTCTCTCAACACCCACCATCATCTGTATACCCACCATCACACCACACCCAACTGCATCTGTATACCCTGACCCATCCACCCCATCCCCACCCCCACCACACCCTTCCAAAACCCAACTGCATCTGTATACCCTGACCCCCCACACCCCACCCCTACCACACCTACCTGTATCTGTATACCCTGACCCCACCCACCACCCACCCACCACCACACCCCTACTACGCCCAACTGCATCTGTCTACCCTGACCCCTCCACCCCACCACCACCACACTCCTACCAGACCCAACTGCATCTGTATACCCTGACCCCACCCACCACACCACCCCTACCACACCCAACTGCATCTGTATACCCTGACCCCACCCACCACCCACCCATGTAGGCATGAGAAGGACCAGCTGAGTGCCGAGTTGGAGGATGTGACCGAGCAGCTGCATAAAGAAGAGGAAGGCAAGAAGGCACTCGAACAACAAGTGAGTGCTTTATGTTGCTTGCAGCCAGTATGGTTAACCATATAAATCAAAGCATATTATTTTCAAAATATACTTGATCCAATCTCTTAGTACATAGGAAATGGCAATATACATAGGTTTATACACACACACTAAACCTAGGTATATACACACACACTAAACCTTGCTTGCTTGTTTACAGTTGTACTTATGTGGCACCTTCTAAATGTACATTTGGACTCACTAGCTTGACAGTGTCTAGTTGCACTTAAGTGCCACCATCTAACTGTACCTCTGCACTCACTAGGTTGAGCAATCAGAAGCTGAGCTAGCGGCTGCCAAGGAGTCTGTCTCCTCCGTTCGCACCGAGAGTGCTAGTGCTGCGGCTGCTGGTGCCGCTATTGGCGCAGCCGCATCTGTAGCAGGGTCTCGCACTGCTGAGCTTGAAGGGGTGCTGAACCAACGCACTCTGGAATTGGCCGAGACAAACGAGAAGTGAGTCTTGGAGAAGTGGTTATGAGCATGTTAATGGGGGTGGTTAATGCTCAGCTGTCAGACGCCGCTATTGGTGCTGCGTCTGCTGGTGCAGCTATTGGCGCAGCCGCATCTGTAGCAGGGTCTCGCACTGCTGAGCTTGAAGGGGTGCTGAACCAACGCACTCTGGAATTGGCCGAGACAAACGAGAAGTGAGTCTTGGAGAAGTGGTTATGAGCATGTTCATGGGGGGTGGTTAATGCTCAGCTGTCAGACGCTGCTATTGGTGCTGCGGCTGCTGGTGCCGCTATTGGCGCAGCAGCAGCTGTAGCAGGCTCTCGCACTGCTGAACTTGAAGGGGTGCTGAACCAACGCACCGTGGAATTGGCCGAGACAAACGAGAAGTGAGTCTTGGGCAATGGATAATGAGAATGTGCATGTCAATGGGGGGTGCTGAACCAATGCAGTGTGGAGTTGGATGAGACAAATGAGAAGTGAGTCTTGGGCAATGGATAATGAGAATGTTCATGTTGATGGGGGGTGTTGAACCAATACACTGTACAGTTGGGTGAGATAAATGGTAAGTGAGTCTTGGGCAATGGATAATGAGATTGGATCATGTTACTGCGGGGTGTTGAACAGATGCAGTGTGGAGTTGGATGAGACAAATGATAAGTGAGTCTTGGGTGATGGAGAATGAGAATGGATCATGTTACTGCGGGGTGTTGAACAGATGCAGTGTGGAGTTGGATGAGACAAGTGATAAGTGAGTCTTGGGCAATGGAGAATGAGAATGTTCGTGTTAATAGGGGGTGTTGAACCAATGCAGTGTGGAGTTGGATGAGCCAAAGTAGAAGAGTCTTGGGCAATGGAGAATGAGAATGGATCATGTGAATGGGGGGTGTTGAACCAATGCACTGTGGAGTTGGATGAGACAACTAAGAAGTGAGTCTTGGGCAATGGAGAATGAGAATGGATCATGTTAATGGGAGATGTTGAACCAATGCACTGTGGAGTTGGCCAAGACAAATGAGAAGTGAGTCTTGGGCAATTGATAATGAGAATGTTAATGTGAATAGGGGGTGTTGAACCAATGCAGTGTGGAGTTGGATGAGACAAAGTAGAAGTGAGTCTTGGGAATTGGAGAATGAGAATGAGAATGTTCAAAATAAGCTAAAATTGACTAAACTGTCAAATACATCACTTCAAATAAAATGCAGGCCCTATTAAAGATTAAAAAAACAGTGTGCAGTATTTGCATGCCATCCTTCACTGGTCACGTATGTATTTTTCACTGTGCATCCTAGCTCTCACTGTTTGCATGCCATCCCTCCTCTGCTTCATTCAGGTTGGTTGCTGTTGACAAGAAATGCATTCAACTTCAGAAAGAAAAGGAACTGATTGAGAAGAAGATGCAGCGCATTGAGAAGGTAGGTTTGCATGGTGATTATGCATAATGATGACGCAGACGGCCAGGGAGGATTTGTACGCTAAAAAATGGCTGAGAGTGATCGCGACGGAGCTACAGGTGGCAAGGGAAGCGAGTTAGTTACGAGACCGTTGGCTGACGTGTCGGGCTTCATCGCTGTCAGACGGATGGATGGATGGACAAACGGACAAATGGGTAACACTGGGGGCTCCCACCCCCCAGAAGGGGGGGCTCCGCCAAAAATGTCGTCTTTCGTACACAAAATCGTTTGATGTACCGTACAAAATCGTGTTTGACAATCTTGATGGTGATGATGTGTGAGGATGGTGGTGTATGGCAGACAGGGAGACGCCAAAGAGGGCAACATGAAGGCAACAGCTCTTGTATCAAGTGTTCACTATGGCGTGCCTGCTTACTCCTACCTCTCTGCCCCACCCCACACATACACGCACACACTCCCCCCTCTTTGTCTCTTTCTCTCTCCTCCTTTCCTCTCTCCTCTATCCTTTCTATCTCCCTCCCTCCGTCTCAACACACACACATATGTGTCCCTCTCTCTTTCTCTCTCTCTCTCTCTCTCTCTCTCTCTCTCTCTCTCTCTCTCTCTCTATCTATCTCTCTCTCTCTCTCACACACACTACACCTACCCCCACATTCCAAGAAGCAGATCACCAAGGAGCTATCTCTCTCTCTCTCTCTCTCTCCCTCTCTCGTATGCATGCACTCACACACATTCCTCTGTGTTCCTCTCTCCATCTATCACCAACCACCCCACCTACCCCTAAACACACAGTCCAAGGAGCAGAGCACCAAGGAGCTGCGAGAGCAGTTGGACATGAGCCAGGAGAATGTGCGACAACAGCTGAAGACGAAGGATCAGAAGATTACTGGGGTGAGTGGTCAATAACTGACTGGTGCAACATGGCATAGAAATTGGTGAAACATGGCATAGTTAGATTATGGATGAGCTTGCGACTGTGAATGCTCTGTACAACGGGGCCTTGGTGAACATAGAGCAATCCGAGGCTGATGACCACCACCACCACCACTCTCCTCCCATCACCCTACCTCACCGCCGTCCCCATTTACCCCCACCCACCCTTAGGTTATGGACGAGCTTGCGACTGTGAATGCTCTGTACAACGAGGCCTTGGTGGACCTGGAGCAATCCAAGGCTGATGACAAGGAGCTTTCTGAGCTGAGGCTGATGAAGGCCGCCATTGACACAAAAGAAAAGCAACAAGCCGGCGTCATTGAGGATCAGGTGGGCTGTTTGTGTGTGTGTGTGGGGGGGGGGGGGGGGGGGGGGGTCGGCAAGGACAAAGAGAGAGAGAGAGAGAGAGAGAGAGAGGGGGGGGGGGGGGGGGGGGAACTAACATGTTATGTCATGCTTCTGAGCTAGAGCTTGATTACATGGTTCCAGCTAGTTAATTATGTTCGCCTTTATTGGCAGTGACATCAACATTTGAAAAACAATCTTGTTGAAAGATCCCTCTTACAATCCCTTCATACAATGAATCGCCATGTTGATTTTGTGGTTGGACAAAGTGAAAGCTAACATGCTGGCCCCCCTCAACCTCACGCCTCGCCACAAGGCGTATTATTTATGTATCGACGTGTTGATTTAGTGATTGGTCCCAGTGCAAGCAAACATGCTGGCCCCCTCAACCTCACACCATGCCATATTGTCATTTATTATTTCTGTATAGACATGTTGATTTGGAGATTGGCCCCAGTGCAAGCAAACAGGCTGGCCCCCTCGACCTCACGCCCGGCCATAATGCAATTATTTCTGTATGGACATGTTGATTTGGTGATTGGCCCCTATGCAAGCAAACAGGCTGGCCCCCTCAAACTCACGCTTGGCCATAATGCGATTATTTCTGTATGGACAGTTGATTTGGTGATTGGCCCCAGTGTAAGCAAACAGGCTGGCCCCCTCGACCTCACGCCTGGCCATAATGCGATTATTTCTTTATGGACATGTTGATTTGGTGATTGGCCCCAGTGCAAGCAAACATGCTGGCCCCCTGAAACTTACGCCCGGCCATAATGCAATTATTTCTGTATGGGCATGTTGATTTGGTGATTGGCCCCAGTACAATCAAACAGGCTGGCCCCCTCAAACTCACGCCTGGTCATAATGCAATTATTTCTGTATGGACATGTTGATTTGGTGATTGGCCCCAGTACAAGCAAACAGGCTGCCCCCCTTAACCTCACGCCTGGCCATAAGGCGATTATATCTGTATGGACATGTTGATTTGGTGATTGGCCCCAGCGTAAGCAAACAGGCTGCCCCCCTTAACCTCACGCCTGGCCATAAGGCGATTATATCTGTATCGACATGTTGATTTGGTGATTGGCCCCAGTGCAAGCAAACACTCTGGCCCCGTCAAACTCACGCCTTGCCATAAGATGTATTATTTATTCATGTGGATGGAGCCTCTCACCGGAATCATGAGAGTCCAGGTCATCCTAAACACAGTTCAAATTTTTAATTCAAAACCATGTTAATGATCTATGCAGGCCATCCTAAACACAATCTAAATTTTAAATTCAAAACCACCTTGTTGATGACTTGTGCAGGCCATCCTTCACACAATTTTAAATTCAAAATCACCCTGTTGATGACTTGTGCAGGCCATCCTTCACACAATTTTAAATTCAAAATCACCCTGTTGATGACTTGTGCAGGCCATCCTTCACACAATTTTAAATTCAAAATCACCTTGTTGATGACTTGTGCGGGCCATCCTAAACACAATTTAAATTTTAAATTCAAAACCACCTTGTTGATGACTTGTTCAGGCCATCCTAAACACAATTTTAAATTCAAAATCACCATGTTGATGACTTGTGCAGGCCATCCTTCACACAATTTTAAATTCAAAATCACCATGTTGATGACCTGTGCAGGCCAAGAGGCTGGATGAGGTGGAGAAGCAATACAAGGATGAGCAGGTCACCCGCAAGAAGTACTTTAACCAGATGCAGGACATGAGGGGTAAGAGATATGGGATGGGGGTGTATGTATGTGACAGTCCAGGGGTACCCTGAATTTATGCTAGAGTGATCATTTAATTATACAATATATACAGGGGTAAGAGACAGAGGATTAGGGGTGTATGTATGTATGTTGCAGTCCAGGGGTAGGCCAAATAGGCTAAAGGGACTTGCCCAACCTTGATAGGAAGGGCTTAACAAGGAAAAGCATTGATGAACTAGACCCCAAACAATCGTATTACCCATGGGGACCCTGAGTTTGTGCTACAGTGATCCATTAATTCTACAATATATACAGGGGTAAGAGACAGGGGATTAGGGGTGTAAGCCTGCATGTTGCAGTCCAGGGGTAGGCCAAATAGGCTAAAAGGGCTTGCCCAACCTTGATAGGAAGGGCTTAACAAGGAGAAGCATCGATGAACTAGACCCTAAACAATCGTTTTACCCATGGGGATCCTGAGTTTGTGCTACAGTGATCAATTAACTCAACAATATATACAGGAGTTAGAGATAGGGGATGAGGGGTAACAGGTCTGGAGTGGGGGTATTGAGAATTGTTACATCTTGCCAAAGGGCGTGAGCTTGAAGGAAACTTCCTGCTCACTTGCACCGGGGAATGGTTGCTGTGGGTTTGATTTTGCAGCTTGCCGCAGGGCTTGAGCTTGAAGGAAACTTCCTGTTCACTTGCCCCGGGGAATGGTTGCTGTGGGTTTTGATTTTGCAGCTTACCACAGGGTGTGAGCTTGAAGGAAACTTCCTGGTCACTTGCTCTGGGGAATGGTTGCTGTGGGTTTTGATTTTGCAGCTTGCCACAGGGCTTGAGCTTGAAGGAAACTTCCTGTTCACTTGCACCCGGTGAATGGTTGCTGTGTGTTATGATTTTGCAGCTTACCGCGGGGTGTGAGCTTGAAGGAAACTTCCTGGTCACTTGCCCCGGGGAATGGTTGCTGTGGGTTTTGATTTTGCAGCTTGCCACAGGGCTTGAGCTTGAAGGAAACTTCCTGTTCACTTGCACCGGAGAATGGATGCTGTGTGTTATGATTTTGCAGCTTGCCACAGGGCTTGCGGTTGGAGGAAACTTCCCGTTCACTTGCACCGGGGAATGGTCGCTGTGTGTTATGATTTTGCAGCTTGCCACAGGGCTTGAGGTTGGAGGAAACTTCCCGTTCACTTGCACCGGGGAATGGTCGCTGTGGGTTATGATTTTGCAGCTTGCCACAGGGCTTGATGTTGGAGGAAACTTCCTGTCCACTTGCACCTTGGAGATGAACGGTAAGAGATAGGGAACGAGGGGTAAGGTGATATCGATGCAGACCACATGATGTTGTTGAGAGGCGAGTATGGGTACTGGTCTGGTCTGGGTTACAGAACAGGAATCGCCCTTATAATTAACCCCCACCCCACCCAACCAGCCGAATTACCCACCCACCGAGCCGTTCCCTAGACTGGGGTGGTAGGATGCATTGCTCACACCGCTGGGTTCCCATGTGCGCAGGCAAGATCTGTGTGTTCTGTCGTGTGGCCCATGCTGAATTTTGAGCTTGGTCGCGGGCAGCAATTTGGCCTGAATCTTATATCTTGCAATTTGGCCTGAATGTTGAATCTTGAATGTCCACAGGCAAGATCCGTGAGTTCTGCCGAATGTCTCCCATGCTGAAGTTTGAGCTCTTCCGCGGGCAGCAATTTGTCCTGAATCTTGTATCATGCAATTTGGCCTGAATTTTGTGTCATGCAATATGGCCTGAATCTTGAATCTTGGATGTCTGCAGGCAAGATCCGTGTGTTCTGCCGAGTGCGTCCCATGCTGAAGTTTGAGCTTGATCGCGGGCAGCAATTTGGCCTGAATCTGCCGGACGAACTCACCATCACCCACCCTTGGAAGGAAGAGAAGAAGCATCGCGAATACAACTTTGATACGGTAGGTTTGGTTTGGTATATGTCGGGCATGTATATGTGATATATATATATATATATATATATATATATATATATATATATATATATATACCCAAGCTGGTTGTGACTATACCTAACTACGCTACAGTCAGCTACTGAGTATGATACCTATTAAAACCCAAGCTGGTTGTAATACACACATCTAAATATGTATATGTGTGTATGTGTACATATGTGTATGTGTACATATGTTTATGTGTGTGTGTTGGGTAAATGATGGGTAAATATGTAGCCACGTAGCAACAAACCCACTGCCACCACTTCCGCACGTCCCATTTGACCATTGCCAGCATTTCCGCATGTCCTTGTCCTCTCTTCTTTTTTTTGTGTAGGACAGGTATTCCACCATGGCATGTCCCATCCGACCAACACCAGCTGACACTGCCACCACTGGAAAATGTCCTTGTCCTCTCATCTTTCTCGTGTATCGGGCACTTATTCAACCCAAGCTACAACCAAGGCATAACAGGTTAAACCAACCAAGGCATGTCCTGTCTGACCTGTCGACATCTGCCACTACCACCCATTACACATGTCCTATTGAGTTGTTAATTGAACTTGGATTAATTTAATTCTACACGGAAAAAGAAGAAGAAACTATAATGCATGCGGATGAACCAGACATGAACGTATTTAGTGTAGCACACATCCAAGTACCGGCCTATATCTCTGGGCGGTACTAGCGACAACATCAACTGCCTCAGCAACCCGTTACACATGTCCTGTCAAATACCAACACACCACACATGCCCTTGTCACCACACATCACTGACACCACACCACACATCACTGACACCACACCACACATCACTAACAACACACCAACATCACTGACACCACTGACACATGGCCTTGTCCTCTCTTCTTGCTAATGTTCTTTATCTTGTGTTGTACAGGTATTCAACCCAGGCTGCAACCAAGACCAGGTGTTTGAGGATACCAAGCATCTCGTACAGAGTGCTATTGACGGCTACAACGTGTGCCTCTTTGCATATGGACAGGTATGTGTACTTTGCATATGGACAGGTATGTGTGCGGTAAGGGTGTGTAACTCTTCGTCTACATCTATATATATATATATATATATCAATCTAATCGATCTGCTGACAATATATACCTATCTACCCGCTCCTTCTCCCCCTCGCACTCTATCTCCCTCCTCCCCATCTCCCTTCCCCTCGCATCCTCTCATCACTCGTTGCACAATCTGCCGTAGTCACCCATGACCTCTCTGTGATTTTTGCCAAGAAACCTGATCTGCAAAGGCAGCTTGCCCACTTACTAAATGTACGGCATAACTAGTGACCCAGTCCATTTATACAGCTGGTGACGTGTCTCATTAGATTCAACTCTGGACACTTCAATTAACATAGACTTCCTGAAGTGCTCTGCCACCCACCACTCACTCACCCACCCACCACCAGTACGTATACCCACCCACCACAACTCGTACCATCCACAACCACCACTACTACCACCTACCACCCACAACCGCCCACGGCCTACTAACCACAGCTACCCACAACCACCACTACCACCCACATCCACCACCACTACTTATACCACCTACCACCCACACCCACCCATCGCCTACAACCCCCACTACTTCAACCACCCACCACCACCCACCTGTGCCCAGACTGGAAGTGGTAAGACCTTCACCATCTACGGGAGTGAGAAAGACCCAGGCCTCACCCCCCGCGGTGTGAACGAGCTGTTCCAGATCATCGACAAGGATGCTGGAAAGTACACCTTCTCCGTCAGCATGTACATGCTTGAGCTGTACCAGGTATTTACGTGATTTGGTGTTGGTTACTGATGTTGGTTACTGAGTAGAGGAGGGGCCTGTGATACAGTAGACCGTTTCATGTTAGCATACCTGGAGTAGCATGCATTGGCAGCAGACAACACCACTGACACTTACTTTGTCAGCATGTATATGGTTGAGCTGTACCAGGCATGCACGTGATTCGGTGTTGGTAACTCAGTAGAGGAGAGGAGTGTGACACAGTAGACCGTTTCATGTTGGCATACCTAGAGTAGCATGCATTGGCAGCAGACAACACCACTGACACTTTCTCCGTCAGCATGTATATGGTTGAGCTGTACCAGGCATGTTTGTGATTCGGTGTTGCTTACTGAGTAGAGAAGAGGAGTGTGACACTGTAGACCGAGTCATGCTGGCATTCCTAGAGTAGCATGCATTGGCAGCAGAAAACACCACTGACACTTTCTCCGTCAGCATGTATAGGCTTGAGTTGAACCAGGTATGCACGTGATCCGGTGTTGGTTACTGAGTAGAGAAGAGGAGTGTGACACAGTAGACCGAGTCATGCTGGCATTCCTAGAGTAGCATGCATTGGCAGCAGACAACACCATTAACACTTTCTCCGTCAGCATGTATAGGCTTGAGTTGAACCAGGTATGCACGTGATCCGGTGTTGGTTACTGAGTAGAGAAGAGGAGTGTGACACAGTAGACCGAGTCATGCTGGCATTCCTAGAGTAGCATGCATTGGCAGCAGACAACACCACTGACACTTTCTCCGTCAGCATGTATAGGCTTGAGTTGAACCAGGTATGCACGTGATCCGGTGTTGGTTACTGAGTAGAGAAGAGGAGTGTGTCACAGTAGACCGAGTCATGCTGGCATTCCTAGAGTAGCATGCATTGGCAGCAGACAACACCACTGACACTTTCTCCGTCAGCATGTATAGGCTTGAGTTGAACCAGGTATGCACGTGATCCGGTGTTGGTTACTGAGTAGAGAGGAGGGGTATGACAAACCCTGAACCATAAACATTGGACTGCCCCCCCTGGCAGGAAACCTTTTTGGATGTTTTTGCAGCCAAACCCTAAACCCTGGACTGCCCCCCCTTGCAGGAAACCTTGTTAGATCTGCTTGCAGCGAAGGCCACCCCTCGTATGGAGCGCATGGGGTCCATGTCCATGTCTGCTCGAAAGGCAGAAGACGACAACAGGCTTGAGATCAAGAAGGACCCCAAGGGCATGGTTGTGGTCAATGGAGCCACAGTCGTGGAGGTGGGTAACTTTTAGTCTGTCCAGGGTCGGGTGCGTGGGGGTGGGGGTTGTGTTGGTGGTGGGGGTGGATGGTGGTGGTGAGGTTGCCAATGGAGCCTCTGTTGAGCAGGAGTGGGTTGTGTTAGTGGGGGTGGGGTGGATGGCGAGGGTGCCAATTGAGCCTCTGTTACAGTCTATGGAGGGCTGGGTGATTGAGAGATCAAGAAGGACCCCAAGGGCATGGTGGTGGTCAATGGAGCCACAGTCGTGGAGGTGGGTAACTTTTAGTCTGTCGAGGGGCAGGTGCGTGGGGGTGGGGGTTGTGTTGGTGGTGGGGGTGGATGGTGGTGGTGAGGTTGCCAATGGAGCCTCTGTTGAGCAGGTGTGGGTTGTGTTAATGGTGGTGGGGGTGGTTGGTGGGGGTGCCCATTGAGCCTCTGTTACAGTCTATGGAGGGGTGGGTGATCAAGAGATCAAGAAGGACCCCAAGGGAATGGTGGGGGTCAATGGAGCCACAGTTGGGAGATGGGTAACTTTTAGTCTGTAAAGGGAGGGGTGGGTGTCTGGGAGGAGTTGCCATGCTGTTAATGAGGTGGGTCAGGTTATGTTTGTGTGTGCATAGTGGGTGGGGTGGTGAGGTGAGGTGCCAATTGAGCCTCTGTTGCAGTCTTTGGAGGGCCGGGTGAGTGAGAGGAATTGCCATGCTGTTAATGAGGTGGGTTAGGTTCTGTTTGTGTGTGCGTAGTGGTGTGTGTGTGTGGGGGGGGGGGGGGGGGGGGGGGGAGTGCTTGTTGAGCCTCTGTTGCAGTCTTTGGAGGGCTGGGTGAGTGTGAGGAATTGCCATGCTGTTGTGCAGGTGTGCACTTTGCAGTCTGTCGAGGGCTGGGTGAGTGGCAGGAAGTGGCATGCTGCTGTGGTGGTCGGTCAGGTTCTGTGCGTGTCCAACAGCCTCAGAACAAAATCCCACCAACAAAATCCCACACCAACACGTTTCAGGTGACCAGCGCAACACCAACACCACACCAAGGCTGTCAACATCACACCAACAACAACACACCAACACAACACCAACAACACCAATCCAACACGTTTCAGGTGACCAGCGCAACACCAACACCACACCAAGGCCATCAACATCACACCAACAACTCCAACACCACACCACCACCAACACACCAACAACACACCAACACAACGCCAACAACACCAATCCAACACGTTCCAGGTGACCAGTGCCAAACAGCTGACGGCAGCGATCGAGGCAGGTCAGCAACGACGACATGTTGCCTCCACGCAAATGAACCGCGAGTCCTCCCGATCACATCTTGTGATCTCCATCATCATTGAGACTACCAACTTGCAGACCCAGAACATGACGAGAGGAAAGCTGTCGTTCGTAGATCTGGCTGGATCAGAGAGGTAAGGGCTGTAACGGGAGGTGGTAGGTGTGTGAGTGTGAGGGGGGGGGAGGGGGAGCTGCAGTGTTTTCTTCAACCTGCTAAATTATGAACCTTGGTGTTTTCTGGGTGCTACGGTAGAGCCTTTTGGGTTTGCTCCAACGCACCAACATGCACTCTGTAGCACAAACTCAGAGCCCCCGTCCATAAAACGATTGTTTGGGCTTCAGTTCATCAGTGCTTTTTCTTTTTAGCCCTTCCAGTCGCGGTGGGGGGAGGCCTTTTAGCCTATTTGGCCTACCCCTGAACTGTAACAGACATACATTTAGATGGTCAAACAACAGGAAGACAGGAAAAGGTAACAAAACATACATACATACATACATACATACATACATACATACATAGTCACATAGTCACACAAACAAGCATGTGTGTAGCCACACAGGGTGAAGAAGTCGGGCTCCACTGGAGAGAACTTGAAAGAGGCAAAAGCTGTCAACAAGTCCCTCTCAGCCTCACTCACACTAACATTTCTGTGGCCACACTGAATCTGCTGAAATGGATCAAAAATAAATGTGCCTGAATCGTCCAGCACTCACTATGCTGTACCTGAGGCAGGGTGAAGAAGTCGGGCTCCACTGGAGCGAACATGAAAGGGGCAAAAGCTGTCAACAAGTCCCTCTCAGCCTCACTCACACTAACATGTCTGTGGCCACACTGAATCTGCTGAAATGGATCAAAAATAAATGTGCCTGAATCGTCCAGCACTCACTATGCTGTACCTGTTGCAGGGTGAAGAAGTTGGGCTCCACTGGAGAGAACTTGAAAGGGGCAAAAGCTGTCAACAAGTCCCTCTCAGCCTCACTCACACTAACATGTCTGTGGCCACACTGAATCTGCTGAAATGGATCAAAAATAAATGTGCCTGAATCGTCCAGCACTCACTATGCTGTACCTGTTGCAGGGTGAAGAAGTCGGGCTCCACTGGAGAGAACTTGAAAGGGGCAAAAGCTGTCAACAAGTCCCTCTCAGCCTCACTCACACAAACATGTCTTGCCATACTGAATCTGCTGTAATGGAACATAACGAAATGTGCCTGAATTGTCCAGCACTCACTATGCTGTACCTGATTCAGGGTGAAGAAGTCGGGCTCCACTGTAGAGAACTTGAAGTAGGCACAAGCTATCAGTCCCTCCCAGCCTCACTCTCATAACCATGTATGTGGCCACCCTGAATCTGCTGTAATGGAACAAAACGAAATGTGCCTGAATTGTCCAGCACTCACTATGCTGTACCTGATTCAGGGTGAAGAAGTCGGGCTCCACTGTAGAGAACTTGAAGTAGGCACAAGCTATCAGTCCCTCCCAGCCTCACTCTCATAACCATGTATGTGGCCACCCTGAATCTGCTGTAATGGAACAAAACGAAATGTGCCTGAATTGTCCAGCACTCACTATGCGGTACCTGATACAGGGTGAAGAAGTCGGGCTCCACAGGAGAGAACTTGAAAGAGGCACAAGCTATCAACAAGTCCCTCTCAGCCTTGGGAGACGTCATCTCAGCCTTGGCCACAGAGCAGGTCCACATCCCTTACCGCAACCACAAGTTGACTATGTTGATGTCAGACTCCTTGGGGGGCAACGCCAAGACACTGATGTTCGTCAATGTCTCCCCATCAGACAGCAACGTGGACGAGACCCAGAACTCGTTGTTGTATGCCACACGTGTGCGCACTATCAAGGTAGGACATGGGGGCGCGAGAGTGGGAGGGGAGGCAAGGGAGTCGAGGAGTGGGAGGGAGGGCAAGGGAGTTGGTGAGTGGGAGGGAGGGCAAGGGAGTTGGTGGGCGGGAGGAAGGGCAAGGGAGTTGGTGGGTGGGAGACGGGGCAAGGGAGTTGGTGGGTGGGAGGAAGGGCTAGGGAGTTGATGGGTGGAAGGAGGGGCAAGGGAGTTGGTGGGTGGGAGGAAGGGCTAGGGAGTTGGTGGGTGGGAGGAAGAGCAAAGGAGCACCACGCACACTCACAAACATCACACTCACTCACACATTCACCCACGCACTCGCCCACAGAACGACGCAAAGAAGGACGAGGCTAACAAGGATGCCACTCGCTTCAAGAAGATGGTGGACCAGTGGAAGGGCAAGGGAGTTGATGGGTGGGAAGAAGAGCAAAGGAGCACCACACACACCCACAAACATCACACTCACTCACTCACTCTCACCCCACAGAACGACGCGAAGAAGGACGAGGCTAACAAGGACGCCACTCGCTTCAAGAAGATGGTAGACCAGTGGAAGGAGGTGGCTGGTATGGACCCTTCTGCACGGCCACCAGTGGATGAAACCCCTGATGAAGGACCTACTGAGGACGACTACAACCCATAGAGGGCCTTACCTACCACAGGGCCTTAACCACGGCTTTATTCTCAGCTGTTATCAGCAGCTTGTAAGCTTCCAAGACAAGCAAGCGACGCAGAAAATTGGCGGAGAGTATTGGCTACCAGAGTGGCAGGTGGCATCGGAATCGACCAGGGGCAGGGTTACTTGACTTCGTGTGGTCAGACACATGCGCGTGCCATCGGACAATACAATGACCCTGGGGGCTCATGCCCCCCAGAAGGGGGGAGCTGAGCCAAAAACGGTGGACATGTAGATGAGGGACTTCCAGAGGACTATTACTACCTGTTAAGGGCCTCAACTATTTGGCTTCTACCATGACCTTGGGCATCCGAGATTCCTTGGGTGCCGGAATTTGCACTTCTGATGAATTTTGTTTTTCTGTGAGGTACCATCTAGCCCATCCTTACCTAATCTGACGTATATCATTATTGTATCTTTCCCTCTGACGAGTCCATACCATGCAACTCGCTGTGTATGTTTCAGTCCAGAGGGTTAATCGAATTAATTGAGTAGCCTACTAATTAACGTAGCAAGTTATACTTTACGTCTGAACCAATGCTAGATGACTGTGACTACCTGACAGCACTTAGAGCTGCTAACAATTATCTTTGTAATGTATGTACGCTAATACTTCAGCTATTATTGATTATGAGTATGTAAAGCAATACGGCTGTACGGTATATAAGCTGGTTCATTTTGTCAGGCTGCCAGGTTTGTTTTGATTATGATTGTTACATGGTTTTCCAGCCATCTTTGGGCTGCTCGCCGTCTTTCAATTTCAAGTCCCCCAGTGCAGTACAAGTTACAACACGTGGCCGAATAACAGCTCACGCAATAAGTTAACACTAGGCTTGTCCATGAGTCCCGATGGTGCCGGAAAATAAGCTCCCTATCAAGCTTTCCCCTGTCGTTCGCCTTTGTCACTGCTGCATTTGGGGAGTTTAAGTTCCCAACTAAATGCGCTAAGCATCAACTTTTTCAAACTCCCGAGCCAGGTCCGGTAGAAGAGATTTTTTTGTTTATCTATACCAGGTGGCAACGGCCGTATTTGTGTTTAGCCGCCTTCCAGTCCCCGCGAGCATGTCGTAGCATGCTGAGATTCAGGTTTTTCCCACATGGTTGGTGTACTGAAGTACTTAACTCGTGTTTCGTGCACATGAGGCACCCATTCAAATCTGCACTGTCCTTTGGGGGTGGGGTACTGGGGGTCCATGCAAGGTGCGGAGGTGCCAGGTACTCATGTAGGGTGCTAGAGACTAGGGACTAGAGGCACCTAAATGAGCATGTGTGCCCACGGCACACACCAACATCAGGGTAGATGAACATTTCCCATGTTCTGTAGCCTGAACCCCTGGATGCATCCATGCATGCAAAAAGGAATTTGGGGAGGGGCGTATTGTATCGTAGAGGGGACTAGTGGCGTGCCCCAAACACCCATGTTACTTGAATGGCATAATGGAAACGAATCATCAACTGTTTTCCATCTGCCTTAGTGCCTTGCCAATGCTTCTTAAAATATGATGGGCCATGCATAGAACAGATCATAACATGCGCACTGACACTGAATACATGGTACACTGGTACACTGGTACATCACTATTCCACTGTACCGGTACATCACTATTCCACTGTACCGGTACTTCACTATTTCACTGTACCGGTACATCACTATTCCACTGTACCGGTACATCACTATTCCACTGTACCGGTACATTACTATTTCACTGTACCGGTACATCATTATTCCACTGGTACACTGGTACACTGGTACATCACTATTCCATTCGTTAACTTGGTGAATCTGTTGAGGAGTAAAAGCACGCCGGTGTGAATGATCTGGTACAGCACTATTCCATTCGTCAACTTGGTAGATATGTTGAGGAGTAAAAGCACGCCGGTGTGAATGATCAGGCACGGCACCATTCCATTCTTCAACTTGGTAGATATGTTGAGGAGTAAAAGCACGCCGGTGGGAATGATCTGGTACAGCACTATTCTATTCGTCAACTTGGTTACATGGCTCCAGTCAGCAATTTGGCTGCTCGCCGTCTTTGGCAGTACTGGTAAACATAATTACAAGAAAATTGTAATCAGCATCATCATCACCGTACAATCCAAATCTAAGCATCCTGATTAACTTTACTTGATCTAATATGTTCATACATTCATGGATAATAAGAGGTTACTTTGCACGACTCGCTTGTGTATTATCGTTCATAAAATAATGTAATCATTATTGATGGTTGACCCCAGCGAAAGAAAACGGGCTGGCCCCCTCAACCACACGCCTTGTAAAAAGGCGTACTATTTTTTTAGTGAAATCATTTTGCTCTCAGTTTGGGAAAATAGGTTACTACTTACTACTTTCTCCTCAGTAACCAACTGATAAACACTTCCTGGCAATCAGATTCGGTAGCAAAACAAATATGGATTGGGTTGCAATATAGTTACAGACCGGTGTTAGCCTTGTGCCCAGGGAACAGTTCAAGTCCCTTCCCGATATCGAAAATTCGAAATCAGTAACTTAAAATTAGCTTAGCTTGTCTGAAGGGATAATCAACAAACTTATGATACTTGGTTTGCATGTGTGTCCAGGGACCTGCCCAACCTTGATTCAGGAGGGGCTAAAAAGAAAAGAAGCACTTATGAACTGGGCCCCAAAAAACATTTTACGGACGGGGGCCCTGAGTTCGTGCTATAAATCACATTGGCATAGAAGTACAGCCCAGGCTAGGAAACCAACATAAAGTGAAAAATATGAGATGGGCAGAAATTTGTATTTAAAGAACAACATAGCCACACAGGACGACATGGAAATGGTGATGTTCCTCAGTTTGAGAAAGAATGGGGAAACAGAATCACATGGCAAGGACTTGTTTTCTTATTTGTAGCAGCAGAATGTCGCATTCACTCCTTATTGTTTTCCTGCATAATGCCGCATTCATTTTCACACTGCGAGGTAACGGTGAATACGGCGGCAGGCCAAAATCTGAATGATGCGTGCAACTTGCAACAGCAGGGGAATTCTGGAAGAGTCCCCTGCTTGACTGCAAGGGGGGGTACAACGTCTAGATCTAGGTTTTTATTTAACTAGGATGCTTGAGGAGATACATACATAAGGTAATAAGATACGGCTAAGATACATAAATATAGAACTATGATAAGTAAGGTACCAGGATACAGAAATATGGAACTATGATGTGCACTGCGAATGAGCAGGAGCACAGACAGGCATAGGGGGTGCAAACCTAGGTGGCAGGCTCACACATATCCAGCCTTGCAGTACATTACTGTACTGCAAGTGAGCAGGAGCGCAGTCGGTCATCAGGGGGTGCAAACCTAGGTGGCAGGCTCACACATATCCAGCCTTGCAGTACATTACTGTACTGCAAGTGAGCAGGAGCACAGACGGGCATCAGGGGGTGCAAACCTTGGTGGAAGGCTCACACATATCCAGCCTTGCAGTACATTACTGTACTGCAAGTGAGCAGGAACAAATACGGGCATAAGGGGTGAAAAGCTAGGTTGAGATGGAGCTGAGCGAATTACTTGGGGGAGGGTCCGATCTCAGAGGGTGGTAGTGCTGAGGTACCAACTCTGGGTGAGAATTCAAGGATATGGCCCCTGGAAGCATGCATGGGTGAGCCATCAGAAGCTGTCATGGGGTTGAAGGTTGAGACGGAGCGTGGCGTAGTCAAGCGAGGCAGTGGTGATCGTGGTGATCCTGGGATCATCTCGGTGCCTTCAGCAACGCCCCGGCGCCCGCCCAGTGAAATAACTTCATTGCCATCGTCCTCGTTTGCCCAGCCTGACTTGGGGGTCACCTTGACCGGCTGCACAGAGGTGTCACTCTTGAAAGAAGCGTTAATTCGCATTGAGGGGCTCTGGCTCATAGGCTCCTCAGCCCTTACCATAACCTGAAGCAGCACATTAGGGTCACAATGGTTAGTCATGGTTATTCATGGAGGGGTCTGGCTCACAGGCTCCCCAGGTTAGCTTTTGTATGTGCTTTTTGTATTTGCATTCGGGTTTTCAGCTTTGTATGTGAGTTTGAACGAGGTTTTTGTGTTGTACTGTACTGTACTCAATTATATTTGCAGGTGGGTTTTCAGCTTTGTATGTGAGTTTGTATCAAGGCCTTTTTTTCTTCTTCTTTTTACTGTCTTGTATTATTTTGTGTTGTACTTGTGTGCGACCTTTTAGCTTTTTGCGTGGGTTTTTGCAATCGTACGTGAGTATGATCGAGGGCATCCTAACACCCCATGCCAACTCGGCCTCATACTGCATCAACCTCAATGCTCTTAGCTAAAGCTATACGACCCTTCTGCCGCGAGAAGTCAAGAGTAGCTGAGTAGTCAAGAGTAGCTAACAAGTCAAGAGTAGCTGGATATTGATATTGAACTGTAAGCCAACACCAACGCCTCATCCTGCATCAAGCTCAAGGCTAAGTGCGCCTAACTAAAACATATATATATTTTAAAACTAAGGGAAACAAACCACTAAGGGAGACCCATAGAGACCCATCTCCTGGGGTGAAATTCCTTGAGAATTAATAAAAAAACTCTTACCTTGGACATGATCCTGGCAAAAGAGCCCTTGACAGTGGGAGATCCCTTCAGTCCGGAGCCTGGTCCGCCATTCCAACTATCCAGGCTGTCATCGTCTTGCAGTCCGCCACCCTTTACATGGAACTTGTAGACGCTGTAGATACTCATAATGATTCCAATTCCCAGAGCACAAGCAATGACCACCCACAGACCAGCCAGCTGAAGGAACTCAGCTTGGTTAGAGGATTTTTCAGCATCACAATCGTCGGAGGGGAAGACGATGTACTGATGAGCAATGGTGTAAAGCGTATTGGCGGACTGCAGGGAGTGAGGGAGGGACGGAGGGGGTCAGTATTGAGTTGGGAGGTGTTCAGAGTCACAGCTGTTGGTGGGGAAGACAATTTACTGATGAGCTCTGGTGTACAGGGTATTGATGCCTAAGGGTGTGTGTGTGTGTGGGGGGGGGGGGGGTCAGTCGTGTTCAGGTGGCAGTATGAACCTATGTTACAATAGGGATTAGAGGAAGAGAGGGGGGGGGGGGGGGGGGGGGGACTGGAGGACAGGGGGGGAGAGAGGACGGGTGAGGGCGAGGGACTGGAAGACTGGGGGGGGAGAGGGAGAGGGACTGGAGGAGAGGTGGGTAGGGATAGCCAAATATGCATGAGGTATTTACCAAACCTTGACAAAGCAGATCAATGACTAGACAGCCAGGATGGTGCTGACTTTGTGTGACTGTGCAAAATATTTATTTTGAAGTGTGCAGTCTGAATTGTGAAGTGTTGAAGGTCACATCAGGGGTGGTGGGCAGAGGGGTGGGGTGGGTGAAGGACCCATGAGTAGGGCGGGGGTGGGGTGTGTGGGGGGAATGTTGAAGAAACCAGGGTTGCTGACTTCCCCAATGTTTATGAGAGTGGGCGAACAGGTTCTATATGGACAGAGATTCATAAGAAATCCCTGAGTACTTGCCACATAGCAATGGAAACTTCCACTGCTGCTTACCTGGGCTGCCAGGATTCCTGCATTCATTTCATCAATGATGTCTTGATCCATCAACGTATGGAACCCGTAGCCGTAGTCAAAGGGCAACAAAGTATCGGGGATGAAGGACAGGCCGCAATCCGCGTTGTTTTTAATAGTGTAGAACTCAAGAGTGGGGCGGTCACACAAGTAGGCATCCATGGTCCCGGCTTTCAACATATCCACGGCCTCGTGGAAGGTTTCTTCGCCTTCGAAATCCATTTTCTGTGTGACGATACCGTAGTACTGGTTCAAGCCGGCCATGTAGGGGGCTGAAGGGGGCAAGAGCACAGGGGTGGGATGAGTGGGTAAGAGAGGGTGGAGGATGGATTGAAGGGTCAGGTGGGTTGGGTGTGCGTTGGACATGGGTTGGGTACAGGATGGGCTCCAGTTGGGTGTGGATTGGGTGAAATACTTAAATCCCAAGGTTGCCTGTAAATGTTTTTGGTAAATATGTGTATGTATATGTATATGTATACATATAAGTGTGTTTGTGTATGTATGTATTTATGTATGCATGTGTACGTATGCGATAGAATATGCTCTTGTGGGAAACTTGTACCAACAACATGAGGGGGGACAGCGAACGATTGGCTGTGGGCAAGGGTAACCTTTACATGAAAGCAATTTTCAATCAGACTTACTCTCTGTATACACGTTTTTGCCGACAAGATCTGAAACGGAGTTAATTCCTGCCTTGTTGGCAGCAATTGTCAAACTGGCGGCCAGGTTGGCAGTATACGTCGAAATCTGAAAAGGTATGGGGATGGGGGTAGATGTGAGGATGCGAGGTAGATGTGAGGTCTACAGGTCCATGGGTTTGTAGGTCCATACATATGTAAGCCCATACGTTTATAGGTATGTATGTCCATACGTCTTTAGGTCAACAGGTCTAAGGTATGTATCCATAGGTATGTAGGTCCTGACGTCTACAGGTCAGCAGGTCTATAGGTGTGTAGGTCCATACGTCTATGTGCCTATATGTCTATAGGTATATAGGTCCATAGATCTAAGGCGAGGACTGACGAATAAAAGAAACAAATGTACTCACCACCACTAAATTCTGAAAGAGGAAGGAAATGAGGAGGAGCTGTGCAGGCCACGACAGACAAGCGAAAGTGTTCAGGTTGAAAATGGAGAGGAAGAAGTGGAAGACCGCATCTTGAAGCTCATGGAGGGATCGCTGGCCCAAGGGGATGGTTCCAGTTTGGCAGATGTTCTCGATAACCCACACAATAGGAGGAAGGGCAAGAACAGTGCAGAAAATGCCAATCCAGAGAGACTGTATCAGATTGGGGGAATAGGAGAAGGTCAGATTGGGTTGGGTTGGGTGAGGTTAGGTTAGGTTAGGTTAGGTTAGGTTGGGCCGGGTTGGGTCTGGTTGTGTCTGGTTGGGTTAGGTTGGGTTGGGTGTGACACAAGTAGCCCACGCTGATAGCATACAATGCCGTATATATGAAGGGAATAGGTGCACCCTAGTAAACTCGACACTTCCTGAGTCGAACCAACGAGGTGCAAGCGAGGTTCATTGATGACGATGATGCTGATGCTGATGATGACGACAACAGCAAGGACAACATGATGATGATGATGATGATGATGATGATGATGATGATTATATTTTCCTGGCGCCGTACTGGACTCCAAATGTGCACGCGGCCTAACGGAGTCAAGGGAGACGTATGAACATCACGAAACATTGACTCACCCAATGGAAGGGCTTCAAGAAGGCCCAGGTGTCGTAGGATGCTTTGGACTGATCAGTGTAGATCATGGCACCGAGACCTGTCCTCAGGTAGGGGTAGGTGAACCTGAACGGGATGACGAGGGCAGAATAGTGCAGATTAGGGGATGGCGGGGGTGGCCGCGAGGGTGGCGGCAAGGGTGATAGCGAGGGTGGTGGCGAGAGGGAGAGGGGAGGGGAGGGGGAGGGGAGGGGGAGGGGGAGGGGGAGGGGGAGGGGGAGGGGGAGGGGGAGGGGGAGGGGGGGGGGAGGGGGAGGGGGAGGGGGAGGGGGAGGGGGAGGGGGAGGGGGAGGGGAGGGGGAGGGGGAGGGGGAGGGGGAGGGGAGGGGGAGGGGGAGGGGAGGGGGAGGGGGAGGGGGAGGGGGAGGGGGAGGAGGGGGGGAAGAGAGAGAAGAGGAGAGATGAGAGAGAAGATAAGAGAACATGAGGAGAGAAGAAGAGAGAAAGAGAAAAGAAGAGAGGGATAGAGGGACTAAGATAGATAAGGGAGAAAGATAGGGTGCAGGGAGAGGGCGGGCGGGTTTGCGCCGGTCTTGGGTGGGGTGGGGGGCTGCTAATGTTTTGAAGAGGGAGAGACTCCGTCAGCAAGCACTCGTCACTTACCTAATGTTTTGATCCAAACGCTTCTTGTTGATAGTTATAGAGCCAGCGCCCATGGCGCATTCATTCAAAGATTCTGTCGTGTCGTTTTTAAGCACGTCGGTCACACCGGTCGCGCTATTTCCCACTTTGCATTTGAACGAGAACGTACGCTTAGAGATAGGGTACCGGGAGAGGTCGCTGGCATCATCGATTTCTTTCCAGCCTTTATCAGACTCATGCAGCGCAATCCAGCGGATAAGATCGATGTCAAAACCTGTCCAGGTATCTGGCTTGGTCTCTGGATCGCACTGCGGGGTAGAAAGTGGGGGTAAGGGCGGGTAAGGGGTTAGTCAGGGCTCGAACTTTTGTCGGTCAGTAGCTGGCTTGGTGGGGTGGAAGGGTAGGTGAAAAGGCGACACAAACTCTGACTGATTGACTGACTGGGAATTGAAAGACGACAGGTGGCGCGCAAGGTGGCGTGGCGTGGCGTGGCGCGGAAGTCTGCTATCTATTATACGAAGTACTCGTGAGTCGGTTTACACGGCCAGGACAACGGTGGCGAGAACAGTAACAACGGTGGCGACAACGTGGACAGGATAAGACACGACAGGAGGCGATAGCATCCAACTGCGGGCACAGTTGGAGTCCAGCAGGGCACCAGGATAATGTACGTGAAAACCATAGTAATCATCGGTAAGGTCACCGTTAAGCCATCGATCGATCAGACCACTAACGACCTATCGATAGGACACGGCAGGACAAGCAGTCTCACTCACCTCAGTGAATCCACCATATGGCGCCAGGCAGATGACGAAGGCGTTGGATGTACCTAGTAGGGCTAGCAGCACGCAGGCCAGTAGCGACAAGTGTGAATAACTCATAGCTCCTAGTGTCTGGGACGGGGGGGGAGGGACGGGGGGGGGGGGGGGGGGGGGGGGGCGGGAGGGCAAGAGCTTTTCGGGTCTACGGGCTCACACTAAGCTTCAGAAGCTTGTGCGTCCAGTGTTGGGAGTGTGGTGGGATGAGCTTTGCCAAGTGTGTGTGGGTGTGTGGGTGTGTGGGTGGGGGGTGGGGTGGTGGGGTGGGGTGGGGTGGGGTGGGGTGGGTGGGGTGGGGTGGGGTGGGGGGTGGGGTGGGGTGGGGTGGGTGGGGTGGGGCGTGGGGTGGGGTGGGGTGGGGTGGGGGTGGGGTTGGGGTGGGGTGCGGGGTGGGGTGGGGTGAGGGTGGGGTGGGGTGGGGGTGGGGTTGGGGTGGGGGGGTGGGTGTGGGTTGGGTGGGGTGGGGTGGGTTGGGGTTGGGGTGGGGTGGGTTGGGGTGGGGTGGGGTTTGGGGGGTTGGGGTTGGGTTATGGGTTGGGTTGGGGCCGTGGGGTGGGAGTGGGGGGGTGCGGGTGGGAGTGGGTAAGGGTGGGGGGGGGGTGGGTGGGGTTGGTGTGGGTTGGGGTTGGGGATGGGTTGGGAGTGGGGGGTTTGGGTTGGGGTTGGGTGGGGTGGGTTGGGGTGGGTGGGGGTGGGTGGGGTGGGTGGGGTGGGGTGGGTGGGGTGGGGGGGGAGGGGCTGGGTGCTTTGGGTGCGCGTGGGTATACGCTCGGGGAGCACTGGGTGGGCGAGGGCAATAAAGGCCAAGCTTGTGAAGGTATGATAATAATGGCATGTGTGGGGATTATATAGCTGGCCGCGCGTGGCCGCGGGCGCGCTGGGTGCGACCGCTCAAGTTCCTCCAAGCATATCGAGTTGTGGTACCCTGGGGAGGTGGAGTAGGGGTCGGGTAGTGGAACGGGCGCACCGGTCACGCGTGCCCGCCCACTACCCACTTACATCTAATCATCCCCACTAACTGGCTCATATCTGCGAGTATCCTCACTGTGGTTGAGAGAAGAAGAAGAAGTCCGTCGAGATGAGCCGATTGTAGAGACTCGATTGTGGCCGGTAGCACCTACAGCGACACGCCGACACCTACCAAGCCAGCTGTCACCTTTCACGTCAACAGTCTATTACGATACCGGCAGGGATACCAACCTGGATACCAGACTGTTCGTGTGCCTTCCCGGAAGGCCGTTCCGCTTCCTTGCCCATGCGCGCCGGCCCTTCTGGAATCTTGCCCGTATTGAACGTCTCATTAATATTGTTGCGCGATCATGGCCGGGAAGTTAAAATTACTAGGCATGCCTTGGGCTGCATACCTGCGTTTCTTCGGGGCAGAGGGATTCGCCCGCGGGATGTCTGGTTCGCGAGAAACGTACGACACGTTGACAAGAAACGCCTGTCAGGCTGCCGACAAACGCACGGTATTGATTGGGATGAGGGCTGTTCAGGACGCTGCGTCCTCCGTCGCAGACTCAACGTCGAAGGGTCCGTTGCGTCGCAGGCCACAACGTGGGGAGGGTCCGTTGACCAGAAGGAAGGGTCTGTTCGTGCCAGGGTTGTTCTGGGGAACGCGAACAATGTGTTCGGGCTTACATTTGTCCTAGTATTGTTTTTACTGCCGAAGACGGCGAGCAGCCAAAGAGCTGGCTGAAGCTATGTAACCAAGTTCAAGTTCAAGTTCAAAGAGCTGGCTGAGGCTATGTAACCAAGCTCAAGTTCGAGTTGTGGAGGGGGGGCAGGAGGAAAGATTTAGGAACGCATCATCAAAACGCTGTCAGATTCAGACGGGACTACGAGACTTGGAATTGGGGAAGTTTTAGACAAACGAGGGGGAACATAATGTTAAAAAAAGTCCCCCCCCCCCCCCCCCCCCCCCCTATAAATGGGGGGCATTCCAAATGCATTTCTATGCCCTATCCAATTATGCTCTTACATATTTTAATAACTTGGGGGACCTGTAACTTCCAGTCAAACTTTTATTTGGGGTAAAAAAAGGAAGATTAAGTGCCATCGGATCCTAAGGATAAGCTCTATTGAAAGCGATGATATGATACGGAAGGCGATGTCCTACCTGCCCCTTCCCCCCCCCTCTCCCCCCCACTACCCCACCCCCACCACCCCGCCTTGCAACACAAGTCACTGAACTATGGCGATGCAGTCACGAAACTCAAATCACAATCTCAGCACTTGCTCCACATTAGTAACCAATTGGTTACCTGCCTTAGATGCACGATACAGAAGACAAGCAAGCACACAGCTAACTTGCACACCGACACCCCTTGTTTGCTGCATCACATTTCAAAGCTGCGCATGCACTTGGCAACCAATTAGTTGCTTGTCATACCTGCGTAATACTGAATACAAGCTAACACACTGGTAAAGTGCACACCAACCCACTTGACTGCATCTGCACTCGTGAGTATGAGTCTTTTAAGTTGTGAAAGGTATTTCACCCCAGGAGGTGGGTCTACCTACGCAAACCAGCGGCACCGAGGATTCAGTTCGAATGGCGTTGCCACTCCTACAAAATAGTAGGTGCACTTAGGGGCGGTGGGAGATATCGCCCCTCGACCAAACTGCACAGCAGTGTTTGTTCTTCTCAAGCTTCCCCCACTGGCAGAGGGTGAGCAGCCCGAAGGCTGGTACAGCATGCAATGAAGAAAACAACACACTTGCACACAGGCAGCCCTTGTTTGCTGCATCAAATTCTAGCCTGCTCTTGTATGGGCACCGGCAGACAATGGGTAGCCAGAAGGGTGATACCCGATGTAATAAACCAACTCAACTGATAGACAATGCAACCAACTAACTCACCTGCCAAACCATGCAATCAACCAACGCAACTGACACACCATACAATCAACCAACTCGACTGATAAACCATGCAATCAACCAACTCGACTGATAAACCATGCAATCACCCAACTCAACTGATCAACCATGCAATCAACCAACTCAACTGATAAACTATGCGATCAACCAACTCAACTGATAGACCATGGAATCAACAAACTCAACTGATAAACCATGCAATCAACCAATGCAACGTACAACAGCAACCAATGCAGCTGCCATGCTACGTACATAAACGGTTTCTAAACATTCGATAAAATAAAATAAAAAGGTAACATAAAAAGGTAAAATAAAAAGATAACGGCAAGAGACAGCATATCACAAACGCGCCAGAATCACGACCACTCATACCGTCATACGGGGTTATGCACACAGGGATCATAAACCCTGCAGAATCATTAGCACTACGGTTATGCAGAATCATTAGCACTACAGTCATGCAGAATCATTAGCACTACAGTTATGCAGAATCATTAGCACTATGGTTATGCAGAGTCATTAGCAGTACAGGTATGCAGAATCATTAGCACTACAGTTATGCAGAATCATTAGCACTCATACGGTTATGCACACACGGATGCTGTTTCTTTTTTGGTTCAGTTCATCAATACTTTTTCTTTTTAGCCCTTCCTGTCACGGTTGGGCAAGTCCTTTTAGCCTATTTGGCCTACCCCTGGACTGTAACATACATTTGGCTAGGCGTAGCAGCTTCTAGACAGCTTCATGTATCTCTCCTTGGGCCAACCCTGAAGCAGCGTAGCTGCTTCTAGACAGCTCCATGTATCTTTCCTTGGGCCAACCCTTAAGCAGCGTAGAAGCTTCTAGACAGCTCCATGTATCTGTCCTTGGTCCAACCCTGCAGCTAGCTCGTGCGAATGAAAGCTAGCTAGTGCGAACAAAAGCTGTCATTGCAGACATTCCAATGCGTCTGAAAGGTATGCAATTGACCCAGCGGCTGGCTTGTGGAGCTGCCTAGAAGCTGCTATGCGCAGCCCCCAAAAGAAACAGTGCACAGGGGACCAAGGTCCTAACAACTCTAAACTTCCAAGGCCTGGGCATGTCTTAAAAATGTTCTCGTGATAGCATTCTGCCCTCAGGAATTTGGCCTGAGATGTGAGAATTCTGGGAGATTTGGCCTGAGAACAAGATGTCACTAGTCAGGCTATACCATGCCGTCATGCTCGATTGTCATCTGTAACAGGTGTCAATCGAGTATCACGGCATGGTATAGCTTGAATCAAGTACTTAGTCTGACCTGTGAACCCAATGCATCCCCTGAATTGCTTTAAACTGTCCTTGCCCACGTGAATAGCAGTCTGCCCTCAGGAGTGTGGTGTAGTAGTCCTTTTGTTTTTGTGTGCGACGCGTCTCCATTCTGCCGCTGCATTTGCATGGGTCAAGGCTGGTAGACGAAAAAAAGTAATGATAACGCCTGTTGGGGCGTGGTATTAAGGGAGCCCCGTCTTAAGGCGTTAGGGAACGGCCTGCTACTTTACCTGGACAAAGCTACCACGGCGGATGACTACGACAGCCAACACTCAAGCACACCCGCGGGGGGTCGAACCCGGCACCTACCTCGTTCAAGGAGCTCTGCCATTGAGCCATTTGTTGAAAGGGGGTTCTGGTAGACCATGTAATAAAACCAACAGTAATTTCCAAGACCAAGGTCCCCTCTAACGAAATTCAGACCGAGCCTATGACGCACATGTGGGCAAATAATCGTCACTGTTTCTTTTTTTTGCTATGCATAGTAGCTTCCATCCAGCTCCAGCCAGCCACTGGGCCAAGCCAAAAGCCTTCAGATGCGATGGAATGCCTGTCACATCAGCTTTCAAACACACTATCTAGCTTCTGGTCTGGCCCAAGGACAGGGAAAGGGAGCTGCCTAGAAGCTACTACAGATAGCTAAAGAAACAGGACATGAAAAGGGAGCTGCCTAGAAGCTGCTTCACATAGCTAAAATAATGAACAGGAAAAAGGAGCTGCCCAGTTGCTGCTTCACACAGCTAAAACGAGGGCAATGAAGGTTCCCTTTCAGTGAGATTAACAATGAGCCTATGATGCACACCTGGGCACATAAAATAATCTAAATACCCCCCCACCCACCCACCCACCCACCCACACACACACACACACAAAAACCTTAGTAGTAGTACATCTCAGTGCCCCCATTTGTCCTTCCGATTTGCTGCAGACCAGGCCGTGTAGTGCTTGTTATGATAAAGCCATTCAGCGGATGATTTGGATTTGGGTTTTCGAAACACTCCGTAGTTCGTGATTCATTCCTCGGAACTCAGATTTGTCCTGATAATCCTGACTTTCTTGGCCTGCCAATCGAGAATTCTGAATAGCCTGAGAATTGTCAGCCATTTGGCTTGAAAAAGTGGAGGTACGAAACTACGAACTAGGAACTACGAGATCAAAATCAATATCATCCGCTGAATTGCTATAATAGCCCCTGCGGATAGCCTAGAATTATCTTGATGAATCAAGGTTGGGCAAGTCTCTTTAGCCCTATTGACTACCCCCCGAACTGTGAAATACTAGACCCTCCCGGGATGAAAAGGCTTCACCATAAGAGACTTACATTTGGGAAGCATCATTCAAATTAAGGGCGCCTGGAGGCGCGTCCCGAATGAAATGAAATTAATTATGAATTCAATTGATTTAATTGATTTTAATCGATTTTATTTATTTCATGTTGTGTTATTTAATTCGATTTTATTCCATTCAATTACATTTAATCAAAGTGATTTGAATGCATTTAGTTGCTTTAATTTTTATGAATTCGTATCGGATTTAATTTAATTTAGTTTGATGTTATTGAATTTCATTGAATCGATTGATGTTTTAGTACATACATTTTGGCAGCATCATTCAAGCATTCACATCAAATCCATGAGCACACGTTCCCACTGCTCTGCCAAGCTATCCCACGACACGTCTTGCTTCATGCATCGATCTCTCATGGCCACTTGATCTGCACTGCCATGCGACGAAGCAACATCTCTCATGGTGTCGGCCAGTCGTCCGGCTGACACTCGGAGAGCTAAGCTATTGCCGACAGCACCAACTGGCGCGGCTAGCCGGTACCCCAGTCCGGACACGTAATAAGCCGGAGCTGTAGCACCAACTCCAGATCTGCTGTCATGCAAACCTCCCTCAGGACTCTCATCCCCCGTCGAGGGGTTTATAGGACATAATAGATTGCGGTACGGCTCGTTCAAGTTGACAATGTCCACGAGGCCTCCGACGGGGGCCACGATAGGAATCGTACCGTATCGGACAGCACATAGAGCCACGATTCCACACGGCTCGTAGCGAGACGGGACGAGAAGGTAGTCACAAGCCGCCATCATCAAATGCGCTAAGGGCTCGCTCCAACACGGCAGGCCGACAGCAGTGCCTGGGTAGGCTGTGGAGAGCTCGGCAAGAGCCTCCTCTGCCCAAGGTGCTCCAGTGCCTTTTATGTGGGGTGGGGGTGGGGGTGGGGAGGAGGGGGTGGGGGGGGGGGGGGGGAGTATGTGGGTGGGTGGGTGTAGGTGTAGGTGGAAGTATGTGTGGGTGAATGGGTGGATGGGTGGACGTGGAAGTATGTGTGTGTGTGGTGGAAGTATGTGCATGTTTGGATGTGTTCGTGGAGGTGGAAGTATGTGGGTGTGAGGGTGTGTTGGAAGTGGGGGGACGACACCATACAGTAGGATCTCATTATATCACCAGCTCACTGAAATGATGAAGGTGCAGGGTTCCAATCCCAAGGTGTGTGCTTAAGTGTTCGCGGTTGCTGTCAACCGCCACGGTAGCTTTGTCCAGGTAGAGTAGCCGCTCATTCCCTACCACTGTAAGACGGGGCTCCCTTAATACCACACCCTACCAGGCGTTATCATCGCTGTGCCTGGCTGCAGATTGCCAGCCCACTACCTGTGCCAAGCACACACACACTGACACACACAGACTGCCACACACACACTGTCACGCGGACACACTGCCAAGCACACACACTGTCACACATGCACACTGACACACACACACACTGTCACACACACAGCTACCTGTGCCATAGCAAGCAGCCCCCGGGCTTATCCCTACGGGTGCCTGCACCCTGTTCAGGTTGTTAAACAGGTGCTCAGGGAGTTAATCACCTGCACAACAACTACAGGTTTAAACAATGATGTAAACAGGTGTTTAACCCCTGAACACCCGTTTAACAACTTGGACAGGGTCGTTTGGTCGAGGGTTGGTATCTCCCACCGACTCAGTGCGCCTACTTTTTTGTAGGAGGGGCACCGCCATTCAAACTGAATCCTCCGATCGCTGGTTTGTGTCGGGAGACCCGCCTCCTGGGGTGAAAGTCCTTGCACAACTTTAAAAAATGAAAAAAGGGTGAAGGCAGGCGTAGGGTATCCGCTGTCGCCATTCCGTCGCCGCATAGCAGATACACCCAAACTCTGTGACTTACCCCCCCCCCCCCCCCCCACCCACACCCACCCACACACACACACACACACACACACACAACCACACACACCCAAACACACACACGCAACCACACAACCACCCACACTCCATGAGGTGGGGCAGGGGGGCGGGGTGGTGTGCGTGTGTGTGGGTGTGTGGGTGTGGGTGGGGGGGAGTGGGTTTTGGGCGAACACTTTGCCTCTGTGACTTACCTAGTGCGACCAACTGAAGCCTAGGTTGTGAACCCGCATCAACCTCATTGTTGTTTCTGTCCTTGTCGTTGTCCTGGGCTGGAGGAGTCCAAGAAGCGGATGTTTGGCGGTTACTCACCCTCATTTTAGGGGGCCCCAGAAGCACAGGGAGGGAGGACAGGAGTACATCAGCCCCCTGGAGATGAAAGGGGAGTTAATAAGTGGGGCTGGTTACAAGACATTGAGGGGTTCAGGGAAATTGGTTACAGGGTTGATGCGGGGGGGGGGGGGGGAGGGGGGCAAGAGGCTGATGTTTGGCGGTTGCTGATACTTGTTTTATTGGGGCCCAGAAGCATAGGGAAGGAGGACAGGAGTACATCAGCCCCCTTAAGATGAAAGGGGAGTTAATAAGTGGGGCTGGTTACAAGACATTGAGGGGTTCAGGGAAATTGGTTACAGGGGTTGATGGGGGGGGGGGGGGGGGGGGGGGGGGAGGGGTGCACGGGCTGATGTTTGGCGGTTGCTGATACTTGTTTTAGGGGGGCCCAGAAGCATAGGGAAGGAGGACAGGAGTACATCAGCCCCCTTAAGATGAAAGGGGAGTTAATAAGTGGGGCTGGTTACAAGACATTGAGGGGTTCAGGGAAATTGGTTACAGGGGTTGATGGGGGGGGGGGGGGGGGGAGGGGTGCACGGGGCTGATGTTTGGCGGTTGCTGATACTTGTTTTAGGGGGGCCCAGAAGCATAGGGAAGGAGGACAGGAGTACATCAGCCCCCTGAGGATGAAACAGGAGTTCATTGGTGGGACTGGTTGGAGGGTTTTGAGGGGTTCAAGGAAATTGGTTACAGGGGTTGATGGGGGGGGGGGAAAGAGGGCCCCACAAGGTCGATGTTTGGCGGTTGCTGATACTTGTTTTAGGGGGGCCAGAAGCATAGGAAAGGAGGACAGGAGCATCAGCCCAGTGAAGATGAAAGGGGGGTTCATAAGTGGGTCTGGTTACAAGGCATTGAGGGGTTCAGGGGAATTGGTTATAGGGGTTGATGGTGGGTGGGTGGGTGTGGGTGTGGGGGACAACCAGGCCGATGTTTGGTGGTTGCTGATACTTGTTTTAGGGGGGGGGGGGGGGGGGGGGGGCAGAAGCATAGGGAGGAGCTCAGGAGCACCAGCCCCTGAAGATGAAACGGGAATTCATTGGGGGGGCTGCTTAGAGGGTTTTCAGGGGTTCGGGGGAATTGGTTACAGGGGTTGATGGGGGGGGGGGAGGGGGGGTCCACAAGGCTGATGTGTGGCGGTTGCTGATAGTTGTTTTAGGGGGTCCCAGAAGCATAGGGAGGGAGGACATGAGTACATCAGCCCCATGAAGATGAAACGGGAGTTCATTGAGGGACTGTTTAGAGGTTTTTGAGCGGTATAGAGGCTGAGGGGTTGATGGGTCCACGAGGGTTTAGACACTTGCATGCAGTTGGCCCACTGCATATCTTTGTGGCAGCACTCCCTCACATAGCACACACCGCAAACAGCCCCCCCCCCCCCCCCCCCCCCCCCTACCTCCCCCTTCCTCCCTACTTCCTTGCAGTCTCAGCACGCTTAAATTCATTCGGGGTACTGCTTAGATGGTTTCGATTTTTGAGGGATACAGACGTTGAGGGGTTGAGGAGAATTTGTTTGAGGGGTTGAGTGGAATTCACCGGGCAACTCGTTTGGGGATTTGTTATTTCCTCATCCCTTTCTGATTTGACGTTAGCAGCACATGGGGCCACAGCATAGATCCCCCCCCCCCCCCCCCCCCCCCCTTCCCCCCCCGCTATATACAGCTTTCGCTAATTTGGGCCCCGTTTTGGCCCGAATTGCCGCAATAAAAAACCCCAATTTAGGGCCTTAAATGGCCCTAAAAAGCTGGAAGGACGCTGTCCATGGAGGAGACTTAGACCCGTAAAGCTACAAGAAACCCACTTTCTGAACTAAAACAAAATTCCTGGGCCAGCCTGGGCAACAGTTTTCTTTTGTGCAACGCGTCGCCATTCCGTTGGTGCAGTTAAAAAAAAGGTGCATGGCGACGCATGGGCCCTGCTAAACAAGTAAGAAATGCCCCCCGAAACCCTCTGGGTTCCACGCTTTGCGCTCTACGGGGTTCGGGGGCGGCGCGACGCACTGGGGTCGCGTTGAGCCGCTAAATTTGACAATTTGACGTGCTGCACAAAAGACAAGTCCTATGCAGCGTCGTAAGCGACGCGGAAAACTGGCGGAGTTTGTTGGCAACGGAACGACAGGTGGCAACGATGGAGCTGACCGAAGCCAGCCAGTAATGAGACAGATGGCTGACGTGTCAGGCTTCAATTTTTTCGTCAATCGGACGCACAAGCGGACAAATGGGTAACCCTGGGGGCTCCCGCCTCCCAGAGGGGGGGGGCTCCGCCAAAAACAGTGATGGGGGCTCTGCAGATAACCGACCCATCCACAAAGGATAAGCAATGTATAGGTCTGAAAATAACTAGTTTTGTAAAGGTCTGAAAATAACTAATTTTGTATAGGTCTGAAAATAATCTCACCACAGGAGGTGGGCCTCCTCACACAAACCAGCGACACCGAGGATTCGGTTCGAATGGCGTTGCCACTCCTACGAAAGAGTAGGCACACTTACGGTAAGTGGAAGAGACCGACCCTTGACCAAATGAACATTCCCCAGGACCCCTGTACTAGACAATGTATTACTTACTCACAAAAATACAATCTACCCTTTGACAACGCTTGTACTGCCCACTCACAAAAAACAATCTAGCCTTTGACAGCGTTTGTACTGACTACTTACAAAAAACAGTATTAACTTTGACAACTGTGTGCACGTTTGTTTGGTCGTGGGTGGGTTTCTCCCGCGGACCCTAAGTGCACCTACTAGTTTTTAGGAGTGGCAACACCATTCGAAATGAATCCTCGGTGCCGCTGGGTTGTGCCGTGAGACCGACCTCTTTCATAAGAATAAAAAACTGCTTCTCTCAACTTCTGTTCTGTAAGCCTGCCGATGAATCCAAGGGTTTAAGGGTTTAGGGTTTTTAGGGTTTAGGGGTTTTATGTTTTAGGGTTAGGTGCTCCTCTCACCTTTTGATCTTCAAGCCTATCGATGAAACCAAGGCTTTTAGGGATTAGGGTTTAGGGTTTAGGGTTTTTAGGGCTAGGTACTCCTCTCACCTTCTGACCTTCAAGCCTGCCGATGAATCCAAGGCTTTTAGGGTTTAGTGCTTGGGGGTTTTAGGGTTAGGTCTCTCTCTCTCTCTCTCTCTCTCTCTCTCTCTCTCTCTCTCTCTCTCTCTCACCTTCTGATCTTCAAGCCTGCCGATGAATCCAAAAAGAGGGACATCAGGGTTGATGTCAAGCCCCAATCTATGCTGCAGCAAAGCCCTGCCTTGAGCTTTCCCCCTAGCTACGCCCTCCACTCCGTAGCGCATTGCTTCCGGGAGGTACTCATCCGTGGCTGGATTCCACAGCAAGTCGTCAATGCCATTTAGCAAACCCAGAACCCCCTTATTGGTCAATGCTTGTGCAAGAGGAACGGAAGGCAAAGGTTCTGCCTGGTTCTCTGTACCCCCTTGAACTGAGAAACTGCCACCTGAGACGTGCGTGTGTGTGTTTGGGGGGTGGGTGGAGGTGGGTGGCACCTAGAGGCCTGCAGAGGGGGGAGGGGATGGTGTGTGTGTGTGTGTGTGCGCAAGTGTGTGTGTGGGGAGCACCTGGAGGCTTGCAGAGGTGTGTGTGTGTGTGTGTGTGTGTGGGGGGGGGGGGGGGGGGGGGGGGGAGAGTGTTGGCAACGGAACACAAGTGGCACAATGGAGCGGACCGAAGCCAGTTAGTTACGAGACAGTTGGCTGACTTGTCAGGCTTCGTCTCGGTCGTCGGTCCAACGGACGCACTGACGGACAACGGGGTAAATCTCGGGGTGAATCCCGCACTTCAAAAGGGGGGGCTCCGCCCCAAAACACTGATGACCATCCTCCCCTGGACTGCCGTCCTCAACAGCCAACGCTAGGGCTTGTGTTGCTGTAGCGATGATTTCCCTTGCATAGCTAGGGCTGACAGTGAGTGTTAGGTCACTTAGCAGGACTGCAGCCTGCAGCCAGCTTATGATCTCTGGCTGTCCCTCAATTTCTGACAATTCTCCATCTAGCTTGGCATCCTGTTGTAGGAAAGGGTTTAGGGTTTAGGGTTTAAGGTTTTTCATTTCTTTATCTAGCTTGGCATCCTGTTGTAGGACAGGGTTTAGGGTTTTTCAATTCTCCATCTAGTTTGGCACCCTGTGGTAGAAAGAGGTTTAGGGTTTTTCAATTCTCTATCCAGTCCAACACCCTGTGGAAGGGAATAAGGAGACAACATGAAATGTATTGTAGGTGTGTGTTTGCACAGTCCAGGGATAGCCAAATAGGCTAATGATCTCCGGCTGTCCTTCAATTTCTGCCGGTTCATATTTTTTCTTTTCAGCTACGAGCAGCAGCTTCTGGGCAGCTCCCCTGCCTGGCTATGCAGCGAAACCTTTAGCAAGCTCGTGCACCTGTCAGTTGGCACAATCAGATTTCTAGCACTGCTAAAATATCTGGGTGTAGCGCAATGGCTAGGTCAGGAAGCTGCCCAGAAGCTGACAAGAAAAGCCCAAAAGACAACTTCAATGCAGCGTCACAATCGACGGGGAAAATTGGCGGCGTGTGTTGGCAAGGAAACGACAGGGGGCAACTATGGAGCTGACCAAAGCTAGTTAGTTATGAGTCAGTTGGCTGACGTGCCAGGTTTTTTCCGGTCGCACAAACGGACAGCGGGGTGAATCTGGGGGCTCTCGCCCCCCAGGATGGGGGGCTCTGCCAAAAAGAGCTGCCATGCAACATTCCGTGTCTGGGTGTAGCGCAGTGGCTAGGTCAGGAAGCTGCTCAGAAGCTGCCAAGAAAAGCAAAAAAGAGCTGCCATGCAACATTCCGTGTCTGGGTGCAGCGAAGCGGCTAAGTCGGGAAGCTGCTCAGAAGCTGCCAAGAAAAGCAAAAAAGAGCTGCCATGCAACATTCCGTGTCTGGGTGCAGCGAAGCGGCTAGGTCGGGAAGCTGCCCAGAGGCTGCCAAGAAAAGCCAAAAAGAAAAGAGCTGCCTTGCAACATTCCGTGTCTGGGTGTAGCGCAGTTGCTAGGTCAGGAAGCTGCCCAGAAGCTGCCAAGAAAAGCCAAAAAGAAAAGAGCTGCCATGCAACATTCTGTGTCTGGATTTAGTGCAGTTGCTAGGTCAGGAAGCTTCCTAGAAGCTGCCCAGAAGCTGCCAAGAAAAGCCCAAAAGAAAAGAGCAGCCATGCAACATTCTGTGTTTGGATGTAGTGCAGTGGCTAGGTCAGGAAGCTGCCCAGAAGCTACCCAGAAGCTGCCAAGAAAAGCCAAAAAGAAAAGAGCAGCCATGCAACATTCTGTGTTTGGATGTAGTGCAGTGGCTAGGTCAGGAAGCTGCCCAGAAGCTGCCAAGAAAAGCCAAAAAGAAAAGAGCTGCCATGCAACATTCCGTGTCTGGATGTAGTGCAGTGGCTAGGTCAGGAAGCTGCTCAGAAGCTGCCCAGAAGCTGCCAAGAAAAGCCCAAAAGAAAAGAGCAGCCATGCAACATTCTGTGTTTGGATGTAGCGCAGTGGCTTGGTCAGGAAGCTGCCCAGAAGCTGCCCAGAAGCTGCCAAGAAAAGCCCAAAAGAAAAGAGCAGCCATGCAACATTCTGTGTTTGGATGTAGCGCAGTTGCTAGGTCAGGAAGCTGCCCAGAAGCTGCCAAGAAAAGCCAAAAAGAAAAGAGCTGCCATGCAACCTTCTGTGTCTGGGTGTAACGCAGTTGCTAGGTCAGGAAGCTGCCCAGAAGCTGCCAAGAAAAGCCCCAAAGACAAGAGCTTCCATGCAACATTCCGTGTCTGGATGTAGTGCAGTGGCTAGGTCAGGAAGCTGCTCTGAAGCTGCCCAGAAGCTGCCAAGAAAATCCAAAAAGAAAAGAGCAGCCATGCAACATTCTGTGTTTGTATCACGTACCATTTCCTTTGGCTTAGTGAGGAGGAAGGGAAGATGCTTCACTGGCAGTCCCAATTTGGGGAAGGAGTCCGCTTGGAAGAGACCCTGGACATTGTCAGGGTAGAAATAGTAATGTGACGAGGTTAAGGGATACTGCAGAGATAAAATAAAATACAAATAGTAATGTGAGGGGGTGAGGGGGTGAGGGGGTGAAGGGATACTGTGGGCTGGATATAGGGGATACAGTATAGTCTGCTAAAAAGAGACCCTAGACATTTGTCAGGGTAGAAATAGTAATGTGAGGGGGTGAAGGGATACTGTTGGGATAAAACGAAGTACAAATAGTAATGTGAGGGGGTGAAGGGATGCTGTTGGGATATAATAAAATACACATAGTAATAGTAATGTGCAGGGGGTTTGAAGGGGCTACTGTTGGTGGGATATAATAAAATTAAACCTGTCATTTGAGGGGAGAAGGGATGTGTTGCGGATATAATACAAATATCACATAGATAGTAATGTGAGGGATGAAGGGATACTGTTGGGATATAATAAAATAAACATATTAATGTGAGGGGGTAAAGGGATGCTGTTGTATAAAATAAAATACACAGTAATAGTAATGTGAGGGGATGAAGGGATACTGTTGGGATATAATAAAATAAACATGTTAATGTGAGGGGATGAAGGGATGCTGTTGGGATATAATAAAATACACATAGTAATAGTAATGTGAGGGGATGAAGGGATACTGTTGGGATATAATAAAATAAACATATTAATGTGAGGGGGTAAAGGGATGCTGTTGTATAAAATAAAATACACAGTAATAGTAATGTGAGGGGATGAAGGGATACTGTTGGGATATAATAAAATAAACATATTAATGTGAGGGGGTAAAGGGATGCTGTTGTATAAAATAAAATACACAGTAATAGTAATGTGAAGGGATGAAGGGATACTGTTGGGATATAATAAAATAAACATATTAATGTGAGGGGGTAAAGGGATGCTGTTGTATAAAATAAAATACACAGTAATAGTAATGTGAGGGGATGAAGGGATGCTGTTGGGATATAATAAAATACACATAGTAATAGTAATGTGAGGGGATGAAGGGATACTGTTGGGATATAATAAAATAAACATATTAATGTGAGGGGGTAAAGGGATACTGTTGTATAAAATAAAATACACAGTAATAGTAATGTGAGGGGATGAAGGGATACTGTTGGGATATAATAAACTAAACATATTAATGTGAGGGGGTAAAGGGATACTGTTGTATAAAATAAAATACACAGTAATAGTAATGTGAGGGGATGAAGGGATACTGTTGGGATATAATAAAATAAACATAGTAATGTGAGGGGGTAAAGGGATACCGTTGGCTGGATAACGGGGAGATAAACTTTGAACCATGTTTTAACCATGCTTTGGGACAACTAAGGACTGACAGGAAACTCTCTGGCAAGTAGCTGGCATACCTGAAATCCGAAGTTATGGATGGCTGCAACAAACTTGGCTGACTTCAACCCAGCGGCCACTTTTTGTTGAAACGACCGGAGCTGATCCATCATAGGGTTGGCCGACTCTGATTTTGAGTTCACGTCAGCCCTAGCTGTACTCTGGTCGGTAGTTGGATTGGCCGACTCTGACTTTGAGCTCACGTCAGCCCTAGCTGTACTCTGGTTGGTAGTTGGATTGGCCGACTCTGATTGTGAGCTCACGTCAGCCCTAGCTGTACTCTGGTCAGTAGTTGGAGCAGAGCTGAAAGGTGCCTTTGAGCTCACATCAGCCCTAGTTGTACTCTGGTCGGTAGTGGGAGCAGTGTTGGAAGTTTCCCATTGACCTTCCGTCGTCGGAGATGTGACGGCTGGTGCATCCTTGCCATCTTCAACAAAACGAGTTGACAGCTCAGCGACCTTGACTGTGCTGTCTCTGCTTGAGGGGGACAGGTCGCCGGCCTTGTCTGCTGCTTCTACCTCTGCTGTCTTGTCAGCTGCTTCTACCTCTGCTGCCTTGTCTGCTGCTTCTACCTCTGCTGCCTTGTCTGCGGCTTCTACCTCTGCTGCCTTGTCTGCTGCTTCTACCTCTGCTGTCTTGTCAGCTGCTTCTACATCTGCTGCCTTGTCTGCTGCTTTTACCTCTGCTGCCTTGTCTGCTGCTTTTACCTCTGCTGCCTTGTCTGCTGCTTCTACCTCTGCTGCCTTGTCTGCTGCTTCTACCTCTGCTGCCTTGTCTGCTGCTGCTACCTCTGCTGCCTTGTCTGCTGCTTCTACCTCTGCTGCCTTGTCTGCTGCTTCTACCTCTGCTACCTTGTCTGCTGCTTCTACCTCTGCTGCCTTGTCTGCTGCTTCTACCTCTGCTGCCTTGTCTGCTGCTTCTACATCTGCTGCCTTGTATGCTGCTTCTACCTCTGCTGTCTTGTCTGCTGCTTCTACATCTCTTGCCTTGTCTGCTACAGCATCGACGTTATTCACAGTAGCACTTGAGGTACTAAGGGTGATATCATCAAGCAACTGCCCAGCTTTTTCTGATACTGCCTTGTCTGCCACAGCATTCAGATCGTTCACACTACCTCTTGCAGTTCTAAGGGTGATATCATCAAGCACCTGCCCAGCTTTCTGCATGACATTTTCTGGTACTGCCTTGTCTGCTACAGCATCCACGTTGTTCACACTAGCGCTTGAGGTACTAAGGGTGGTATCGTCAACCGTCAGGTCAGTTTTCTGCATGACTGAAGAGTTCTCTGCTGATACTTCCTCATCTTCTGCAGTATCCACGTCATTGGCAGTAGCACTTGAAGTAGGACGGGTGGTATTGTCAACCGCCTGGTCAGGTTTCTGCATGACTGAAGTTTTCTCTGCTGATACTGCAGTATCCACGTCGTTCACACTAGCGCTTGAGGTACTAAGGGTGATATCATCAAGAACCTGCCCAGCTTTCTGCTTGGCTGCGGGTTTCTCAGCTGCCACGGCCTTTCGTTGCCAAATATTGGGTAGAAAGGAAGCTAGGAGATCAAGCAACTCCTGACCCAAGGACGATGGGGGATGTGCACTTGAATCTTCCTTACCGGTCATAGCTGGGGATTTTTCAGACTTGTAGTGAAATTGGCTTGAATCTTCCTTACCGGTCGAATCTGGGGCTTTTTCAGACTTGAAGTGAAATAGGCTTGAATCTTCCTTACCAGACGTAGGTGCGGCTTTTTCAGACTTGGTGTGAAATTGGCTTGAATCTTCCTTACCGGTCGAATCTGGGGCTTTTTCAGACTTGTAGTGAAATTGGCTTGAATCTTCTTCACCAGATGTAGCTGCGGCTTTTTCAGACTTGGTTTCAAATTGGCTTGAATCTGCCTCATCAGTTGGACCAGAGAATATAGCAGCAGTCTTGCTGAGGATCGACTGACTGCTATTAGGCAACTCTTGACCCACGGATGAAGAGCGACTTAGTGCTTCATCATCCCCACAGTTTACTGTGGAACAGCTGCTGCTCTCCCTGCACATCCAAACATTGCCGCCTTGCATCTTATTCCCGCCTTGCATCCCATTAGCCTGCCTTGTACCGGATTGACTTACATTGGATTGATTTGCACTGGATTGCTTTTCACTGGATTGACCCAAGGATGAAGAGCGTCTTCGTGCTTCATCATCCTCACAGTTTACTGTGGAACGGCTGCTGCTCTCCCTGCAAATCCGAGCATTGCTGCCTTGCATCCCATTGGCCGGCCTTGTACCAGATTGACTTGCACTGGATTGGCTTGCACTGGGTTGACTAGCATTGGATTGAATTGCACTGGAGCGACTTAGTGCTTCATCATCCCCACAGTCTACTGTGGACCGGCTGCTGCTCTCCCTGCACAACCAAGCATTGCCGCCTTGCATCCCATTAGCCTGCCTTGCACCAGATTGACTTGCACCGGATTGCATTGCGCTGGATTGACTTGCGCTGGATTGACTTGCGTTGGATTGCATTGGACTGGATTGCCCTGCTCTGGATTGACTTGCATTGGATTGCCCTGCTCTGGATTGACATGCACTAGATTGATTTGCACTGGATTGACTTGCACTGGATTGACTTGCACCGGTTTGCCTTGCACTGGATCGACTTGCACGGGATTGACTTGCACTGGATTGCATTGCGCTGGATTGCCTTGCACTGGATTGGCTTGCGCTGGATTGGCTTGCACCGGATTGCCTTGCATTGGATTGCATTGCACTGGATTGCATTGCGCTGGATTGCCTTGCACTGGATTGACTTGCGTTGGATTGCATTGGACTGGATTGCCCTGCTCTGGATTGACTTGCATTGGATTGCCCTGCTCTGGATTGACATGCACTGGATTGACTTGCACTGGATTGACTTGTACCGGATTTACTTGCACTGGATTGCATTGAACTGGATTGACTTGCACCGGGTTGACTTACACCGGTTCGCATTGCACTGGATCGCCCTGCTCTGGATCGCCTTGCACTGGACTGCCCTGCATTATCACCGGAGTGGTCCTCATCGTGAGCATCTGTTCCAGGATCTGCCACAGGATTTGAGTCGGCATCTGAAGCATGTATGCCACTAGCCTTTTCATCACTGTAATGCTTGTCCGAGGAGCTTCTCCCAAAGCCTCCATGAGCCCCTGGCAAGGCCTGTGAGCCTTCAAAAGATACTGCTGCAGCTACAGAATTTGACACACCATCTGTGATAGGCATGACACTACCACTAGCCTTTTCATCACTGCAGTGCTTATCCCAGGAGCTCTCCCCCAGGCCTTCAAAAGAAACTGCTGTGGCCACAGAATCTGCCACAAAAACTGCTGTAGCATCAGTTTTTGCCACCGAGCTTGCAATGTTACCATCATGGAGCTGAGTCATCATCCCTTTAGACAAGTTGACAGCATTGGTGGACTGGTTTGTCTTATTGGGTATGCCATGCTTGCTTGAAGAAGCCCCCTCCTGGTCCTCTAAGGGTTCACTCAGAATCTCATCGATAGCATGACTTAGAGATGTGGACATAGACAGCAGAGCGTTCCAAATGACTGTGTCAGCAGCATCGTACACGTGCACATCTTGGCGCCCCCCTTGCAAGATGGGCTTAGCTAACATACTCTCTGAATTGGTGCTGGGAACTGGCCATTCAGAGGAGGTCGACACTCCTCCATCTCTTTGCGCTGCTGGATCGTCTGTGGTGTGGGAGATGCCCACCACTCCTTTATCCTTTTGCCCTGCTGCTAGGTCATCTGTAGTGTGGGACATGCCCACCACTCCTCCGTTCCTTTGCGCTGGTGGAAAGTCTGTGGAAGGGGACTTGCTGACCTCCCTGTCCCTCTGCCCTGCTGCTCGGTCGTCTGTGGAGCGGGAGATGCTCACCACTCCTCCGTCCCTTTGCGCTGGTAAGTCATCTGTGGTGTGGAAGACGCTCACCACTCCTCCGTCCCTTTGTGCTGCTAGGTCATCTGTGGAAGGGGAATTGCCGACCTCCCTGTAAGTCTCCAACCACAGAGGGAGAACACCAGAGGGCCAGTCATTCCCTACAAAGATCACCGGGCTGTAGTGGGACTCATCAAGGGCCAGATGTACCTCAGAGGGGCAGAAGGCGGAAGCCCCCGTAGTAGAAGTGGCCACAATACTTGCTGCTCCCCCCCCCTCTGTCGTTTCCAAACTAGCAAGTCGCTGACGCAAGATCTGCAGCGAACTCAAAGGACCCTTTGCGTATGTCTGACCACCGACATGTCTGGTCAGTGAAGGCAGCACCACCCCGTTTGAGATGGTTAGCGCAGAGCCTTGCTGCTGCAGCAGAGCTGCCAGCTCGTAAGGCTCCTGCCACATGAGGATGGGTGCTGCAAGTGCTGCCTGGCATAGGATGCTGCTTCTTGCCTGAACATCTCCGTGCGAGACTGCACCGGAGTATGTGTAGACACCTATGGGGCATGGGAAGGAGAAGGAGAGGTCAGCATGAGTACATGGATTATGTTGCAGAAAGAGCTGCCTGGCATAGGACACTGCTCCTTGCCTAAACATCTCCATGCGAGACGGCACCTGGGTATGTGTATACTGATGCTGGTAGTGGTGGTGGTGGTGGTGGTGGTGGGACCCCTATGGGGCATGGGAAGGTGAAGGAGAAGTCAGCATGAGTATATGGACAGATTCATGCATGGAGCAGCATGCTGCGCATTGCCTGAACATCTCCATGCGAGACTGCACCGGAGTATGTGTAGACTCATATGGGGCACGAGAAGGTGAAGGAGAAGTCAGCATGAGTACATGGAAAGATTAATGCATGGAGCTGCATGCTGCGCATTGCCTGAACGTCTCCGTGCGAGACTGCACCGGAGTGTGTGTAGACTCCTATGGGGCACGAGAAGGTGAAGGAGAAGTCAGCATGAGTACATGGATAGATTAATGCATGGAGCTGCATGCTGCGCATTGCCTGGACGTCTACATGCCAGTCTATGAAGGAGTAGGTGTAGACTCCTATGGGGCATGGAGTGCTTGAAGGGAAGGTCAGGTATGTTGTTTGTGACACACGGATTTACGTTGCAGCAAGAACTGGGAAGGTGCAAGGGAAGGTGAAGGACGGTTGAAGGAAGGTCAGGATGGTGCACCCGGATTATTGTTGCATGCAAGAACTGGGAAGGTGACGGAAGTGAAAAGGGGAAGGTCAGGAGTGCACACGGATTATGTCTTTCAGCAACATTGGAGAAGGTGAAGGGCTGTGAAGGGAAGGTGAAGGGAAGGTCAGGATGGCACACGGCTATGTTGCAGCAAGAACGGGAAGGTGGAAAGGGCAAGGTGAAGGAAGGTGAAAGGGCAGGTGTGAAGGGACGGTCAGGATGTGCACCGGATTATGTTGCAGGCAAGAAACTGGGAGGGTGATGGCGAAGTGAAGGGAGAAGGTGAAGGGAAGTGAAGGGAAGGTGAAAGGGAAGGTCAGGATGTGCACACGGATTATGTTGCAGCAAGAACTGGGAAGGTGAAGGGAAGGTGAAGGGAAGGTGAAGGGAAGGTGAAGGGAAGGTGAAGGGAAGGTCAGGATGTGCACACGGATTATGTTGCAGCAAGAACTGGGAAGGTGAAGGGAAGGTGAAGGGAAGGTGAAGGGAAGGTGAAGGGAAGGTGAAGGGAGGTCAGGATGGCACAGTATTTATGTTGCAGACAGAAACTGGGGAAGGTGACGGTATGTGAAGGGAAGGTGAAGGGAAGGTCAGGATGTGCACATGGATTATGTTGCAGCAAGAACTGGGAAGGTGAAGGGAAGGTGAAGGGAAGGTGAAGGGAAGGTGAAGGGAGGTGAAGGGAAGGTGAGGGAAGGTCAGGATGTGCACACGGGATCTTTGCCGGCAAGACACAATGGGAAGTGAAGGGAAGGTGAAGGGAAGGTCAGGATGTGCACACGGATTATGTTGCAGCAAGAACTGGGAAGGAAGGAAAGGTGAAGGGAAGGTGAAGGACGGTGGAAGGGGCAGGTAAAGGGAAAGGTGACGGGAAGGTGGAATGGAAGGTGATAGGGAAAGGGAAGGGAAGGTGAAGGGAGGAAGTCCGGATGTCACATGGATTATGTTGCAGCACGACCTGTGGAAGGTGAAGGGAAGGTTGACGGGAAGGTGAAGGGAAGGGTGAAGGGAAAGTTCAGATGTGCACAGGAATTTTTATGTTGCAGCAAGAACTGGGAAGGTGAAGGGAAGGTGAAGGGAAGGTGAAGGGAAGGTGAAGGGAAGGTCAGGATGTGCACACGGATTATGTTGCAGCAAGAACTGGGAAGGTGAAGGGAAGGTGAAGGGAAGGTCAGGATGTGCACACGGATTATGTTGCAGCAAGAACTGGGAAAGGTGATGGGGAAGGTTGAAGGGAATGTGAAGGGAAAGGGAGGGAAGGTGAAGGGAAGGTGACGGACGGTCGGGGATGTGCCCACGGATTATGTTGCAGCAAGAACTGGGAAGGTGAAGGGAAGGTGAAGGGAGGGAAGGGAAGGTTACTGGAAGGTGTGAAGGGAAGTTCAGGATGTGTGCACACGGGATTATGTTTGCAGCAAGAACGGGAAAGGGACGGGAAAAGGTGAAGGGAAGGTGAAGGGAAGGTGAAGGGAAGGTCAGGATGTGCACACGGATTATGTTGCAGCAAGAACTGGGAAGGTGAAGGGAAGGTGAAGGGAAGGTGAAGGGAAGGTGAAGGGAAGGTCAGGATGTGCACACGGATTATGTTGCAGCAAGAACTGGGAAGGTGAAGGGAAGGTGAAGGGAAGGTCAGGATGTGCACACGGATTATGTTGCAGCAAGAACTGCCTGGCATAAGATACTGCTCCTAGCCTGAACGTCTCCATTCGAGACGGCACATGGGTATGTGTATGCTGCTGCTGCTGCTGCTGCTGCTGCTGCTGCTGGTAGTGGTGGTTGTGGTGGGACCCCTATGGAGCATGGGAAGGAGAGGGACAAGTCAGGATGACATATCAGTGCATTTACAAGTACCTGCATTAGGACCCTGGCAGTGGTAACCAATATTTAAGTTTATTTGCAAGTACCTGCATCATGAGTCATGCCGCTTACCTATACGTGCGCAACATATAAGTGCACTTGCAAGAACCTGCATTAGGACCCTGGCAGTGGTTACCAAGCTGGAAGTTTTGACCCCCCACCACCCCCCACCCACCACCACCACCATTTGCAAGTACCTGCATTAGGACCCTGGCAGTGGTTGCCCAGCTGGAAGAGGGGGTGGTTGACAAATGTATTATCCACACCATCTTTGGTTGCCTTGTAAAGCTTCACCCATTCCACATCAGCAACGCAGTCCTCAATGGGCTCCTCCCCTGTTATGGTGATGTGCAACTTCTTGTCACCTGATGTCACTTGCACTGGGGCATGCATCCCCGTGTCAAGAGCATCTTCATAACAGTGGTAGCGTGGGCTCACGGTGATCACACGGTGACCCCTGCACAGAAGTGAAAGGTGTAAGGTGAAAGGTGAAAGGTGGAAGGTGAAAGGTGAAAGGTGAAAGGTGAAAGGTGAAAGGTGAAAGGTGAAAGGTGAAAGGTGAAAGGTGAAAGGTGAAAGGTGAAAGGTGAAAGGTGCAGGTGAATGGTGAAGGAAGGTGAAGGTGTGAAGGTGTGAAAGGTGATGTGATGTGAAAGGTGAAAGTGAAAGGTGAAAGGTGAAAGGTGAAAAAGTGAAAGGTGAAAGGTGAAAGGTGAAAGGTGAAAGGTGAAAGGTGAAAGATAAAAGGTGAAAGGTGAAAGGTGAAAGGTGAAAGGTGAAAGGTGAAAGGTGAAAGGTGAAAGGTGAAAGGTGCGAGGGCAAGTTCCAAGGGTGAGGTAATAAACCCTAAACTTAGTTCGAGGGCTAGGCATAAATACAAGGCAGGCTTTTATTGAAGGTGCTCCTTGTAGCAGAAGTGCTACATTATCTACTGTGTCAAGAGCGAGGTGTAAATCACGGTGACCCCTGCACAGAAGTGAAAGGTGTAAGCGCAAGTGTAAAGAGACACGGGGGAAAACACGGTGACCCCTGCACAGAAGCGAAAGGTGTAAGGTGTAAGTGAAAGGTGAAAGGTGTAAAATATGGTGCTCCTTGTACAGAAGCGAAAGGTGTAAGGTGTAAGTGAAAGGTGAAAGGTGTAAGACACGGTGACCCCTGCGCAGAAGTGAAAGGTGTAAGGTGTAAGTGAAAGGTGAAAGGTGTAAAACGCGTAGACCCCTGCACAGAAGTGAAAGGTGTAAGCGCAAGTTTCAAGTGTGAGGTAGAAGTGCCAGGTGCAAGGGCTTGGCATAAGTACTAGGCAGGCTTTTATTGAAGGTGTTACTTGTAGCACAAGCTACATTATCTGCCTTGGTGTTTTGGGGGTGCTACATTAGAGTATATTTTGTGTGTGTGTGTGTGTGTGTTTTTTTTTGGGGGGGGGGGGGGGGGGGGGGGGGGGGTCAAAAAGCTGTTGAAGTAGCTCCCCGAAGGATACTAGGAGCACCAGGGTGCTACGTAAATAAATGTTTCCTTTCCTTCAAAAAAACTTTTGCAAGGTGCAAGTGCAATGATAGGATACGTAATGACCGTTGATAGTACAACAAGGTCCAACTAGTGCTGTCAAGCTGTCCACCATGTGCCACCCTAATAAAAGTGCCCTAGAAACCTAAACCCACCTGGATGCCAATGCAGCAGGAAGAGAGCTCAGCACCTCTCCCAAGCCTCCTGCCTTGGACCATGGCGCAACTTCAGTACTCACGAACACCACCTGAGCAACGTGAAAGCCTCGACTGAGTAGACTAAGTAGTCGAGAAACTAGGTAGTGGTGAGATGGTGGTTGTGTGACTTGGTCATATTAATATTACACATATTTGTTCACTGCTGGCGGGGTTTAAAGCCTTGCGCAACGCGCACCCGCAGTCTTGAGCCTTGTGCGCGTACTGCCCGCCTGGCCGAGACAGCAAGGAGGAGTGTTTTGGGGTCGCCCACTTGCTTTCGTAGCCCAGTTGGGGAAGCTCCCAGCCCCAGCGGCAGCAACATATTGACTGGTACTGAGCAACACGATGGCAGGTTCGGTCTATTCCGCGCGAAGACGGCGAGCAGCCTTAAAGTCTGGAGCCATGTTCAAGTTCAAGTTAAAGATCTATTCTGCGCGCGCTCGCCCTGCTATACACATTGAGCGGGTGGGGGAGAGGTGCCGGACGGCGGGAGAGGACCGTTCATTGCAGGCCCCCCTGGTTCATTGGTTTTCTCGAGGCTGGCGACGTATTTACCAAATAGGGTCGAACTCTCCTTTCTCAGCCCGCGTACTACCCGTGCTTTCTCCTCCTGCAGACCATGATCAATATAAAGGCCGATTGATCTTATAGCAAACCAGACACTTCGCCAGAATTCGAGGAGTATTCAACATTGCAGCGGGGAGAAACTCTTGCGACAGCCTGGCGTGGTTTCGGTGCGGTATAACTACCAACTAGAGTAGGGCCGATCCTTGTGTCAAGTTCATCGATAAGATCATATTTTTTCAGCTCTTAGGCTCAGATGCACCCCCAGGTGCACCTGCTGCTACCTGCTGTAGACTTTCGAACTGAAGCTCCATACCGGTCAAATCTAGTACTGCTCAGCCAGCGTATGTTTCGCCCTCCTGGACCCACGCACCTTCCCCATTGATGAGTTCCGATAGGTTGCCGCCCATCTGCTAGGTTCGAGCGTTTGCTGAACAAATATGCGCGTTGCACACCTACGATGCGATAAAATGGTCCCTGCTCCTGAGACTAGGCAGGCCACATCCTTGCACTGAAGTAAGCGGTGCTTGCCTGAACGGGTGTTCTGAGTCAGCTTCGAGGAAGGGGTGCTTGCCTGGTGGAAGGCAGTTTTTTTTTAAGCTCTCCTTTTCCATAGCTATTCTGGTTCCGGAGCTGTCTGTCTAGTCTCCATATGTAGCTATTTATAGCTATTTTCAAATTGGCGTCTTGCAACACTCTTACTTCTAATTTAATTTCGCCAGGATAGCCGAGATTTAGCGGATCTAGCTCTGGTCTAGGTTTCCCCCAGTTACACACACACTCTAAAAGTTCAGATGATTTAACTGGAAGGGGTGCTTGCCTGAAGGAAGGGGTGCTCCGAGTCTGGGGAGCTGACTGGATTTCCAGGCCAACCCATAGCAACCTAGGTCATCTTGAAGCTGACACAATTACAGGTTACGGAGCTGCCAAGAAGCAGTAAAGAAGGGTCGAAAAGATAAGTCCCTAAGGAAGGGGTGAGCGAAGTCTGCTTCGCCCATGGTCCATGGAAGGGGTGCTGTGCCAGTTCCACAAAAAAGTGGCTTGTTCACGTTTTAATTTTCCTGGTAATCATGTTTTTTACTGCCGAAGACGGCGAGCAGCCCAATTGCTGGCTGAAGCTATGTAACCAAGTTCAAGTTCAAGTTCCTGGCCCTTCATATTCATATATATATATATATATATATATATATATATATATATATATATATATATATATATATATATGTGTGTGTGGCGTTAACTTCTGTCTTGCCGTGGGTGTGCTGTCAAAACTGTGCAGACATAAGAAACAACTAAGTTATCATACATCGGAAACAACTAAATTATCAGGTTTCTGCCAAGACTATGGAGTTGGCATCGAGTTGTCTAGAACTGTGGTGATGGTATTAGGGGGAAATAGTACAGAACTCCTGCCTTGCTCAAATACAGGGGTGGAATGATTCAGCAAGTGGGTGAATATAAATATCTAGGTATCTGGTTTGATGATCACTGTAGCACGAACTCAAGGCCCCCGTCGGTAAAACGATTGTTTGGGGTTCAGTTCATCAATGCTTTTTCTTTTTAAGCCCTTCCTATCACGGCTGGGCAAGTCCCTTTAGCCTATTTGGCCTACCCTTGGACTGTAACATACACATACACACTGTTTTCACTGGTCCTCTGGACCTGTGTGTGGCTACCCCCTGGAATGTGTAGGGACAGAAAGCAAACGTATATTTGTATGTTTATATGCCGTATAAACGTATGCATATAAACGTATGAAAACACAGTGCGTGGCTACCCCCTGGAATGTCTGAATGTGACACACGTGGCCACCCCATTATGTGACACACTTTTCAGCTTGGTGATCTATGAACAACGCCTGCATTGAGTCACTGAGGTTACCACACGCTGCAAGGGGTCACTGAGGCCAGTTATCTAGTAACACCGCCTGCGTCGAGTCACTGAGGCTATCACATGCTGCAAGGGGTCACTGAGGCCAGTGATCTAGTAACACCGCCTGCATTGAGTCACTCAGGCTACCACCAGCTGCAAGGGGTCACCGAGGTTGGTGATATGTTATCAACGCCTGCATTGATTCACTGAGGCTACCACCAGCTGCAAGGGGTCACTGAGGCAGATTACCACATGCTGCAAGGGGTCACTGAGGCCAGTGATCTAGTAACATCGCCTGCGTTGAGTCACTCAGGTTAACACATGCTGCAAGGGGTCACCGAGGTTGGTGATCTGTTAACAACGCCTGCATTGAGTCACTGAGGTTAACACATGCTGCAAGGGGTAACTGAGGCCAGTGATCTAGTAACACCGCCTGCGTTGAGTCACTCAGGTTAACACATGCTGCAAGGGGTCACTGAGGTCGGTGATCTGTTAACAACGCCTGCATTGAGTCAGTGAGGTTAACAGATGCTGCAAGGGGTCACCGAGGTTGGTGATCTGTTAACAACGCCTGCATTGAGTCACTGAGGTTATCACCGGCTGCAATAACAACTGCCCGCCTATCAATGTGTACATCTGCACGGTGTGGGGCATCCAGCAGTACACGTACAACCTCAACGTGGTCATTTTTTGCCGCATCCACTATAGCTCGCCCGCCTTGACTGTCAGCATGTGCAGCATTGTGCTGGGCATGAAGCAGCATGCTCACCACCTCACAGTGGCCGTTCTTTGCTGCCATCCACAGAGCCGTCCCACCTTGGCAGTTGGCATTGGCAGGATGCTGTAGGGCATTAAGCAACACGCGCACCACCTCACGGTGGCCTTTTCCTACCGCACTCAATAGTGCTTGCCCAGCATAGCAATCTGCATGGGCGGCATGCTGTGGGGCATGAAGCAACAGGCTCACCACCTCACTGTGGCCATTGCTGACTGCATCCAACAGTGCCCTGTAAGCACGACAGTCTGCAAGGGCGGCATGCTGTGGGGCATAAAGCAACATGCGCACCACCTCACTGTGGCCATTCTCTGAAGCCTTCAACAGCACATCCCCACCTCTACAGTTTGCATGGGCGGCATGCTGTGGGGCATTAAGCAAGATGTGCACTAACTCACTGTGGCCATTCTCTGCCGCCTTCAATAGTGCCTCCCCATCACAGCAGTCAGCATGGGCAGCATGCTGTGGGGCATTAACCAACATCCGCACCACCTCACTGTGGCCTTTGCCTACTGCATCCAACAGCACTTTCCCATCACAGCAGTTGGCTCGGGCAGCATGATGTGGGGCATTAAGCAACATGTACACCACCTCACTATGGCCATTCTCTGCCGCCTTCGACAGCACAGCCCCATCTTTACAGTTTGCATTAGCGGAACGCTGTCCAACATTAAGCAACATGTACACCACCTCACTGTGGCCATTCTCTGCTGCCTTCAATAGTGCTTCCCCGTCATGGCAGTTGGGAGCATGGCGTTCGGCATTAAGCAACATTTGCACTAACTCTCTGTCGCCATGACTTGCCGCCATCACTAGCACTCTCCCACGGAAACAGTTAGCGTGGGCTGCATTCTTTGGGGCAGTAAGCAGAAGCCTAGCCAGCTCAGTCTGGCCTGCTGAAACCACTATCCTCAGGGCAAGATTTGAGTCTTCCAACGATGCCGCACGCGGGAGAAGCCAAGTAGAAACGTCAAGGTTGCCGTTACGAAGAGCACGAGATAGGGCAGAGGGCATGGTGCGTTCGCGTCTGTAGAGCAAGATGGGGCCCAGGATTGAGCCACTGTTTTGAGAGAGGCTAGACCGCCATGCGCGACAGACAGCCAGGAATGAGTCCGCCCATACGTCGCTTCGGAGGGGGGCCCAGGGGGGTTGCATACGGGGGGGATTCAGTTGAACCAGCTGAACCGCTCGTTGAAGAATGTCAGTCACTAGCTCCTCCGAAAGCAATGAAAAATCGGGCATGGTGCTGTACAGCGTTGTTTCTTGAGTAATTGATTATCCGCGTTGAGACGCAGCTGGTTTAGAGACCTGCATTCCATACATGAAAGGGAGGAAGTGGTAAGAATTCTTGAGTGTGTAAAAGGGAGAGAGTGGTAAGTGGTCCAGAGTGTACGAAAGGGAAGGAGTGGTGAGTGGTCTAGAGACCTGCATTCCATACATGAAGGGTAGGGGGGAGTGTGGATGGTGCAGGTGCAGGTTGGGGTTGGGGACGAGATTGACTTTGGGGGATTGGATTGATTACATGGTCTATCAGCCAACTCTGGGCTACTCACCTTTTCCAATTCCAAGCCCCCCGTGCGATACCCACAGAAACCAGGGAGCACACAAAGTGGAGGTAGGGGGTGGGGATGGGTGTGGGGTGTGGGGGGGGTCATGTGAAGGCAGTTGGTGGTGTTGGTGGTGGTGGTGGAGGTGGTGTGTGTGTGGGGGGTTATGTGAAGGCAGTTGATGGTGGTGTTGGTGGTGTGGGGGTGGGGTCATGTGAAGGCACTTGGTGGTGCTGGTGATGTGGTGTGGGGTCATGTGAAGGCAGTTGTTGTTGTTGTTGTTAGAGGTGGTGGTGTGGCGTGGGGTCATGTGAAGGCAGTTGGTGGTGGTGGTGGTGGTGGTGGGGTCATGTGAAGGCAGTTGATGGTGGTGGTGTGGTGTGGGGTCATGTGAAGGCAGTTGTTGTTGTTGGTGGTGGGTCACGTGAAGGCAGTTGGTGTTGTTGTTGGTGGTGGGGGGTCGTGTGAAGGCAGTTTGCGGTGGTGGTCGTGGTAGTGGTGTGTGTGTGTGTGTGTGTGGTGGGGGGGGTCATGTGAAGGTAGTTAGTGGTGATGTGGGAGGTGAGGGATAGAGATAGGTCTGAGAGGGGGACTGAGGTCTGAAAGAGGGGTCTGAGGTCTGAGAGAGAGGGGGGGGGGGGGGGGGGGGGGGCTGAGGTCTGAGACAAGTTCCACCCGTGTCTCTCTGCCTCCCTGTCTTTCTCCGTCTCTCCAGGAGCTGTTTGGACGATTCCGGCCACCTTCGCACCCAAACATTTTGCTCGTGCTTGGAGTGCGCATGACTAGAGTTACCAGCATCGCAGCGGCCGATATCCTTTCGCAAAAGTTATAGAATGTTTTGTAGCTTATTCAGCTACTAGTAGCTACTTACTCCACTACTTTGCCTACCTTAGAAACTCCTAGCCTCCCTCCTCGCCAGGGACCTGCTCCTCGCCCTTTCTCGCAGTCTGCAGATCAAGTTTCTTAACTTTTCGCCCCTTACCCTGCCCGTGACTGATAAAACGCTTTTCTGTGACGCTTGCGACACTCGCTTAGGACTTCTAGGCTTCGAGCAGCAGCTTCTATGTAGCTCCCCCAACCTGCCAGTGGGCTACATCCAATGATTTCAGCAGTGCTAGAATACTGAGAATGGCAGCTTCAAGGTGCGCTTTGTTGAGGACGGTTTGGCTATATAGCCAGGGAGGGTAGATGCCTAGAAGCTACTGCTCGTGGCTGAAATTACACTCAGCATGCTCTTCTAAGCAGAGCGATCAGCTCGTGGAACAGACGAACATTTTATTGTCTAATGGAGCTGTTCGTGGCTGGTGCGCATACAGAAGCGCGGCAAGTTGCGCAAGCATTAGCATCTCGCATCTGCCCGCGACTTCGCCTCGCTTTCAGCTTTGCAGAGAGCCAAACATCGTGGAGAACAAAGCGGGCAAGGCAAAGATGTGCTAAACAAACTCACCTCCAGGCGCAAGTCAGTTCACGTCAGCTTCAGCCCTGCAAGACAGATCAATGCCCGTTTCTGATTTAGAGGCAGAATGGGACTCTGGACACGGATGCGGGGAATCATCACTACCAGAGGACATGGAAACCGAAGGAAATGACGCACTGCAACACTGGCTCAGGGAATGGGAAGAAGGGACGACCACGATGTGGTAGCAACCTCACCATGGGAGATGGTATTTTCCTGGTTTTCGCATTGGGGTTAGTATAGATCTTGTAAGCGGCTACGGATCGGACTCGCGGGATCGGGGAGTGGCCTACTATATAATTTCCCTATCAGAGGGAGCTTGTAAGCCTCATTGCCAAGAGAAATCAGTATACAGACAGACTGAACTGCATGGGTTTGGCTTCGGTACCGTAAATTTACGCGTAGATGGCCCAAGCCCGCCTAAGCCCTAAACCATAGTAGCTGTCGGGTAGTCAGATTTACGCGCAGGGCAGTTGGCGAGTTGGCTGCCCCCATCGCCCACGCTGGCACTCAAATCGCAACATGTTTGTCCACCGAAACGACCAAGCCACGCCGAAACGATCCCGGCCTGGACCACGCCAACCAATTGAACCACTCCGACGTTTCCCTGCCCTGCTCCCTCCCCGTCCCTCCCCACATTCTCCTCTATCCATCGCCCCTTGCTCATGCCGTGTCGAAAACATTTGCCTCGCTCGATTCGACTGTGATCATGTAATTCAAATTTGTCCTTAACCCGCCTAATGATCGAACTTCCCATCTCATATCGTCAACTGATTTATGTGAGTGCTGTATGGGGGCATGGCATCCCCTCGCGGCAATAAGGCCCCAGAGTCCTAGAAGCTGGCTGGTCGCGTAGAAAGAATGAGCACGACGCAGCGGAGCGATGCACCTCATATTGATATTGTCATGCAGGAGCTGTCCGCTGTGCTGGAGGTGAGTAGATAGCCGTCACCAACGCACACATGACGCATCACTCCCACCCTTCCAAAGGTACTACCAAACCCGCCACCAATGCCAACAACAACAATGACCCACTCAGAGGGTTGCAGAATATGCAGAGGGTTGCAGACAATGCATGAGGCTTGTGCTCATGGGTAGCACTTCAGCCAGCCCCCCCCCCCCCCTGCATGTGTGTGTGTGTGTGGGTGGGTGGGGGGGGGGGCAGGGGGGTGGGGGTTAAACCCTGTGTGTGCGTGTGTGTGTAACCACCTTCCCTCCCCCCCCACCCCCCACCCCCCCACGCACACACACGCACACACACACACGCACACAGGATGAACTCCTGTAAGCACACTACCTTCGAGACGTTGGAAATATTGTCCTGAAATTGAAAATAGTACCTTTTCACGTTGCAAATATAACTTGTCCTAACATTGCCTGGTGCATGCAGAGTTGCGCGGAGCACCAGTGCCAGCACCAGCACCACTACCACAACAAGCACCAGCACCACAAGCACCAGAATCACAACAACAAGCACCAGCACCACAAGCACCGCGACCACCACCACCACCACCACCACCACAACAACAGCAATAACAAGCACCAGCACCAGCACCATTTACATACCACCACGACCACCACCACTTTTTCACATTGCAAATATACCCCGTCCTAACATTGCCTTGTGCTTGCAGAGTTGCGCGGAAGTGGTCGGTCAGTTCTCTTTTGGGGCAGCAGGTATGTCAGCGCAATATATGGCTGGGTTGGGTTGGGTTGGGTAGGGCCCAGGATGCAATCATGGGTGCAATCTATGCGAGAGTACTCAAGTTATGTTTATTCTTTTGTCTTGCTGTGACGGATAACGATCCTTACACGGAGTCGCGACGACTTCCCTGAAGCAGGGGAAGAGACGTAGAGGAAGCACGTATAGCTTCGTTTACTAGGCATTCAATGTTGATCTAATCAGTTAGGGTTAGCTAGTAGAAAAACGTATTCGATATTGATATATTCAGGTAAGGTTTGCCATTAGAAAAATGCTTTCAATGTTGATCTATTCAGTTGGGGTTTGCGAGTACTAAAATGAATTCAATGATAATGTTGAGAGGACGTTGACAAAGCGACCAAAAGCGACCCCCCACCCCCCACCCCCTCCCCCCACCCCACACACACACTGCAATGGGAATGCCCCCCCCCCCCACCCACCCACCCACTCATCCACACCCACACCCACACCCACACCCACACCCACACCCACACCCACACCCACACCCACACCCACCCACACCCACATCAAAAAGGCAGCGCGACATCATAAAGGCAGCGCGCCAGCGCGCAAAAGTGCGCGCTTGGAAGTACCCTGTTAGCTTCCCTAAGTAGACGAGAAGACGTTGACGAAGCGACCCTAAACCTCATTCCCTTGCCATCCCGTGACTTAATTTCCTCTTGTAAGTAGGGGACGGCAATATGACATCATATGATATCATAAGATGCCAGCAGTCTGACTAGGCCAAAGTTACTATTTAAATACAATATCATATGATGCAATTTGTACGATATCATATGATATCATACTCACCTTAGGCCAACATCAAATGATATGCCGATCCCTACTTAATAATACAGTAATTTCCATACGTTGACCGGGCAATCTATTGCTCGAAGAGTACTACGTCAAGTCATAGTTTTTATTGTTCACAACTCCCTGGCCCCCTCTTCATCCAAAACTGAAGCAACCTAAGGCACCTGGAAGCTAATTATCGGCAGCTTTTCCAGTGCTTCCCTGGAAAGCTTGGGGTTTTGGCGCCAGTTCAGAGTCTCAGGAGAGCCTAGAAGCTGGTGAGTGGGTAGCTGAAAAGATAAAGTGACCCCTCTGTTCTGAAAAAAAAAAACTACTATGTTCTGATCTACTGATTGTCCTCCCCTCTGGCCACCTGTCAGGAGCAAAACATGTTTGGAGGACCTCCCTCCTGGGGGCAGGAGCTCCCAGATTCACCCCATTGTTCGTTTGTCCGTCCGTCCGACCGACCGACCGACCGACCGACCGACCGACCGACAAAACAATTGAAGCCTGACACGTCAGCTAACTGTCCTAACTACCAGTCTGGTTCCAGTCCGTTGCCACCTGTCGTTCCGTTGCCTACACTCTCTGCCAATTTCTGCGTCGCTTGCGACTTTGCATAGGACTTGTCTCATGTACGATTGCAATTCAAACTATGTAAACTGATTATCCACCAGGAACAGCCGAAAAGAGAAAGAATGTACTAAGTTGTGCCACCGCCACCGCCACACACAAACACAAACACACACATACACACACACACACACATACTCACACACACACATACTCACATACTCACACACACACACGCACACATACACACACACATACACACACATACACAAACACACACATACACACATACACACATACACACACAGACACACACACACATACTCACACACACACGCACACATACACACACACACGCATAACATATACACACACATACACACACGCATACACAACAACAGCTAACACACACATACACTACACACAACACCATAACTTACACACCATACATACACACACGCACCCCACATACACACACATACACCACAATCACACACAAGTACACACACACAACACGCACACATTACACACAACAACACCACACAACCCATTACACACACAACACCACCATTCCACCGCACACATACACACGCACACATACACACACATACAAACACATACACACACACACATACACACACACTCAAAACACACACACTCAAAACACACACACTCAAAACACACACAGACACTCACACACACACATACGCACACACACACGCACACATACACAAATACACAGGTGAGAGCAAGCCGCCCACTACCCCCTCCTGCCCCTCCTCCTCCCCTCCTCCCCTCCTTCTTGGGGACAAGTTTTCTCCATTGGCAATAGACGACTGGAGTGAAATGCTTGCACAGCTTTCGCCATCACCTGGGCCCAAGCCAGGGCTTTCCCTAGCCCCAGTGAAATTCCCTGGTGTACATACAGCAGTACCGGTCTCGCCAGCTGTCCAGTCACCTGGCGCAGAGATTTCTACTGTTGGACCTAAGCCCCCCCCACCACCAGGACCCCCTCCACCACCAGCAGTAAAGCTTTCAGGGTCAGCCAGAGCATCCAGTGTCCCCCCTCCCCCCCCTCCTCCTGGCCCCCCCCCACCACCAGGCATCAAAATACCACCTTCACCCTCTTCTGGCCCCCCTCCCCCATCCCCTCCTGGCCCACCCCCTCCCCCAGGCATCAGAATTAGTGGTGCTCCCCCGTCTAGTCCCCCTCCCCCACCCCCTCCTGGCCCACCCCCTCCCCCGGGCATCAAAATATGTGGTGCTCCACCCTCAAGTCCCCCTCCCCCACCCCCTCCTGGCCCACCCCCTCCCCCGGGCATCAAAATAAGTGGTGCTCCACCCTCAACTCCCCCTCCCCCACCCCCTCCTGGCCCACCCCCTCCCCCAGGCATCAAAATAAGTTGTCCTCCCTTGTCTAGTCCCCCTCCCCCACCCCCTCCTGGCCCACCCCCTCCCCCAGGCATCAGAATTAGTGGTGCTCCCCCGTCTAGTCCCCCTCCCCCACCCCCTTCCGGCCCATCCCCCTCCCCCAGGCATCAGAATTAGTGGTGCTCCCCCGTCTAGTCCCCCTCCCCCACCCCCTTCCGGCCCATCCCCTCCCCCAGGCATCAGAATTAGTGGTGCTCCACTCTTTAGTCCCCCTCCCCCAGGCATCAAAATAAGTGGTCCTCCCCCATCTAGCCCTCCTCCCCCACCCCCTCCTGGTCCCCCCCCTCCCCCAGGCATCAAAATACAATCTTTGCCCAGTTCTGTTCCTTCTCCCCCCCCTCCTCCTGGCCCCCCCCCTCCCCCAGGCATCAAAATTAGTGGTGCTCCCCCGTCTAGTCCCCCTCCCCCACCCCCCCCCTGGCCCCCCCCCTCCCCCAGGCATCAAGATAGCAGCTTCCCCCACCTCTGGTCCCCCTGCCCCACCCCCTCCTGGCCCACCTCCTCCACCCCCCACCAAACTCTTCGGAGCATCTCCCTCTTCCTCATGTCCAAAGCCCCCCCCACCCCCCGGCCCCCCTCCTCCGCCCCCCCCTCATGTGGGTGGCAGCAGGGCAGGGGGCGGGCCGCCCCCCCCTCCTGGTCCCCCCCCTCCCCCGCCCCCTCAGGTCGGAGGCAGGCCAGGAGGTGGGCCGCCTCCCCCTCCTGGCCCCCCCCCCTCCTCCCCCACCCAAGGTTGCTGGTAGCAAGGGCCCAGCTGGGACCCCACCACCACCTGGAGGAGCCAGCTCCTCCCTCACACCTACACAAGGGACTCCAGCGTCATCTCATCAGATTCCAAGCACCCCCAACCTCCCCACCCCAAGTAAGTCTGAAATGCAGACAGAGACCATGCAGGGGCTAAATTCAAGGGAGCAGTTATGTGTTTTGTTAAGTAAAATATTTATCTCAATAGGTGGTCCATCTTGTCCTTGGGTGACTTCCTCAGCAGAGCAGCCCGAGGAGGATTGCAAGAAGCTACACTCCATGCAGGGGCTGAATTCAAGGGAGCAGTTATGTGTTTTGGTTAGTAAAATAGTTATCTCAATAAGTGGTCCACCTTGTCCTTGGGTGACTTCCTCAGCAGAGCAGCCCAAGGAGGATTGTAAGAAGCTGCACTCCATACAGGGGCTGAATTCAAGAAAGCAGTTATGTGTTTTGTTTAGTAAAAGAGTGATCTCAATCAGTGGTCTATCTTGTCCTTGGGTGACTTCCTCAGCAGAGCAGCCCAAGGAGGATTGTAAGAAGCTGCACTCCATACAGGGGCTGAATTCAAGAAAGCAGTTATGTGTTTTGTTTAGTAAAAGAGTGATCTCAATCAGTGGTCTATCTTGTCCTTGGGTGACTTCCTCAGCAGAGCAGCCCGAGGAGGATTGTAAGAAGCTGCACTCCATGCAGGGGCTGAATTCAAGGGAGCAATTATGTGTTTTGGACAGTAAAAGAGTGATCTCCACACGCGGTCCCCATCGTCCCAGATCCTCAAGTAACGCTTGACCATAAGTCCATAACCCATAACCATGCCCAGCCAGTGTGGTAGTGAGAGAATTATAACACTCTGTGCAGGTTCTGAATTCAATCCTCACGCACCATCAATCATCACACACCATAAATCATCATACACCATCAATATCACACACCTTGCAGGTGCTGAGTTCAAGGTCCTCCATTGGGATATCCTACAGCCTCATGTTCTGGATAGAGCCCCCGAGACAATTTGGACTGGCCCCCTCGTTGGCGCCCACCACTTGCAGCTAGTTGACCTTGACAAGATTGAGCTCTTTACTCGACCTCCTGCAACTGCTGCCCTAGGGAAGGCCTTCACTAGTGCTGGTAGGTGGAATGAAGGATTACTTGTGCTATGTGCTAGATTATATGAAGGATAATCTGCTAGATTCTCTGAATGATTCTCTGAAGGGTACTCTGAATGATTCTTAGAACAATTACCGGGATAATTCTATGAAGGATTATCTGAACAATTCTCTAAACGATTCTCTGAAGGATCATCTGCAAGATTCTCTGAATGATTCTCTGAAGGGTACTCTGAAGGATTCTCATAACTATTATCTAGATGACTGTATGAAGGTTATCTGAAGGTTAATTTGAATGATTCTCAGAACTATTATGTGGATGATTCTATGAAGGGATTATCTGGGCAATTCTCTGAACGATTCTCTGAATAATAATCCGCAAGATTCTCTGAATGATTCTCTGAACTATTATCTGGATGATGGTATGAAGGATTATCTAGACAATTCTCTAAATGATTCTCTGAAGGATTATCTGTAATATTCTCTGCAGGATTCTCTGAAGCATGATCTTCAATATCCAATGAAGGATAATCTGTAAAATTCTCTGCAAGGTTCTCTGAACAACAATCTGCAAGATTCTCGAAAGGATTATCTGAAGGATTACAAAGAATAATTTCTGAATGAGTCTCTGAGAAATTCTCAATTATCTGAAGGATAATCTGAATGAATCTCTGAACAAGTACATGAACAATTCTTTGAACTATTATCTGAAGGAGAATCTGAACGAGTCTATGAACAATTATCTGAACGAGTCTCTGAACTATTCTCTAAACATTTTTCTGAAGGACTCTTTAAATGGGTTTTCACTGATTGTAGATGGGAAAACACGCTTGCTTGACACATCATCCAGTAACAACATATTGATCGTGTTCAAGGACAATGATTTTTCACTGATTGCAGATGGGCGGCGGACACGCTTGCTTGACACATCATCCAGTAACAGCATATTGATCACGTTCAAGGACACAACTTGCTTGACACATCATCCAGTAACAACATATTCATCACGTTCAAGGACAATGGTTTTTCACTGATTGCAGATGGGCGGACACGCTTGCTTGATACCTCATCCAGTAACAACATATTGATCACGTTCAAGGACACAACACCCGAGTGCATGGCAAAAGCATTGCAAAACTTGGACACCAAAAACTTGACGGTGCGTGCTTAGAAGCTTGGTCTTATCCTTGGAGTTTGACCAGGACTGATTAGGAGTGTGTGGGAATGAATGGAAGATATTTAGGGAACGGCAATATGATATCATATGATATCATGTCATCACATGATATCTTATGATGCCGGCAGTCTGACTAGGCTAAATGTACCATTTATATGCAATATCACATGATGCAGTTTGTATGATATCATACTCGCATTTGGTCAACCTCGTATGATCTGCTCTCTAAAGATATGTGAAGCATTGTTTTTCGTTTCGGCACTGAGCAGTAACTTCGAGGCAGCTCCCTGAACCAGCCACTTCATTAATCCTGAAGCTTTCAGAAATTCTGGAAAGCTGATAGTGCCAGCTTCCAGATACTCAAGCTTGCTTCAGGTTTGGCTTGGCTTGGCTTCCAGATGCACAAGCCTACTTCAGGTTAGGCTGAATAGCCAGTCAGGGGAGCTGCCTAGATAGATTCCACCCCCGCCCTGCATCCGACGGGATTCGAACCCACCCACTCCGGGATATGCATTAATGTGAGGAACTGCTAGGCTACGGGAGTTCTGAGGACATCTGATCAGATGTCCTCAGAACTCCCGTAGCCTAGCAGTTCCTGACACTGTTGCTTGTCCCCAGAAAGAAAAGCTATGCTTGTTATGACAACAGGTTGGAAACCACTCTGGTACAGATCAAGTCATGAGGGCAAGGGAATATCACTATTATTAGGTTATTATTCTGAGTTATTATTATAATAATTATTATAAGTATTATTATGATTATGATGATGATGATGATGCTGATGACGATAACTGAATGATGATGATGGTTATTATTACCCGTATAATAATATGAAGAATTATGATAATAATAATTATTATTATTGTTAGTATTAGTATTAGTATTAGTATTGTTATTAGTATTAGTATTATGAGATATTATTATTATTATTATTATTATTATTATTATAATTATTACTATCGGTTATTATTATTATTATTATTACTACTACTACTACTACTACTACTACTACTACTACTACTACTACTACTACTACTACTACTACTACTACTAGTACTACTACTACTACTACTACTACTACTACTACTACTACTACTGCTACTACTACTACTACGCTTCTTTGAATCACCATCTAATTGGTCACCCCTTAGACTGCAACATACAAACACTAATAAAAATATTCTGCCCCCTTCCTGCGCAGTACTCGACCGTACTGCAGTGCCAGGCGTTACTGGCCAAGAGCCAGACCTTAGAGGTAGTGATGCAGTGGGCTGAGGACAACGATCCCTCTAAACTCGGAACTGCAGGTAAGTTGATTTCCTTAGGGTTGGGAAGTGAGTGGAAGTGCAGTGATGTAAGTATGTATGTTCCAGTCCAGGGGTAGCCAAATAGGCTTAAGGGACTAGCCCAACCTCAGAAAGTCACCATAATTGGTGTATGCAGTGCGCTGAGGACAATGGCCCCTCTACAGTTGGAACAGCAGGTATGTTGATTTCCTTAGGGTCGGACAGTGAGTGGAAGTGCAGGTATGTTGAGTTCCAAAGGGTTGAACAGTGAGCTCTGTGGGTGAAACTGCAGTTGTGTTGATTTCTTACGGGTTGAACAGTGAGTGTAAGTAAGGCATGTATGCAAGTATGTAACAGTCCAGGGGTAGCCAAATAGGCTTTAGGGACTAGCCCAACCTCTAATAGCCAACATAATTGAAGATATGCAGTGGGCTGAGGACAGCGACCCCTCTAAACTTGGAACTGCGGATGTGTATGTGTTATAGCTGCTGGGTAGCCAACTATACTAAAGGGACTAGCCCAACCTCGAGTAACCCAACCTCGAATATACGTAGAACTGTGGGTATGCTGATCGCCAAAGGGTTGGGCAGTGAGCTCAGTTTGATCAACTGCAGGTTTGTATGTATGTATCAGTCCAGGGGTAGCCAATTAGGCTTACAGGACTAGCCCAACCTCTAAAAGCCAACATAATTGGGGATATGCAGTGGGCTGAGGGCAACGATCCCTCTAAACTTGGAACTGCGTATGTATGTATGTATGTATGTATGTATGTATGTATGTATGTATGTATGTATGTATGTATGTATGTTTGTTTGTATGTTCTAGTCCTGGGGTAGCCAAGTAGGCTTCAGGGACAAGCCCAACCTCGAAAATTCATTTTAATTGGGGATATGCAGTAGGTTGAGGACAATATCCCCTCTAAAGTTGAAACTGCAGGTGTGCTGAGTGCTGAAGGTTGAACAGTTAGCACTGTGTGATCAACTGCAGGTTTGTATGAATGTATCAGACCAGGGGTAGTCATTTATGCGCACGGGACTAGCCCAACCTCTAATAGCCAACATAATTTGTGATATGCAGTGGGCTGAGGGCAACGATCTCTCTAAACTTGCGGATGTGCTATAGTTGCTGGGTAGCCAATTAGGCTCAAGGGACTAGCCTAACCTCTAAAAGTTAACATTATTGGGGATATGCAGTGGGCTGAGGGCAACGATCCCTCTGAACTCGGAACTGCAGGTATGTTGATTGCCACAGGGTTGGCCAGTGAGTGGAAGCCCAGTAACAGTTAAACTTAGAACTGCAGGTATGTGAGGAAGGTATGTGTGTAAGGATGTGATAGTCCAGGGGTAGCCAGTTCGGCTTAATGGACAAGCCCAACCTCGGAAAGTAAACATAATCGGGGATATGCACTGGGCTGAGGACAGTGTCCCCCTATAAAGTTGAAACTGCAGGCGTGCTGAGTGCCGAAGGTTGAACAGTTAGCACTGTGAGATAAACTGCAGGTTTGTATGTATGTATCAGTCCAGGGGTAGCCAGTTTGGCTCAATGGACAAGCCCAACCTCGGAAAGTCATCATAATTGGGGATATGCACTGGGCTGAGGACAGTGTCCCCTATAAAGTTGAAACTGCAGGCGTGTTGAGTGCCGAAGGTTGAACAGTTAGCACTGTAAGATAAACTGCAGATGTATATATGTGTTTGTATGTATGTATGTTACAGTCCAGGGGTAGACCAAATAGGCTAAAGGGACTTGCCCAACCGTATAGGAAGGGCTTTAAAAAAAAGCACTGATGAACTGACCCCCAAACAATCCTTTTGCCGACGGGATCCCTGAGTTCGTGCTACAGTGATCATTTAATTCTACAAAATAAGTAAATCATCATCTCATCTGGGATGATAATTTAATTGTGTGTATGCATCAGTCTAGGGGTAGCCAGTTCGGCTTAAGAGACTAGCCCAACCTTGAATAATTGAGATTATTGGGGGCCTGTAGAGGGCTGAGGACAACAACCTCTCTAAAGTTGAAACTGCAGGTGTGTTGATTGCCAAAGGGTTGGACAGTGAGTGGAAGTGCAGTGAGTGAGAGGGGAATAATTGCGATTATTGGGGGCCTGCAGAGGGCTGAGGACAACGATTCCTCTAAAATGGGAACTGCAGGTTGGTGATGAAAAGTCCTAGGCAGCATCGCAAGCGACACGGAAAATTGGCGGATAGTGTTAGCAACGGAACGACAGGTGGCAACGGAATGGAGCGGACTGAAGCCAGTTAGTTACGAAACAGTTGGCTGACGTGTCAGGATTCGTCTTGGGGGCCGGTCCGTCGGTCAGTCGATCGGTCGATCAGACAGACGGACAACAGGGTGACCCTGAAGGGGAGATCCGCCAAAACATATGCCACCTTCACAGGCCCCTCAACCGGGTAAATAAACTTTATATACCACAACTCAATATATCACACATATCAAGTGTCTATTTGGTTTCAATGATGATGCAGAGGCCTTTGTGTATGCTCTGGTCTCCTTGCCGGACGTTCGGCTTCGTCTGGATGTACTTCGGCTCCATCACTTCTTTGAGGAGGATCTACCCAAGAAGGTGAGGGACAATGTACGAAGTACATGGTGCAATGTACAAAGTGAGGTACAGGGTACAATGTACAAGGTACAGGGTACAAGGTACAATGTTTGGCGTCTGGCCCACTACCCAAACTCCACTAGGGTCCACGATACCCTAAATCCTAAACCCATGTCAGAATGGACTCCAAGTGGCAAATCCACTGCTTTTCTTCATTTTAGTTGTTTCATTTTATTTATTCCATTTATTTTCGGTGTATAAGGAGAGAGAGGTGAGTATTCTTGGGATGGCTCCCAGGCAAATTGTATGTTGCTATTCAGCGCCAAGGCCTTTTCTCTTTTCATCGCCACCACCACCATCATCATCATCATCATCATTATCATCATCTTCATCATCATCATCTTCATATAAGAAGAAGAATAAGAAGCAACACCACAGAAAAACAATAGTCATCATAATAATAATAATAATCATCATACATCATCATCAAATCATAAGACTGTCGTAAGATAGAATCATCAGGTTATATCATTCCATCATCTGAATCATCAGCGGTCATCATCATCATCATCCATCATCATATGTTCATAATCATACACCATCATCATCATCATCATAATAATAATCAATCATCATCATCATCATCATCACAACCAGCACCACAATCGTCATCAAATTTCATAATCATTATAATCATAATCATCATCATTCATCATCATCCATCATCATCAATAGCATCATCATCATAATAATAATCATAATCATAATCATAATAACACCAGCACAACCAGCATCATCACCACCACCACATATCATCATGTACATCATCATCATCATCATAATAATCATACTCCCACCAGCACCACCAGCATCATCACCACCACCATTATCATCATCATCATCGCCACCACCACCACCATCATCATCATCATCATCATCATCATCATCATCATCATCATCATCATCATCATCATCATCATCATCATCATCATCATCATCACCATCATCATCATTGTCGTCGTCATCATCATCATCATCATCACCACCAGCACCACCATCGTCGTCATCATCATCATCATCATCATCATCATCATCATCATCATCATCATCATCATCATCATCACCATCATCACCATCATCATAATCATAATCATAATCATAATCATAATCACCACCAGCACCATCATCACCATCACCACCATCATCATAATCATAATCACCGCCAGCACCACCAGCATCATCACCACCACCACCAGCATCATCATCATTATCATTATCATTATCCATGTCAATATCATCGGCTCCATGCGTAAAGGCCACTGCTTTTCTTTTTCAATAGAAAAGCCACTGCTCCAGGTGCTATATGATGCTGATGCAGTTGAGCTGCACAGCTAGCCATTTTATATGGTATGCTGTGTGTGCGGGAGGGGGGGGGGATGAAGAGTGGGTGTGTGGGTGTGGGTGTGTGGGTGGGTGGGGGTGGGTGGGGGGGGGGGCAGTAGACAGAGGAGAAGGTGGGTCTGGCCAAGGGGCTGTTGGTGGAGTTTACCAGGTGCGCTATGATGCTGATACAGTTGAGCTGCACTGCTACCCATTTTATATAGTGTGCTGGGTGGGTGGGTGGGTGGGGGTGGGTGAAGGGGTGGGGTGGGCAGAAGACAGAGGAGAAGGTGGGTCTGGCAAAGGGACTGCTAGCCATTTTATATGGTATGGTATGCTGTGTGTTTCTTGTGGGTGGGTGGGTGTGGGGAGGGGGGGGGGGGGGGGGGTGGCAGAAGACAGAGGAGAAGGTGGGTCTGGCCAAGAAGCTGTTGGTGGAGTCTACCAGGTGCGCTATGATGCTGATGCAGCTGAGCTGCACAGGGGGCTGTTGGTGGAGTTTACCTGGTGAGCTATGTTTCTGATGCAGTTTAGCTACATAGCTACCAATTTTTATATACGACTCGTCCCAAATTTTGGGACTAGGTGCGACCACAGTCTGACGCACTGCCCCCCAAACCCTGCGGAGCCGGTGGGGGTAAAGGGGGGCATATTTGACCAGATTAGCCAGACCCATGCATAGCCATGCAGCTGCAGAATGGCGACTCGTTGTCGTAAAAACAAAGTGTCAGGGATGAGCAGCTCCTCTGGCTGCCTGTGCAGCTAAACCGGAAGCATCCTAGTGCACCTGGGAGCTGACATTATCAGCCGTCCATCACTGCTGAAACCTTCTGCCCGGTTCTATAACGTCTTGATCGGTGGTTCTTGTAAACGGGCTGCCCCCCTCAACCTCACGCTTGGTAATATGGCATACCATTCATTTATTTATTTATTTATTTATTTATTTATTTAGCGCGGTCGAAGTAAGCAAATAAAAAATAAATATATGCATAAATCTGGTGATGCAGATGGTAGATTTGCAAGGAGTGTATACATCATGTCTACTCATATTTCACTGCATCTGAAACTTCTTGCGCCACTCTAAATACCTTGCCATTTGAATATGATACAGATGGTGGATGTGCAAGGAGTGCATAGAGCATGTCAGACCTGTTCTCCTGCTTCTGAAACATCTTGCGCCTCTCTAAATGCCTTGCCATTTGATGATGATACCGATGGGGGACGTGCAAGGAGTGTATAAAGCGTGCTAACTTATATTACCCTGCTTCTGTAACATCTTGCCGCGGTCAAAGTACACAAATAACAAATAAATGTATTCACAAATCTGATGATGCAAATGGTGGATGTGCAAGGAGTGTTTAGATCATGTCTACTCATATTCCCCTGCTCCTGAAACTTCTTGCGCTGCTCTGAATGCCTTGCCATTTGATGATGATACAGGTGGTGGATGTGCAAGGAGTGTGTGAAGCGTGTCGAAGCTACCCCCCTGCTTCTGTAACATCTTGCCGCGGTCAGAGTGCATAAATAAAACATAAAATATACACGAATATAATGATGCAGATGGTGGATGTGCAAAAAGTGTATAAAGCTTGCGAAGTTGTATTCCCCTGATCCTGAAAATTATTGCGCCGCTCTGAATGCCTTACCATTTAATGATGATACAGATGATGGACGTGCAAGGAGTATATAAAGCGTGTCAACTCATGCGCCAGTCAAAACCCTGGAAGCGGTTGTTGCACCAGCTGCTGATGGCAGGGAATGCCATCAACATGAGACGTCCAGGAGGAAAGGCAGCTAGGGGATTTAAGCTCAGCAGCTTACCTCGATTTGCAGACATGAGGTAAGTTGTGGTGTTAGCCTACCCCTGGACTGTAACAGACAGACTAACTGACTGACTGACTGACTGACTGACTGACTGACTGACTGACTGACTGACTGACTGACTGACTGACTGACTGACTGGACTGACTGACTGACTGACTGACTGACTGACTGACTGACTGACTGACTGACTGACTGACTGACTGACTGACTGACTGACTGACTGACCGACTGACTGTCTGACGGACTGACTGACAGACAGACAGTCAGGCAGGGAGGCAGACATGAGGTAAGCTATGTTGGTAGCCTACCCCTGGACTGTAACAGACAGACCGACAGGCAGGCAGGCAGACAGGCAGGCAGGCAGGCATGAGGTAAGCTGTGATGGTAGCCTACCCCTGGACTCTAACAAACAGGCAGACAGACTGACAGGCAGGCAGGCAGGCAGGCAGACATGAGGTACCAAGTCATGAACTTCCAATCTGTAATAAACTGTTATGGACTGTTATAGACTCGCAGTCTGTTGGGGACCAGGTCATGAACTAGCAATCTGTTATAAACTGTTATAAACTGTTATTGTTTGTTATAAACTGTTATAGACTGTTATGGGCTCGCAGTCTGTTGGGTTACCAAATCATGAACTTACAATCTGTTTTAAACGGTTATAAACTGTTATAAACTCGCAATCTGTTGGGTTATAACTGTAATTGTAGAGTATTTGTATTGGGTAATCTGTTGGGTTACAACTGTAATTGTAGAGTAATTGTATAACCATACAATATGATTTTTGAATTGGAAGCCTAGCTGACTTATCCTAACTGCTCATTCTCGCACATACAGAACGGGGGACAAGGCGTGGTCGCTGTTGTATGTGGTGGTGGAAGCTATCGAGCTAGAGCTGTGACTTCACACAGATTAACTGCTTGCAACGGAAACCAAGTTGACTTATCTCAACCCCTCCTTGTACTCATATCCACAAAACGGGGGACTAGGCGTGGTCACTATTACATGTGGTGGTGGAAGCCATCGAGCTAGAGCTGTGACTTCACACAGATTAACTGCTTGCAACGGAAACCTTGTTGACTTATCTCAACCCTTCCTTGTACTCATATCCACAGAACGGGGGACAAGGCGTGGTCACTATTACATGTGGTGGTGGAAGCCATCGAGCTAGAGCTGTGACTTCACACAGATTAACTGCTTGCAACGGAAACCTTGTTGACTTATCTCACCCCCTCCTTGTACTCATATCCACAGAACGGGGGACAAGGCGTGGTCGCTATTAGATGTGGTGGTGGAAGCCATCGAGCTGGAGCTGTGACTTCACACAGATTAACTGCTTGCAACGGAAACCTTGTTGACTTATCTCACCCCCTCCTTGTACTCATATCCACAAAACGGGGGACTAGGCGTGGTCACTATTACATGTGGTGGTGGAAGCCATCGAGCTAGAGCTGTGACTTCACACATATTAACTGCTTGCAACGGAAACCTTGTTGACTTATCTCAACCCCTCCTTGTACTCATATCCACAAAACGGGGGACTAGGCGTGGTCGCTATTAGATGTGGTGGTGGAAGCCATCGAGCTAGAGCTGTGACTTCACACAGATTAACTGCTTGCAACGGAAACCGTGTTGACTTATCTCACCCCCTCCTTGTACTCATATCCACAAAACGGGGGACTAGGCGTGGTCACTATTACATGTGGTGGTGGAAGCCATCGAGCTAGAGCTGTGACTTCACACAGATTAACTGCTTGCAACGGAAACCTTGTTGACTTATCTCACCCCCTCCTTGTACTCATATCCACAAAACGGGGGACTAGGCGTGGTCACTATTACATGTGGTGGTGGAAGCCATCGAGCTAGAGCTGTGACTTCACACAGATTAACTGCTTGCAACGGAAACCTTGTTGACTTATCTCAACCCCTCCTTGTACTCATATCCACAAAACGGGGGACTAGGCGTGGTCACTATTACATGTGGTGGTGGAAGCCATCGAGCTAGAGCTGTGACTTCACACAGATTAACTGCTTGCAACGGAAACCTTGTTGACTTATCTCAACCCCTCCTTGCAGTCATATCCACAGAACGGGGGACAAGGCGTGGTCGCTATTAGATGTGGTGGTGGAAGCCATCGAGCTGGAGCTGTGACTTCACACAGATTAACTGCTTGCAACGGAAACCTTGTTGACTTATCTCACCCCCTCCTTGTACTCATATCCACAAAACGGGGGACTAGGCGTGGTCACTATTACATGTGGTGGTGGAAGCCATCGAGCTAGAGCTGTCACTTCACGCAGATTAACTGCTTGCAACGGAAACCTTGTTGACTTATCCCACCCCCTCCTTGTACTCATATCCACAAAACGGGGGACTAGGCGTGGTCACTATTACATGTGGTGGTGGAAGCCATCCAGCTAGAGCTGTCACTTCACACAGATTAACTGCTTGCAACGGAAACCTTGTTGACTTATCTCACCCCCTCCTTGTACTTATATCCACAGAACGGGGGACTAGGCGTGGTCACTATTACATGTGGTGGTGGAAGCCATCGAGCTAGAGCTGTGACTTCACACAGATTAACTGCTTGCAACGGAAACCTTGTTGACTTATCTCACCCCCTCCTTGTACTCATATCCACAAAACGGGGGACTAGGCGTGGTCACTATTTCATGTGGTGGTGGAAGCCATCGAGCTAGAGCTGTGACTTCACACAGATTAACTGCTTGTAACGCAAACCTTGTTGACTTATCTCAACCCCTCCTTGTACTCATATCCACAAAACGGGGGGCTAGGCGTGGTCACTATTACATGTGGTGGTGGAAGCCATCGAGCTAGAGCTGTGACTTCACACAGATTAACTGCTTGCAACGGAAACCTTGTTGACTTATCTCACCCCCTCCTTGTACTCATATCCACAGAACGGGGGGCTAGGCGTGGTCACTTTTACATGTGGTGGTGGAAGCCATCGAGCTAGAGCTGTTACTTCACACAGATTAACTGCTTGCAACGGAAACCTTGTTGACTTATCTCAACCCCTCCTTGTACTCATATCCACAGAGCGGGGGACTAGGCGTGGTCACTATTACATGTGGTGGTGGAAGCCATCGAGCTAGAGCTGTGACTTCACACAGATTAACTGCTTGCAACGGAAACCTTGTTGACTTATCTCACCCCCTCCTTGTACTCATATCCACAAAACGGGGGACTAGGCGTGGTCACTATTACATGTGGTGGTGGAAGCCATCGAGCTAGAGCTGTGACTTCACACAGATTAACTGCTTGCAACGGAAACCTTGTTGACTTATCTCACCCCCTCCTTGTACTCATATCCACAAAACGGGGGACAAGGCGTGGTCGCTATTACATGTGGTGGTGGAAGCCATCGAGCTAGAGCTGTGACTTCACACAGATTTACTGCTTACAACGGAAACCTTGTTGACTTATCTCACCCCCTCCTTGTACTCATATCCACAGAACGGGGGACTAGGCGTGGTCACTATTACATGTGGTGGTGGAAGCCATCGAGCTAGAGCTGTGACTTCACACAGATTAACTGCTTGCAACGGAAACTGTTTTGACCTATCTCACCCCCTCCTTGTACTCATATCCACAGAACAGGGGACTAGGCGTGGTCACTATTACATGTGGTGGTGGAAGCCATCGAGCTAGAGCTGTCACTTCACAAATACTAAGTGCTTACAACAGAAACCTTGTTGACTTATCTCACCCCCTCCTTGTACTCATATCCACAGAATGGGGGAAAAGGCTTGGTCACTATTACATGTGGTGGTGGAAGCCATCGAGCTAGAGCTGTCACTTCACACATATTGAGTGCTTACAACGGAAACTGTTTTGACCTATCTCACCCCCTCCTTGTACTCATATCCACAGAACGGGGGACTAGGCGTGGTCACTATTACATGTGGTGGTGGAAGCCATCGAGCTAGAGCTGTGACTTCACACATACTAACTGCTTACAACAGAAACCTTGTTGACTTATCTCACCCCCTCCTTGTACTTATATCCACAGAACGGGGGACAAGGCGTGGTCACTATTACATGTGGTGGTGGAAGCCATCGAGCTAGAGCTGTGACTTCACACATATTGAGTGCTTACAACGGAAACCTTGTTGACTTATCTAACCCCCTCCTTGTACTATTATCCTCAGAACGGGGGACTAGGCGTGGTCACTATTACATGTGGTGGTGGAAGCCATCGAGCTAGAGCTGTGACTTCACACATATTAACTGCTTGCAACGGAAACTTTGTTGACTTATCTCACCCCCTCCTTGTACCCATATCCACAAAACGGGGGACTAGGCGTGGTCGCTATTAGATGTGGTGGTGGAAGCCATCGAGCTAGAGCTGTGACTTCACACAGATTAACTGCTTGCAACGGAAACTGTTTTGACTTATCTCACCCCCTCCTTGTACTCATATCCACAGAACGGGGGACTAGGCGTGGTCACTATTACATGTGGTGGTGGAAGCCATCGAGCTAGAGCTGTCACTTCACACATACTAAGTGCTTACAACAGAAACCTTGTTGACTTATCTCACCCCCTCCTTGTACTCATATCCACAGAACGGGGGACAAGGCGTGGTCACTATTACATGTGGTGGTGGAAGCCATCGAGCTAGAGCTGTCACTTCACACAGATTAACTGCTTACAACGGAAACCTTGTTGACTTATCTCACCCCCTCCTTGTACTATTATCCTCAGAACGGGGGACTAGGCGTGGTCGCTATTAGATGTGGTGGTGGAAGCCATCGAGCTAGAGCTGTGACTTCACACAGATTAACTGCTTACAACGGAAACCTTGTTGACTTATCTCACCCCCTCATTGTACTCATATCCACAGAATGGGGGACAAGGCGTGGTCGCTATTACATGTGGTGGTGGAAGCCATCGAGCTAGAGCTGTGACTTCACACATATTGAGTGCTTACAACGGAAACCTTGTTACTTATCTCACCCCCTCCTTGTACTTATATCCACAGAATGGGGGACTAGGCGTGGTCACTATTGCATGTGGTGGTGGAAGCCATCGAGCTAGAGCTGTGACTTCACACATATTAACTGCTTACAACGGAAACCTTGTTGACTTATCTCAACCCCTCCTTGTACTCATATCCACAGAACGGGGGACAAGGCGTGGTCGCTATTAGATGTGGTGGTAGAAGCTATCGAGCTGGACTGCCCACGTCACATAGATGAACTTCTGGAATTGGAAGCCTTGCTGACAAACGTGAAGGAGGTTGACCTCAGAATCTTAACTAACGAGGTTCAAGAGCTCAGCAGTGAGACTAAGGTGTGTGCATTACTTGGTTGATGGAGGGAGGAGGGAGGGAGAGGAAGGGAGGGAAAGGGAGGTAGACCTCAGAATCTTAACTAACGAGGTTCAAGAGCTCAGCAGTGAGACTAAGGTGTGTGCATTACTTGGTTGATGGAGGGAGGAGGGAGGGAGGGAGAGGGAGGGAGGGAGAAGGCTTTATTGCTTGCTTGCTTGCTTGCTTGCTTGCTTGCTTGCTTGCTTGCTTGCTTGTTTGCTTGCTTGCTTGCTTGCTTGCTTAATTGCTTGATTGCTTAATTGCTTGCTTGCTTGCTTGCTTGCTTGCTTCTCGTGCTTGCTGTTGCTTGCTTGGCTTGCTTCTGCTTAGTGCTTAAACTTCGTTGCTTGCGTGCTTGCTTTGCTTGCTTGCTTGTATTGCTTGCTTTGCTTTATTGCCCCTTAATTGCTTAGTGCTTAATTGCTTGCTTGCTTGCTGCTGCTTGCTTGCTTGCTTGCTTGCTTGCCCTGGTCTGCTTGCTGCTTGCTACTTGCTTGCTTGCTGCTTGCTTGCTGCTGTTTGACCTTGCCTTATTGCTTGCTTGCTTGCTTGCTGCTGCTTGCGTGCTTGCTGTTTGCTGCTTGCTTGCTTGCTGCTGTTGCTTGCTTGATTAATGCTTGATTGCTTAAGGTTGCTGCTGACTGGCTGCTGCTTGCTTGCTTGCTTGCTTGCTGCTTGTTTGCTGGCTGCTTGATTGCTGCTTGCTTAATTGCTTAAGGCTTGCTTGCTGCTTGCTTGCCTGCTGTTTGCTTGCTGCTTGCTTTATTGCTTAATTGACTAATTGCTTAATTGCTTGCTGCTTGCTTGCTTGCCTGGGGAGGGCTTACAATTTGGGGCTAATTGCTTGCTGCTTGCTTGCTTGCTTGCGTGTTTGCTTGATGCTTGCTTTGCTTAATTGCTTGCATTGCCTTGCTTGCTTGCTTGCTTGCTTGCTTGCTTGCTTGCTGCTGCTTGCTTGCTTGCTTGCTTGCTTGCTTGCTTGCTTGCTTGCTTAATTGCTTGCTTGCTTGCTTGCTTGCTTGCTTGTTTGCTTGCTTGCTTGCTTGCTTGCTTGTTTGCTTGCTTGCTTGCTTGCTTGCTTAATTGCTTAATTGCTTGCTTGCTTGCTTGCTTGTTTGCTTGCTTGCTTTCTTTATTGCTTAATTGCTTAATTGCTTAATTGCTTGCTTGCTTGCTTGCTTGCTTAATTGCTTAATTGCTTGCTTGCTTGCTTGCTTGCTCGCTTGCTTGCTTGCTTGCTTGCTTGCTTGCTTGCTTAATTGCTTAATTGCTTGCTTGCTTGCTTGCTTGCTTAATTGCTTAATTGCTTGCTTGCTTGCTTGCTTGCTTGCTTGCTTGTTTGTTTGCTTGCTTAATTGCTTGCTTGCTTGCTTAATTGCTTGCTTGCTTGCTTGCTTAATTGCTTAATTGCTTAATTGCTTGCTTGCTTGCTTGCTTGCTTACTTGCTTGCTTGCTTGCTTGCTTGCTTGCTTGCTTGCTTGCTTGCTTGCTTGCTTAATTGCTTAATGCTTGCTTGCTTGCTTGCTTGCTTGCTTGCTTGCTTGCTTGCTTGTTTGCTTGCTTAATTGCTTGCTTGCTTGCTTGCTTGCTTGCTTGCTTGCTTGCTTGCTTGCTTGCTTGCTTGCTTGCTTGCTTGTTTGCTTGCTTGCTTGCTTGCTTGCTTAATTGCTTAATTGCTTAATTGCTTGCTTGCTTGCTTGCTTGCTTAATTGCTTAATTGCTTGCTTGCTTGCTTGCTTGCTTGTTTGCTTGCTTGCTTGCTTGCTTAATTGCTTAATTGCTTAATTGCTTGCTTGCTTGCTTGCTTGCTTGCTTAATTGCTAAATTGCTTAATTGCTTGCTTGCTTAATTGCTTGCTTGCTTGCTTGCTTGCTTAATTGCTTGCTTGCTTGCCTAATGCTTGCTGCTTGCTTGCTTGCTGCTTGCTGTTTGCGTGACTTAAATTGCCTTACTTGCTTGCTTGCTTGCTTGCTTGCTTGCTTGCTCGGCGTGATTGATGCTTGTTGCTTGCTTGCTTGCTTGCTTAATTGCTTAATTGCTTAATTGCTTAATTGCTTGCATCGCTTGCTGCTTTGCTTGCTTGCTGTTTGCTTGCTAATTGCTTTGTGCTTGCTGCTGCATGTGTGCTTGCTTGCTTAATGCTTGCTGCGTGCTTGCTTGTGCTGCCTGCTTGCTTGTTGCCTTGCTTGCTGCTGAATTGCTAAGTGCTGCTTGATGCCTTGCTTGCTGTTGCCTGCTTAATTGCTAATTGCTTATGCTTAATTGCTTGTTGCTTGATGTTTGCTGCTAAATCGCTGCGTGCCGCTTGCTTGTTGCTGCTGGCTGCTTGCTTCATGATTAATGCTTGCTTGCTGCTTGCTTGCTGCTGCTCGCTTGCTGCCTTGACTTGTTTGCTTTGCTGATTGTTGCTAATGATTAATTTGCTTATTGTTAAGGGCTGCTCGCTTGCTGCTTGCTTGACTTGGATTGTTGCCTTGCTTAATTGCTTGCTTGATGCTTGCATTGAATGTTGTTGCTTGCTTAATTGCTTGCTTGCTTGCTTGCTTGCTTGCTTGCCTGCTTGCTTGTTTGCTTGGCTTGCTTGCTTAATTGCTTAATTGCTTGCTTGCTTGCTTGCTTGCTTGCTTGCCTGCTTAATTGCTTAATTGCTTAATTGCTTAATTGCTTGCTTGCTTGCTTGTTTGCTTGCTAAATCGCTTGCTTGCTCGCTTGCTTGTTTGCTTGCTTGCTTGCTTGCTTAATTGCTTAATTGCTTGCTTGCTTGCTTGCTTGCTTCATTAATTAATTGCTTAATTGGTGGCTAACTTGCTTGCTTGCTTGCTTGTTTGCTTGCCTATTGCTGCTTGCTTGCTTGCTTGCTGCTTGTTGCTGGCTTGGCTTGCTTGCTTGCGTGATGGATTGCTTGCTTGCTTGATGCTTAATTGCTTAATTGCTATTGCTTGCTTGCTGCTTGCTTGCTTGCTTGTTGCTTGCTTGTTGGCTTGCTTTGCTGCTTAATTGCTTGCTTGCTTGCTTGCTTGCTTGCTTGCTTGCTTGCTTGCTGCTTGTTTGCTGCTTAATGCTTGCGTGCTTGCTTAAATTGCTTGCTTGCTTGCTTGCTTGCTTGCTTGTTGCTTGCTTATTGCCTTAATTGCTTAATGTTAATTGCTTGCTGCTTCTTGCTGCTGCTTGCTTGTTGCTTGCTGCTTGCTTGCTGATGCTTGCTGGCTTAATTGCTGCTTAATTGCTTGCTAATTGCTTGCTTAATTGCTTGCTTGCTTAATTGCTTTAATGCTTGCTTGCTTGCTGCTTGCTGCTTGCTTGCTTGCTGCTTAATGCTTAATGCTTGCTGCTTGCTTGCTGCTTAATGCTAATTTCTTAATTGCTTGCTGCTGATGCTTGCTTGCTTAATGCTTAATTGCTTAATTGCTTGCTTGCTTGCTGCTTGTTGCTTGAGGCTAGCTTGCTGTTTGCCTTGCTTGATTGCTTGCTTGCTCAAATTGCATTAATTGCTTGCTTGCTTGCTTGCTTGCTTGCTTGCTTAATTGCTACATTGCTTAATTGCTTGCAGCTTAATTGCCTTGCTTGCTTGCTTGCTTGATTAAATTGCTTGCTTGCTTGTGCTTGCCTTGCTGCTTGTTGCTGCTTGCTTGCTTGCTGCTTGCTTGCTTGCTGCTGTGCTTGCTTGCTTATTGCTTGCTTGCTTGCTTGTTGCTTGCTTGCTTGCCGCTTGCTTGCTTGCTGCTTGCTTGCTGCTTGCTTGCCCTCATGCTTAATTGCTTAATTTGCTGCTTGCTTGATTGCATGCTTACTGCTTGTTGCTTGTGATTGCTTGCTTGCGTGCTGCGTGCTGCTTGCTTGCTTGCTTGTTTGCTTGCTTAAATGCTTGCTTCTTGCTTGCTTGCTTGAGTTGCTTGTGTGCTTGCTTGCTGCTTGCTTGCTTAATTGCTTAAATGCTTGTTGCTTGCTGCGGCTTAATTGCTTAATGCTAATTGCTTGCTTG
>JACBWV010000610.1:159904874-160017038 GCA_013435795.1 Chlamydomonas sp. ICE-L | reverse complement strand
GAGAGGGAGAGAGGGAGAGAGAGAGAGAGTGGGTGGGGGTGGGGGTGGGGGCCTCCTGTGGAGACAGGTCGGGATAAAGCCTTCCAGGTTCCCTAATTTCAGACTGCCGCTGGGACGGGGGTGATTCTATCCCCCCAGTGGTGGGTGGGATCTGAGCTCAGATTGCAGTAGAGTCTGCGGAACAAATAAACCCCATCCATTAGTAAACATGATTCAGTTGGCAAGCGAATGGGAAAGCTCCTTCAAACTCACGCCTGTGGCAAAAGGCGTATGATATCATCATTCATCATCATCGTCATAATATAATAAAAAAATAATAATAAAATAAGGATAAAATCTAATAATAATATAATAATAACAACAAACAACAACAACAATAATAATAAGTAATAATTAGGAATAGTAATAGTAGTAATGACCAATACTCAACAATAATAACAATAATAGGATAATAACAATAATAATAATAATAATAATATTATAATCATTATAATACCATAATAATAATAAGAATAATAATAAATAATAATACTATATATAAATAATACTAATAAGAGTATAGTAATCGTAATAGTAAATAATAACATATAACCTAATAGTAGTAGTAATAATAATTAATAATAATAATAATAATACTAAAATAATCATAGTATAATAATTCGGGGGGGGGCAACTTCAACCAAATGACACCATCCTCAACTTAGTAGATAGCATAGAGAGGGGATTGAAGAATCAGGTGGTTTTTATTTCTTCATTGGCCAGTAGGAACAAACGTGTTGTCCTCAAACTTTGGTGGGCATCTCGGGAGGGGGGGGGGGGGGGGGGGGGGGGGGGGGGAGGAGAAAATCTGACATTTTCAAACATTAGGTACTTTTCAGGCACTTTTTTCTAGCCCTCAGAATGACATGGGAGTGGAACTATGATTTTTCTCTACTAAATACCAGTCCATATATGCTATTGGGGGAGAGATCCACCACACATTATGCCCAGTGTGTGCAAAGGGAGCGAGCTCAAGTGCGGCTTGAGGCATCCCTAGTAGACGCGCCGGCATTGTTCTGGAGAATGGTGGTCGATGACGACACCAACTAAGACCACATGATGTAAAGAACTACATTGTGCCCTTCAGCCATACATACATTAGTGATTATTGAAGACCTGATTATTTAATGCCCGATTAAAGCTTGGATTGAATACCTGGTTATTTAATACCTGATTATTGAAGAGTATTGAAGGTGGGCACATTAGGGGCCAAGGGGCCCTGACCCCCAAGACCCACCAAACAATGTAACATTGATGATAATGATTTTCTATGCTTCAAACATCCCCAATGGTTTGAGACCAACCTCAATGGACAGGCCTTAAAAACCCTGTAATATGAGCATAATTAGACACTATAATACTAAGTGGTGGCTGAGATACTGGCTGCACAGTGGGTTCCGGAGCCGGGGGGGGGGGGGGGGGTCTGCACAAGGGTGCCTCAGCACTTTTTTGGGATGTTGTATTTCACTTTTTTTGCCCCCCCCCTTAATAATAATAATAATAATAATGATGATGATGATGATGATGATGATGATAATAATAATAACCACTTTCAGCCCAGGGAACCAAAGGTGCCCTGGGCTTCGCCTAGAACCAATATCACATATATGTAACCACTGTTAACCACTTTTAACCACCTTTAACCACCTGGCAACCGACACTTGCAGGCTTTGGGAACCAAAGGTGCCCTGTGCTTCGCTTGGAACCAAGACAATAAATTCCTTGCGACTGCAGTTCGAAAGCGCATTCTGATTTTTGTGCTCGATGGAACGAACCTAATTCACAAGGTGGAGTACCATGCGCCGTGTCAAGATCCTGTATGCTGCATCACTTGGGCAGGTGGGTCTCTTGGTATGGACTGCATATTTTGCTTCCCGTATATGGTGGTGGTGTGTGTGTTTGGGGGGGGGGGGGGGGGGGGGTAAGTAAAGTGAAAAATAACGAATGAAATTCATTCACAAAGTTGATTGCCCTGCGCCATGTCAAGATCCTGAATGCTGTATCACATGGGAAGGTGGGTCCCCTGGAATGGATTGCATATTTCTTTGTATACCGGTTTATTAAATGTATCCTTATCTTGTCTGGAAAATGTTATACATATTTTCTTCATCTTTATCGTCATTTTCATCTTCATCCCAATATGATCTCTATATGATCTCTATATGATCTCTATATGATCCGGATATGATCTCTATATGATCTCTATATGATCTGGATATGATCTCCATATGATCTCTATATGATCTGGATATGATCTCGATATGATCTATATATGATCTCTATATGATATCTATATGATCTGGATATGATCTCTATATGATCTCTATATGATCTGGATATGATGTCTATATGATCTCTATATGATCTGGATATGATCTCTATATGATCTCTATATGATCTGGATATGATCTCTACATGGTCTCTTTATCCTCTCTATATTATTCCTATATGATCCCTATATGATCTATAAATGATCTGGATATGATCCATGTATGGTCTCTATATCCTCTTTATATTATCCCTATATGGATCTATGTATGATCTATATCCCTATATGGATCTATGTATAATCTATATCCCTACATGGATCTATGTATGATCTATATCCCTATATGGATCTATGTATGATCTATATCCCTATATGGATCTATGTATGATCTATATCCCTATACGATCTATGTAAAGATCTTTAAACGATAAGTTTAACGCACACCTTGAAACCTGAACTTCTACTTGACAAACAGTCTGGCGATATATGTCATATCCAATTGTAAGTCGAATGAGGTTACATCTTTTCAGCCAGCAATTTGACATGTCCCCGAAACCTGACCTTCTACTCGACTGTCTACCAAACACACCACCTGACCTTGTACTTGACTGTCTACTAAACACAAAACCTGACCTTCTACTTGACTGTCTACCAAACACAGGTGGAAGTCTGTTTCTGGGGACCCGGAAGCAATACTTTCGAATGGCCATCCCTGAGGCCACAACAGCGCTCGCTGCCAAGTCTAAGGGAGCAGGTAAGGGCTGTGAACCCTAGTTAAACTAAGAGGTAACCTCAGGCGTTAATTCAGTCTGGGTAAAGTCCGGGTTAACTCAGCCTGGGTTAAGTCTAGTTTAACTGAGGGGTAATCTCAGGGGTTAATTCAGTCTGGGTAAAGTCCGGGTAAACTCAGTCTGGGAAAAGTCTGGGTAAACTAAGGGGTAAATTCAGTTTGGGTAAACTAAGGAGTAAATTCAGTCTGGGTAAAGTCTGGGTAAGTCTGGGTAAACTTGGTAAGTCTGGGTAGAGTTTTGGTATACTCAGTCTGGGTAAACTTGGTAAGTCTGGGTAGAGTTTTGGTATACTCAGTCTGGGTAAAATCTGGGTAAACTCAGCCTGGGTAAAATCTAGATAAACTCAGAGGTAAACTCAGTCTAGGTAAACTCAGGGGTACAATCTGGGTAATGTATGGCTGAACTCAGTCTGGTCTAAGTCTGGGTAAACTCAGGGGCACAATCTGGGTAATGTATTGCTGAACTCATTCTGGTCTAAGTCTGGGTAAACTCAGGGGCACAATCTGGGTAATGTATTGCTGAACTCAGTCTGGTCTAAGTCTGGGTAAGTCTGGGTAAACTTGGTAAGTCTGGGTAGAGTTTTGGTAAACTCAGCCTGGGTAAAATCTAGATAAAGTCAGAGATAAACTTAGTCTAGGTAAACTCAGGGGAACAATCTGGGTAATGTATGGCTGAACTCAGTCTGGTCTAAGTCTGGGTAAACTCAGGGGTACAATCTGAGTAAAGTATGGCTGAACACTGCAAATCAAGAACCAATTAGAACACTATAAATGAAGTAATGAAGAAAGGGGTTATCATTTTCGCACGACCATCCCACAGGCCTCACCTGCACTCACGGCCAAGTCCAAGGGGGCAGGTAAGGGCGGTGAACTATTTGGATACCCCACTACTGAAACAAACTCATAAATATATATATATATATATATATATATATATATATATCATTTAGGTGTCAGGTTGCAAGCAAGGTAAGGCAGTACAACTAGGTTACGAAGCAAAAGTATGTTCAGATTTGTAAAAGCCGTCGAATGTATATTGATAACCTGTATAAGTATAAAACGTAAAAACGTATAAAGTATTTGTCTCCAGAACAGAAGCGCACTAGCATTGAGCCCGTCGTACCGACGGGAAGGCCCCCCCCCCCCCCCCCCCCCCCTCCTTACTCCCCCCCCCCCCCCCTGCATGGACGGGGCTCAAAAGTATTTGTTGCACTTCTGTTCTGGAGAAAAGACTTTTAAATGGGTTAGATGGTATTGCCGAGCTAATTCAGCTAATTTAGCTGAATTAATTAATTTAGCTAAATTTAGCTAATTTCATCGGCATCACACATCAACTGTAAAAACAAAATCGGGGAGTTAAGCCTGTCAAAATCTCACAAAACAAATCATGGCCAGAAATCGCGGTGCCAATCTAAGGGAGTCATTAAATGCCAGTCAGTAGTACATAACTGTATAAGTGTATAATAATATAAGTATATGACTATATTGTAATATTGTCCGTGTTCACTTTGCACTAGGCTTGCGCCATCACTCCTTCAATCCCGCGTAGGAGCACAACTTGTGTAACGGAAGGCTAGGTGGCGCTCTGGTATGCGTGCCATCCTGGGTATTTAAATACAACTTTATGCAAAATGAAAAAAAAATGTATTTGTGAAAGGATATTTGTATTGCATATTGTTATAGAGGATGTCAATAGCTCTCCGAATAGCTATCTAAATTAATTGGAAATTCAACAATTGAATGAAAACCAAGAAAGATGAATTATAAATTGAACAGTTGAATGAAAACCAAGAAATATGAATTGGAAATTCAACAATTGAATGAAAACCAAGAAAAATGAATTTTAAATTGAACAATTGAATGAAAACCAAGAAATTGAATTGCCGGGATTTGTGCTGTACTTTTCGAATTACAGCCCATTTGTTTTTATACGACGTATGAGGATACATTTCGATAAAAAATATACGGTGTATATATATGTTTGAATTTATAAACGTATGGTCATACGTTTATATGTCGGCCCAACCCTAAGTATCACAAACGTAAATAAATACAGACAGACAGACAGACAGACAGACAGACACACACATACATTCAAACATACCCACATACAAACATACCCACATACAAACAAACACACCTACACACACATGCAGGTGAAGGCAGTAACTCCCCTAGCGCTGACAGCGACATCTCAGACACGGTGTTTGCATCCATGGGCTGGGGCGTGCCCAAGGTGTACACTGCCCAGGACGTGGTCGAGCTGATCCTGACCCCCCCTGGCATGGCTGTCAACCCTTGCATCATGCTCCTTGCGTCCTCGGATGAGGTGGTGGTAGTGCATGACAACTGCACCTCCTTCTACACAGAAGAAGGGGTAGCCAGTCGGAGGGGCAAGCTGGAATGGGGAGAGCCAATCATCAATATCGCATGTGGCGAGCATTATATCATTGCTCTCCTACCATCGGGGATCGAAGCTCGTAGCGCTAGCCGTGTGAGTGAGCACCATGTGGTCCAGTCGCTTCCCCTCATGGGGGCAAGGGTGGTGGCGTCGCAACCAGATGCGGATGGCTCTCTGTTTATTGGCTTCGCTGGAGGTGAGGTTCTGAGATCCATAGTAAAAGCTATATGAAGGGGAGGCAAGTGTCAGTCTACTAGGTTTGGGATGCATTGACGAAGGTCAAACCTTGCTGTGTAAGTGAGCACCATGTAGTCCAGTCGCTTCCCCTCATGGGGGCAAGGGTGGTGGCCCCGCAACCTGATGAAAATGGCCCTCTGTTTGTTGGCTTCACTGGAAGTGAGGTTCCGAGATCAAAAGTAAAAAGCTGTATGAGGGGGAGGCAAATGTCCATCTACTAGATTTGGGATGCATTGGAAAAGATCAAACCTTGTTGTTTGTTGATCATCATGTGCTCCAGTCACTCCCGCACATGGGGACCCCCTCAACCTCACGCCTCGTGATAAGGCATACTTTGTATTAATGTGTTTATTTGTTTTAGTAGTGCTTCGCCGTATGAAGCGAATAATCATCAAAAATATGAGTACTTGTTGCCCTTGTAGCAAATATTAAAACTGTCTTGTTACTTATATGTAGGGATCGGCAATATGATATCATATGATATCATGTCATCATATGATATCATATGATGCCGGCGGTCTGACTAGGTAACTTTGGCCTGGGGCATCATATCATATGATATTAAATCATATGATTTGTGTATGATATCATACGATATCATACTCGTATTTGGTCAACATCATATGATATCATACTCGTATTTGGTCAACATCATATGATTTGCCGTTCCCTACTGATATGATATCACTGATCCACCCTTCAGTAGACAATCGCATCCGTTGCCTCCTCCCAGTCCACTACGGGCTTGCATCCATGGGCTCGTACCCCACACCCACACCAACAATCCTCACCCACACTAACAACCCACACCAACAACCCACACACACACCAACAATCCATACCCACATTAACAACCCACACCAACAACCCCCCCACACACACCAACAATCCACACACACACCAACACCCCACACCAAGACCAATGCAGACAAGCGCATCAGTCGCCTCCTCCCAGTCCCCTTAGAGGAGCAAGCCCACATACTTGCATCCATGGGCGAGTACCCCACACCCACACCAACAATCCACACCCACACTAACAACCCACACCCACACACCAACAATCCACACCCACACCAACAACCCACACACACACACCAACAATCCACACACACACCAACAACCCACACCAACAAGCCACACCCGCACCAACACCCCACACCAAGACCAATGCAGACAAGCGCATCAGTCGCCTCCTCCCAGTCCCCTTGGAGGAGCAAGCCCACATACTTGCATCCATGGGCGAGTACCCCACACCCACACAAACAATCCACACACACACCAATAATCCACACCCACACCAACAAGCTACACCCGCACCAACACCCCACACCAACACCAATGCAGACAAGGGCATCCGCCGCCTCCTCCCAGTCCCCTTAGAGGAGCAGGCCCACATGCTTGCATCCATGGGCGAGTACCCCTCACACCGACACCAACAACCCACACCAACTACCCACACCATCAACCCACACCAACAACCCACACCCGCACCAACACCCCACACCAACACCAATGCAGACAAGCGCATCAGTCGCCTCCTCCCAGTCCCCTTAGAGGAGCAGGCCCACATGCTTGCATTAATGGGCGAGTACCCCCCACACCGACACCAACAACCCACACCAACTACCCACACCAACAAACCACACCCACACTTTCAACCCACACCAACAAACAACAACCACACCAAGAAAACACACCAACACCAATGCAGACAAGCGCATCAGTCGCCTCCTCCCAGTCCCCTTACAGGAGCAGGCCCAAATGCTTGCCTCCATGGGCGAGTACCCCACACCCACACCAACACCCCACACCAACACCAATGCAGACAAGGGCATCCGCCGCCTCATCCCAGTCCCCTTAGAGGATCAGGCCCATGTGCTTGCATCCATGGGTGAGTACCGGGAGGCCTTAGCGATGACCAACCTGCTTCCCGAGGACACACCACCTGCCGCGCGTCGGCAGCTGGTGGACGCCCTCCGCCTACGCCAAGGTCATCAGCTGTTTACTGCTGGAGACTATGATGAGGGAATGGCCCAGATGGCGCTGTGCTCTGAAGAGGCCGTCAACCACGGGGTAAACGGTGGGGGATGGGGCCCAGGCGGTGAGGACGGCAGTGGGGCGGAAGGGCCAGAGAGCCATGGGATGAGCAGCAGTAGCAGCGCAGAGCGCGGACAAGGGGGGGCACCCCCACCTCCGTTTGCCCTCGTGTTGCTCCGTCTCCTCCCCTCCTTGGTGCCGCCAGTCTTCAGAGAGCATCTCCCTACACATGCTGCGGGTCTCCCCCTTTTCACCATCACTGAGCCGCAGGGGGAGGCGTTAGTAACTGCTGCCAGTGCCATGCTACCCTACTTACTGACATACCGGTCACGCATTCTGTCCGCCAGGAAATACAACACGCAGAATGAGCACAAGGAAACCAATGCGGCCGAGGATGCGGACTCTGATGGTAGCACCCTTAGCAGCCAGACCCTCCTAACAATAATCGACACAGCTCTTGTGAAAGTGATGACTCTCATAACAGACACGGGATCGCTTCTCAGGTGAGCTTTATTTGTTTGTATATAATAATTATTTATGTATTCTTCAGCAGTTGCCGGTATGATTTCGTCGACAGTTGTCGGTAGCAAGTCGTCGGCAGTCGGTAGCAAGTCGTCGGCAGTCGGTTGCAAGTCGTCGGCAGTCGTCGGCAGTTGGTTGCAGGTCGTCGCGGTTGTCGGCAGTCGTCGGTATGATTTGTGACTGAGATTTGGGCCTCTGGGAGGGGAAGGGGGGGGGGAGGGGGGGGGGGGGGGGAGGGGCTCTGGGAAGGGAAGAGGGGGGGGGAGGGGAATTAGGCAGATAACAAATCATTCCTATCATAGGTACTACACAAATCACAAATGCCCCCTGGTATACATTCATTTAGTTATTTATTCAGTTATATAGTTAGTTATTAATTCAATTATTTAGTTATTAAGTGATTCATTTCTTTAGTTATTTAGTCATTTAGTCATTTATTTATTTATTTATGTATTCAATTATTTAGTTATTGATTTATTCAGGTGTTTCCAAGGGTGTTTCTATGATCAAATTGGATGGTGTTCATGTATTTGTAAATATTGTGTTCCACCTGTTGTTTTTAGGGGGGGAGGGGGGGGGGGGGGGGGGGGTCTGGGAGGGGAAGAGCGGGGGGGAGGGAAATTAGGCAGATTACAAATCATTCCTATCATAGGTACTACACAAATCACAAATGTTCATGTATTTGTATTTATTGTGTTCCACCTGTTGTTTTTAAAATGAGAAATTAAAATCAAAGTAAGAAATCCCCAACTCTTCAAACTGAGAAATTCAAATCAAACTAAGACATTCAAATCAAACTGAGACATTCAAATCAAACTGAGACATTCAAATCAAACCGAGAAATTCAAATCAAACTGGGACTTTCAAATCAAACTGATAAATTCAAATCAAACTGAGAAATTTACAACACTTGTTTGTCCTCAGGTTTGTGCAAATGCCCAACTCAGTTCATCTGGAGGAGGGGGAGAAAATTTTGGCAGAAGCGGGCATGTTTGCCGAGCTTGCCGCACTCTTCAAGCACAACAAACAGCATGGCCCAGGCCTGGACTTAATCCGGCGCCTCTCCCAGGACCCCTCCAGCTTACCCGTAAAACCGAAGGGGGCTGCAGCAGACTTGGCTGGCCTACCAGGTGTGTACCCCCCACCACCACCACCACCACCACCACCACACACACACACACACACATACTGACATATATGCATACCCCACCACAACAAACACCACCCACCCACAACACACACACACAAACTGGCATACTTACATACAAGCCCCCCCCCCCCCCCCCCCCCCCCCCCCCCCCCCCCCACACACACACACACACACACACACACACACACACACACACACACACACACACACACACACGCACACACACACACACAGGCCTACCAGGTGTGTGGGCAGCGATGTGCTATATTGTATCCCCTACCTCAAATGAGGCTGACCTCATACCCCTATTATTTTAAATGCCTATTAATTAACACGCACACACACAGACTGACATGCATGCATACATACATACATACATGCATACATACATACATACATACATACATACATACATACATACATACATACATACATACATACATATATATACATATATATATACCCACCCTACATACATACAAGCACACATATATATATATATAGATATATATATATATATATATTATATATATATATATATATATATGTATGTATGTATGTATACCAGTTTAGGGTTTACAAGTACACATTGTTTACAAGTACACATATATATATATACCCCCCCTACATACATACAAGCACACACACACACACACACACACATACATACACACACGTGCAGGTGTGTGGGCAGCGGTGCGCTACATCGTATCCCTTACTTCAACAGAGACTGACCTCATCCGCCAACACAGCAAGTGGATCCTGCCGGCTGATCCTGACGCTGGAGTGCAGGTGGGGAACTGTTATCTTACTATTTTTGGCGGAGCCCCCCCAAATCGAAGGCGGGTGCCCCCAGGGTTACCCATTTTCCGTCCGACCGACCGACCAACCAATTATCTGACCATCCGACCATCCGTCTGACCAAGACAAAGCCTGACACGTCAGCCAACGAACTCATAACTAACTCGCTTCCGTTGCCACCTATCGCTCCGTCGCGATCACTCTCCGCCATGTTTTAGCGTCGCTTGCGACGCTGCATAGAACTTGTTAAAATAGGCCTCTCTCTAACCTCAAAAGGGGCTGACCACATACTCCTATTATTTTAAATGCCTATTTGTTGACGTTTTTTCAATATCAACACAGCAAGTGGATCCTGCCGGCTGACCCAGCCCCCAAAGTAACCCCTCTGCCTGTCTGTCTGTCTGTCTGTCTGTCTGTCTGTCTGTCTGTCTGTCTGTCTGTCTGTCTGTCTGTCTGTCTTGTTGCCCACACGTTGCCCTGGCCGTAACTGGCCCCTGGCCCTGTCGTAAACTCTGGCTCCCGTCTGCACTTGATTCCGGTGCCACCTGTTGCTCCGATAGCCAGCACTCTCTACCAATTTTGCGCATCGCTCGTGACGCCCCCTGGGCTTGTTAAAATAGGAATCTCATACCTCAATAGAGGCTGACCTCATACTCCTATTCTTTTAAATGCCTATTTTTTACGTGTTTGCAATAGCAATACGGCAAGTGGATCCTGCCGGCGTAAACCCTTCTGACTTCCACCCAACCTTCTCTACACGTGTTTGACGCAATGTAGTATTCCGCGCCCAACAACTACTCCTCTATACCTAACCTGCCAACCACTGTCTAATACCCCTCTAACTTCCACCCAACCTTCCCTCCACCTGCTGCAGGCGTTCTTACAAATGCACCCGCCACTAGACCCCAAAGTAGTACTTAGCATCTTGCATGAGTTTGACGCAATGTAGTATTCCGTGCCCAACAACTACTCCTCTATACCTAACCTGCCAACCACTGTCTAATACCCCTCTAACTTCCACCCAACCTTCCCTCCACCTGCTGCAGGCGTTCTTACAAATGCACCCGCCACTAGACCCCAAAGTAGTACTCAGCATCTTGCATGATTTTCACGCAATGTAGTATTCCGCGCCCAACAACTACTCCTCTACACCTAACCTGCCAACCACTGTCTAATACCCCTCTAACTTCCACCCAACCTCCCCACACCTGCCGCAGGCGTTCTTACAAATGCACCCGCCACTAGACCCCAAAGTAGTACTCAGCATCTTGCATGAGTTTGACGCAATGTACTCTTCCGCGCCCAACAAAGGCGAATCTGATGCGCATGACGATGGGAGCATGTGTGCCTTGTACCTAGAAGCAGCCCTGCAATTGGGCGTGGCCCTCCCTCAGTACTACCACAACGACCTGCTGCTCATCTACCTACGGGACATTAAGCAACAGGTAAGAAGAGCAGCACACAAGTGACAACACACAACACCACAATTGGGCGTGGCCCTCCCTCAGTACTACCACAACGACTTTCTGCTCATCTACGTCAGGGATATCAAGCAACAGGTGAGAAGAGCAACACACAAACCTGAACCCTAAACCCTACAAACTTTCATTTTCAGTTTTTATTTGTGCAGGCCAAATCCTGTCGTCGCCATGCAGCGACGCAACACTGCCATGCATCCAAACCTCATTTGTACTTTATCATGTACCCTACTCTCATATGTGATGTGTTCTTTGTCATGTACCCTACTCTCATATGTACTACTTTCATGTACCCTACTCTCATTTGTACTTTATCATGTACCCTACTCTCATATGTACTTTGTCATGTACCCGACCCTCATATGTGATGTGTTCTTTATCATGTACCCTACTCTCGTATGTACTTTGTCAAGTACCCGACTCTCATATGTGATGTGTACTTTGTCATGTACCCGACTCTCGTATGTACTTTGTCAAGTACCCGACTCTCATATGTGATGTGTACTTTGTCATGTACGCAAGCTTCATATGTGATGTGTACTTTGCCATGTACCCGACTCTCATATGTGATGTGTACTTTGTCATGTACCCTACTCTCATTTGTACTTTATCATGTACCCTACTCTCATATGTACTTTGTCATGTACCCGACTCTCATATGTGATGTGTACTTTGTCATGTACCCTACTCTCATTTGTACTTTGTCATGTACCCTACTCTCATTTGTACTTGGTCAAGTACCCGACTCTCATATGTGATGTGTACTTTGTCATGTACCCTACTCTCATATGTGATGTGTACTTTGTCATGTACCCTGCTCTCATATGTACTATTTCCTGTACCCTACTCTCATATGTACTTTGTCATGTACCTGACTCTCATATGTGATGTGTACTTTGTCATGTACCCTACTCTCATTTGTACTTAATCAAGTACCCGACTCTCATATGTGATGTGTACTTTGTCATGTACCCTACTCTCATATGTACTTTGTCAAGTACCCGACTTTCATATGTGATGTGTACTTTGTCATGTACCCTACTCTCATTAGTACTTTGTCAAGTACCCGACTCTCATATGTGATGTGTACTTTGTCATGTACGCAAGCTTCATATGTGATGTGTACTTTGTCATGTACCCGACTCTCATATTTACTTTGTTATGTACCCAGTGTACTCAAACACTGTCATCTACCCAAGCCTCATATGTTCCTTGTGCTGCTGCTGCTGCTGCTGCTGCCAGGGTGATCAGAATGACATGCCTTGCTTCACTAAAAATAAATAAAAGCCGTTGGGGCCATCACGGAGCTCGTCCATTGTCGCGCCAACAGAGCTGGGTGGGGTTCAAAGGCCGTGCTGTTCATTTTTATGGCGTCCAAGTGGCTACATGTCCACACACAAACACTGCCATGCAACCATCACATGTACCTTGTACCTTGTGCTACTGCTACTGCCAGGGTTATCAGAATGAGATGCTTTGCTTCTCGTGAAATAAGTTAGGGGGTAATCAAACACTGTCATCTACCCAACCCTCATATGTTCCTTGTGCTGCTGCTGCTGCTGCTACTACTGCCAAGGTGATCAGAATGAGATGTTTGCTTCACTAGAAATAAGTTAGGGTGTAATCAAACACTGTCATCTACCCAACCCTCAAACATACCTTGTGCTGCTGCTGATGCTGCTCCCAGGGTGATCAGAATGACATGCTTTGCTTCACAAAAAATAAGTTAGAGCCGTTGGGGCCATCACGGAGTTCGTCCATTGTCGCGCCAACAGAGCCTGTGGCCGCATCAAAGAACACTGGAGAGTTAGGGGCTGCAGGAGGAGCAGAGAAGGCTGGATCATGTAAGGAAGGAAAGGCAAAGGAGAAGAAGGCGCATTCTCTGTTCCCCGAGAGTTTGCTGCAGCACCTAAGGCGACATCAAAAGAAGACGGCAGTAGAAACGAAGGTGCGATTGGTATGGTTGTGATTGGTATTGGGGAGGTTTAGGTAAGGTGCGGCATTGGCAGAATAGGAGGACAGGAGGGGATATATTTTTATTTGAATTTGAATTTGACACGCATTTGCTGTTCACTGAGAGTTTGTTGCAGCACGTAAGGCGACATAAAAAGAAGACGGCGGTAGAAACCAAGGTGTGATTGGTATGGGTGTGATTGGTATGGGTGTGATTGGTATGGGTGTGATTGGTATGGGTGTGATTGGTATGGGTGTGATTGGTATGGGTGAGATTGGTATGGGTGAGATTGGTATGGGTGTGATTGGTATGGGTGTGATTGGTATTAGGTATGAGTGTGATTGGTATGGGTGTGATTGGTATGGGTGCGATTGGTATGGGTGTGATTGGTATGGGTGTGATTGGTATTGGGGAGGTGTAGGTAAGGTGCGACATGGGCAGAGTAGGAGGACAGGAGGGGATATGTTTGAATTTGAATTTGAAGCGCATAAGCTGTGCCCTGAAAGATTTCTGCAGCACCAAGGGTGGAATAAAAATGGCAGGAGAGTGACAGGTGTGATTGGTATGTGTGTGGTTATTATTGGAGAGTTGGACTGGTGTGATTGGTATTGGAGAGTTTGATAGGTGTGGTTATTGGAGAGTTGGACAGGTGTGATTGGTATTGGGGAGTTTCATAGGTGTGGTTGTTATTGGAGAGTTGGTCAGGTGTGATTGGTATTGGAAGGCTGGAGGGGTGTGACTGGCATTGGGGAGGTGTAGGGAAGGTGCGACATTGGCAGAGTAGGAGGACAGGAGGGGATAGGTTTGAATTCGAATTTGAATTTGAATTTGATTTTTAAGCGCAAAAGCTGTGCCCTGAAAGGTTGCTGCAGCACCAAAGGCAGAATCAAAAGATGACAGGAGAGTCAAAGGGATGATTTGGTTGGCCCTAGTGCAAGCAAACAGGCTGCCCCCATCAACATCACTACTCGTAATAAGTTGTACTATTTATTTACAAAGGGATGATGTGAAAGCAAAACCCACCACAGTAACCTTCCCCAGTGCAAGCGAACGGGAAAGTTCCTTCAACTTTGTGCCCCGTGGCAAGGCGTAATAGTTTCCATTTTTTACCAAGGTATGGTTGGTGATGTGGTTGGATGCCACATATGTAGGGGTCGGCTATGTGATATTACATCAGTGAATGAATAATGGTATATAATATTGTATAATATTAGTTGGACGAGCCGTCTCACCAGAATTTCGAATTTATTTGAAAAACTAAAATTATTGTGACACTAAAATAATATAAGTTAATATTAGTTTTTCAAACACTTATATTAGTTGCTGGTCCCTGCACATTAGCGGGGTAGGGGACTGATAGGGAATAGCCGGATAATGCAATCACCATCATCATCATCATTATCATTGTCATCAGCACCACCATCATCATCATCATCATCTCATCATCATCATCATCATCATCATCATCATCATCATCATCATCATCACCATCATCACCAACATCATCATCATCATCATCATCATCATCATCATCATCATCATCATCATCATCATCATCATCATCATCATCATCATCATCATCATCATCATCACCAAATCAATACCAACATCATCATCATCATCATCATCATCATCATCATCATCATCATCATCGTCGTCATCATCATCATCATCATCATCATCATCATCATCATCATCATCACCAACATGTCCATCATCATTATCTTCGTTATCATCAGCACCACCACAGCCATCATCGTTGTCACCACCACCACTGCCGCCGTCATTGTCACCATCATCAGCTCCACCACCACCACCCTCGTTGTCATCACCACCACCACCATCAGCACCAACACCACCACCAACACCACAGCCATCAGCGCTGTCACCACCACCACTGCCCCCGTCATTGTCATCATCATCAGCACCACCACCACCCTCGTTGTCATCACAACCACCACCACCACCATCATCAGCTCCACCACCACCACCCTCGTTGTCATCACCACTTCCCACCATCAGCACCAACACCACCACCTACACCACAGCCATCAGCGCTGTCACCACCACCACTGTCCCTGTCATTGTCATCATCAGCACCACCACCACCACCACCACCACCACCACCACCACCCTCGTTGTCATCACAACCACCACCACCACCATCATCAGCTCCACCACCACCACCCTCGTTGTCATCACCACCACCACCATCAGCACCAACACCACCACCAACACCACAGCCATCAGCGCTGTCACCACCACCACTGTCACCGTCATTGTCATCATCAGCAGCAGCACCACCACCACCACCACCATCATCAGCTCCACCACCACCACCCTCGTTGTCATCACCACCACCACCATCAGCACCAACACCACCACCAACACCACAGCCATCAGCGCTGTCACCACCACCACTGTCCCCGTCATTGTCATCAGCAGCAGCAGCAGCAGCACCACCACAACCAACCTCGTTATCATCACAACCACCACCACCACCATCAGCAGCACCACCCCCCTCCATGCCCAGGCCCAGCCAGCACAAGGGAAGGATGGCGACACCCAAACACCAGCTGTATCAGAGCCTGCAGGGGCACCAGCCACCACAGAGGCGCAAGAGCGTTTGAGCGCTGTATCTGTCGCGGCCTATATGCTGTCTTCCCTAGTCTCTCACATTCACGCGCCTAGCAGTGGAGCGTCCTCTAGACACACAAGTGCTGCCGTAACAAGGTATGGTGGTGGTGGTGGTAGTGGTGATGGTGGTGGTGGTACAGAGGGACAAGAGCACCAGGGCGCTGTATCTGTTGCGGCCTCTATGCTGTCTTCCCTTGTCTCTCACATTCACGCAACAAGCACTGGGGCATCCTCTAGACACACAAGTGCTGCCGTGACAAGGTATGATGGTGGTGGCGGTGGTGGTACAGAGGCGCAAGAGCTTTTGGGCGCTGTATCAGCCGCGGCCTATATGCTGTCTTCCCTAGTCTCTCACATTCACGCGCCTAGCAGTGGGGCATCCTCTAGACACACAAGTGCTGCCGTGACAAGGTATGATGGTGGCGGTGGTGCTGCTGGTGGTACAGAGGGGGAAAAGCGTTTGGGCACTGTATCCGTTGCGGCCCCTGTGCTGTCTTCCCTTGTCTCTCACATTCACGCGCCAAGCACTGGGGCATCCTCTAAACACACAAGTGCTGCTGTAACAAGGTATGGTGGTGGTGGTGGTGGTGGTGGTGGTACAGAGGGACAAGATCACCAGGGCGCTTTATCTGTTGCCGCCTCTATCCTGTCTTCCCTAGTCTTTCACATTCACGCGCCTAGCAGTGGCGCATCCTCTTACACACAAGTGCTGCTGTAACAAGGTATGATACTGGTGGTGGTGGTAGTGGTGGTGGTGGTGGTACAGAGGGACAAGAGGACCAGGGGGCTGTATCTGCTGCAGCCTCTATGCTGCCTCTCCTTGTCTCTCACATTCACATTCTGTTAGCTGACTCCTCATCCCAATCACTCCCCACGGTCCCCCACACGGACACCTCTCATGCCATGCTTCTGCCTCAAGCCCCCATGCCTAAACAAGCCCCCATGCCTTAACCCCCCATGCCTAAACAAGCCCCCATGCCTGAACCCCTCATGCCTAAACAAGCCCCCATGCCTGAACCCCCCATGCCTAAACAAGCCCCCATGCCTCAACCCCCCATGCCTAAACATTAGGGAACGGCAATATAATATCGTATGATATCATGTCATCGTATGATGCCCGAAGTCTGGCTATGCTAAAGTTACCATTTACATACAGTATCATATGATGCACATTGAATGACATCATATGATATGCCGGTCCCCCCTAAGCAAGCATCCCCTACTGCACTCCTGGCTCTTCCGCTCTTGTCACGTGCTGCAGGTCCTCCTCCCACCACAACCTGCTATCTGACTCCTCATCCCAACCACTCCTCACGGCCCCCCACATGGACACCAATCATGCCATTACATTACATTACATTACATTACATTACATGTTAAAGTCTACTTGACACCGCGAGGGTGTATGAGACTCTGTGCCATGCCATGCTTCCGCCTCAAGCCCCCATGCCCCCTAAACAACAGGTTTAGCAATATGATATCATATGATATCGTGTCATCATATGATGCCCGCAGTCTGGCTAGGCTAAAGTTACCATTTATATACAATATCATCTGATGCAAATTGAATGACATCATATGATATGCCGGTCCCCACTAAGCAAGCCCCCCCTACTGCACTTCTGACTCTTCGGACCTTGCCACATGCTGCAGGTCATCATCACAAAACAACTTGCTAGCTGCCTCCAACCAGCCAACAGACACCTCCGACACCCCAGCCGCCCCCACCCCCCACGCGCCTCCACAGCCTCACCTCTTCCCCCGTGCTTCCGCCCCTCCTCAACCCACCATGCCTAAACAAGCCCCCCCTACTGCACTTCTGACTCTTCTACCGTTGCCACATGCTGCAGGTCATCATCACAAAACAACTTGCTAGCTGCCTCCAACCAGCCAACAGACACCTCCGACACTCCAGCCGCCCCCACACCCCATGCGCCTCCACAACCTTACAACTCGCGCCGTGCTATCGCCCCTCCTCAACCCGCCATGCCTAAACAAGCCCGGACCACTCACGAGCGGGACGTACTGTCCCGACTCATTGAGGGCCAGGGTTGGGGTCTGGACCTTAACGAGGACAAGGTGGAGGTGCCTGCTGTCACTGGACCCTCAGACTCAGAACCCCCAGCTTTGAGCACAGAAAATGCTGAGTTGTTGGCACGCAAGGAGTTACTGGGCCTGTCAAAGGCCCCCAAGACCCCAGTAGTTAACTCTGGGCTCACTACTCCTCCCAGAGTAGCTCGGGATGTGGGGGGGAGGGCGATTGGGCTAAGACCCCCCTCCCCTATCATCTCTCTCAGAGCACAAAGAGAGCACCGACCAGCCCTTTACCAACGTCTGCGTGACCTAGTTTACAACTCGCCGTACATTGATCCAAATTACGTGCTTGCCAAGCTTCCAAAGGTGGGTGCTACTGGTTTTGGTTTTCCGTTGTGCAGCACATCAGATGTGAATGTAGCTAGATAAACATCAACAGGTCGCAAATAGTCAGTCGGTGACAGACATGCCCTCTATCAATGCCTGCATGACCTGGTGTACAACTCGCAATACATTGATCCTAATGACGTGCTTGCCAAGGTGGGTGCTTCTGCTTTTTGATTTTGGCGGAGTCCCCCCTCCTAGGGGGCGGTGGCCCCCAGATTCACCCCCATTGTCCATCCGACCAACAACCAAGACGAAGCCTGACACGTCAGCCAACTGTCTCATAACTAACTGGCTTTTGTCAGCTCCATCGTGGCCACCTGCCGTTCCGTTGCCAACAGTCTCCGCCAATTTTCCGCATCGCTTGCGACGCTGCATAGGACTTGTCTGTTGTGCAGCACATCAGATGTGTATGTATCCAGATAAACATCAACAGGTTGCAAATAGTCAGTGGGTGATAGACATGCCCTCTACCAATGCCTACGTGACCTGATGTACAACTCGCAGTACATTGATCCTAATGACGTGCTTGCCAACCTGCCCATGGTGTGTTCTCTTGATTGTGTTGTACAGTTTTACTGCCCATGGTGTGTCCTCTTGATTGCGTTGTACAGTTGTACTGCCCATGGTGTGTCCTCTTGATTGCGTTGTACAGTTGTACATCATATGTATTGGATGAGATTGACACCAATGGGTAACACATTTTCAGAGGGTTGTAGACCTGCTTGCCAACCTGCCAAAGGTGCTTGCTGTTGATTGCGTTGTACAGTTGTACATCATATGTATTGGATGAGATTGACATCAATGGGTAACACATTTTCAGCTGTTTATAGACCTGCTTGCCAACCTGCCAAAGGTGTGTGCTGTTGATTGCATCGCTCATAATGTTTGGTTTGGCTGTGTTTGGGTTGGTTTTCGGCGTGGGTTGGTGTTAGTGGTGTGGTGAGGTTGTGGTGGTGGTGGTGGTGTGGTGGAGATTGATGTAGTCTAATAGATGCCAAAGGGTATTAGATTGCATCGCCCATAATGTTTGGGTCGGGTTGGCTGGGTTGGGTTGGGTTGGTGGTGTGGGTGTGGGTTGGAGGTGATGGGTTGTTGGTGTTGGTGGTGGGGGGTTGGGGGGGTGGGGGAGATGGACATAGTCAGATATATACCAAAGGGTATTAGATTGCATTGCCCACAATGGTTGGTTTGGGTTGGCTGAGTTGGGTTGGGTTGGGTTGGTGGTGGTGGTGGTGGGGAGTTGTGGTGGGGGTGGGAGTGGGGTGGAGATGGATATTGTCAGATATTTACCAAAGGGTGTTGGATTGCATCGCCCACAATGTTTGGGTTGGCTGGGTTGGGTTGGGTTGGGTTGGTGGTGGGGTGGGATGGGATGGGGGGGGGGGGGGGGGGGGGGGGGGGGGGGGATGATGGACATAGCCAGATAGATATTAAAGGGCATTAGATTGCATCGCTTACAATGTTTGGGTTGGCTGGGTTGGGTTTGGTGGGTGTGGGGTCGTGGTGGGGTGGGGTCGTGGTGGTGACGGGGTGGTGGAGATGGATATAGAGGTGATATATAGTTACCAAAGGGTATTGGGTTGCATCGCCCACAATGGTTGAGATCATACCTTGTGTTACGTTTTAGAAAGGGGGTCTTCAGGTAGTGATCAAGGATTTGGTGTCTTTCAAGGTTGGGCTCCTGCTAGCGAGTTGGCCAGGCCCACTAATACACCACCCCATATAAAGATATAACACACCACCCCCATACATCTATACATGCCACCCCATATTATACGATTTGGGATACACACCACCCCATACAGTATATACATGTTAGTGGGCCTGGTATGTATATAATATGGGGTGGTGTGTTATATATGAATAAGACACATTTGACTTCCTGCTAGCGATTTGGGTAGGCGGCCCTTGGGGTGGTTCGGGTGGCGGTGAAAAGATTCAAGTCTCATGGTGGCTGAAGGTTTGGCCAAGACAGGGTTCCAGGTAGCGATCACTACTGGTGCAGATAACATTATACTGGTAGAGGAAACAATATACTGGTGCAGGAAACAGTAAACTGGTAGAGGAACCAATATACTGGTACAGGAAACAGTAAACTGGTAGAGGAAACAATATACTGGTACAGGAAATAGTAAACTGGTAGAGGAAACAATGTACTGGTACAGGAAACATTAACAACAAACCGTTTTCTTGTTTTTGAGATGGATATAGTTAGATAGAGACCAAAGGGTCGTGGATGTGGCCAGTATTTTTAAATTCTGGCCTTGGTGGTGAAGCGCCTAGGTCAGCAACCAACCACCCTTCACGAACCAACCATCAACACAGGTTCAACTGTTGGAGATTCAGGCCTTGGTGTTAGAGCGACTGGGTTAGCACAACGAGTCTCTCACCAACCAACCAACCAACCAACCACCAACCACACAGGGTCAACTGTTGGAGATTCAGGCCTTGATGTTAGAGCGAATGGGTCAGCAACCACTCGACCCTCACCAACCAACCACCAACCATCCACCACAGGGTCAACTGCTGGAGATTCAGGCCTTGATGTTAGAGCGACTGGGTCAGCACTCACCCACCAATCACCAACCAACCAACCAACCACCAACCACCACAGGGTCAACTGTTGGAGATTCAGGCCTTGATGTTAGAGCGACTGGGTCAGCACTCACCCACCAAGCACCCAAACAACAAAACCAACCAACCAACACAAATCACCAAGGGTTTAACTGTGGAGATTCAGGCCTTGATGTTAGAGCGACTGGGTCCGGCTACAAGAGGGCTCTCTGCTTTATGTCATTGTTCTCAAGAACTGCTCGAGTGAGGCTACGTGACAGGTGGGTGGGGCTGTTCCGTCTGCCTCTGGTTGTATAGACAGCAGTTAGTTTATCTTAGGTCAGGCCAAAAAGTCTGTTCTGACTGACGGTGACAGGGGGTGGGTATGCTCAGTATTGGCTTCGTTGTTGAAGAAGTAAATCAGAAAAATGGCACCTGGAACATATGATTGACAAAAAGCTGTAAACTAGACTCATCTCCACTCATCTCACTACACCTCACATATACAAATCACACCTACACTCACCTGAAACCTCACCTCACACCTCACCTCACACCTCACACCTCACCTCAAACCTCACCTCACACCTCACCTCATCTCACCTGGACCTGCCTGATTAAACTTGTGTGAACTGAAGTAAACAGACATGACCTAAGCTAAACTTGCCTCACCTCACATCACATCAAACCTCACCTGGACCTGCCTGATTAAACTTGTGTAAACTGAAGTGAACAGACTTGACCTAACCTGTCTTGTCCTGTCTTGACCTAAGCTAAACTGGCAGCACCTCACATCACACCTCACATCACACCTTACAGCACACCTTGCATCACACCTCACCTCACACCTCACCTGGACCTACCTGACTAAACTTTCGTCTGATGAAATGAACTAAAACGAGTTGAAATGAACTAAAATTAAATGAAATGAAATGGTATGAACTGAAATGAAAGCTGAAGATAAATGAAACTGAAAAAATGAAAAGAAAGAAATAACTGAAATGAAATAGAATTAATGAAAGTGACCAAAAACTAACATGCAACTGGCTCTTATTGTTTGCGTGCCCAGGTATACAATTTCGTGCACAGTGGGGAAAAGGAGGAAGGGTATACGGAGGTAGGGGGATTAGTAATTCGGCGTAGGAAGGCCCCATAATCGACCCAAAGGGAAGTGCTACGGAATCGTGAAGGCAGTGGGCTCTCCGCAGACAGCGCGAGTAACGTGGTACTAGACATGCTGACCATAGCTGGGTTGATGGTTACCGAAGCCCCCACTTACGTTTTGCTGGGAAGTGGTAAAGATCGCCTGTCGCGGGACTAGGGAGAGTGCGCGCCAGGAACTAGGTTAGAGGAGCTACGGGACGGGATTTCGGGGAAAGATGGCCACCAGAGTAGATCTGGCAGCCGCGCGTGAGAAGACGTGTGGCCACGGGTAAGAGTCGCGGTCCGTATTTAGAGCCGTACCGTACCAGGTCGATTGAAAAGTCAGAAGGTAGGTGAAAGCCTGGCAAATCTAACCTTATGTGGTAGTAGAAAGCGCGAGAAGCAGTTCTTGACGGGGTCCAGACGTCGTGCTATGCGATACATGGATGCACCGTATAGGGTAGGGGACAGCTGGCAAATATCTACTATGCTGTTAGAAGCGTCTCGAGGGTCCAGAGTAAGTGATATGGAACAGGATGCACAGTCATCAGGGGTAGGTGACCAGCTTGGCAACATCACCTGATCCAGCTGTAGCGGTTGGCACAGACTAGTGGCATTGTAAGGGCTACCCGGGTCCTAACGCACGCACCGTGCACATACTTCGGAGACGGGAGAACATGAAGGAAAAGCTAATGTTGAATTGGGAGGTGGACAACGCCACTCGCTGAACACACGACTAATTAAATGAGTCGCTTTGGGAGTCAAAATGAAGCCTCCGAAGGAGGGTAAAGCACGGCGTCGCTACTCGGATAACATGGCGTTGCAAAATGGAAGCCCTGGGTCCCTCACTCGTCGGCGGAAACTCAAGTGTTCCTCTCCCCTGGGAAGGTACAAGAGACTCAACACCTATGACTGTGATTCGTGAGACGACCCGTTATGGAGTGGACCTCCTAGAGTTCGTTGATCTTGATAGGTAGACTATGGTGCAACAGTTATCAGGTAGGTGACAGACTCCGTCCAAATCGACCTGGTTGCTGTTAGAAAGCAGCCGAGTTCTGAGGGTCAGAGGTTTTTTTCCTGATATGGATACATGGATGCACAGTCATCAGGTAGGTGACAGCCTGGCAATATCTACCTGATGCTGTTAGAAGCAGTTCTTGAGGGTCCAGAGTCGTGCTATGGATACATGGATGCCACAGTATCAATCCTGGTAATCCCCTCGGTTCGTACCCGCTACACATGGAAAACACGATGACTACTGCTATGCATCCTTCGTTATCGCATAGAACGCGGCACGTGGAGGGTCCAATGAGTAGTGTATTAGGGCATAACCCAGGATATGCAAAGCAACCATTTGAAGGTACCGCGTGATCAGATACCTGGAAATATATACCGCATCCCGATGTTAATATACTCAGAAGCCTAAGTTCCTATTGAGGTTTACTAGGCGAGTAGTGTATGGATTAAAAGGATGGGCACAGTCATCAGGTTAGTGTGATAGCCTGGCAAATCTCCTGATATGTTAGAAGCAATTCTTAGGGTCCGAGTGAGTAGGGTATCTTGGTTGCTGCAGAAAGGTATGAAAATCGTTTAAGCAAGCTCTTTGCGACTTCCCGTCGCCGATCGCTTTCAGGTTGAAGCATTGTACTTTTTTAGCTCCCCCTTCGCAGCCGGTACATCACCTAGGCTGTCTTTGCCCAGTGAAAAATGGTACATCGTTCCATCGGCTTGACTATCCGGTGACGCGAGTTACCTCCGGGAAAGCGATACCATGAGGGCTCCGCCGCAAATTAGGTAAAGATGATGTGCCGCCACCCAATGCCAACATCCCGTGTACTACTTTCTTATATGAAAAGCAGTCCTTCATTAATTGGTGAAACTGATAATGGTATGCCCAAGTAAGAAGGGGAGGTCCGAGCGCAGAAACAAAAGCCCCCTCTTGGGGCCCTGTAGTGTGGGTGACACCGAGCGAATATGGAAAGCCAGTGAAAAATGATCTGAAGGGGGAAAAAGCGTCTAGTAGGATTGGGATGCACCACCAAAATGTCTAGAGTGTCTTCACTTTTACTATGGTACATGCAAGGCTACTTTGTTGTAAGGTAGTTCGTTTGCGTGTTATAAAAAAAAAAGCCAAATAAATAGTAGTTTACTATTTATTGAAGCGTGATTTTGACGCTGGGGTGCAGCCCGTTTGCTTGCATGGGGGCCAACACAATTCCCGTGTTTCACAACATACTCAGGCATCATTCTCGCCAGAGTGGAAGACGGAGGGACGTTCTGAGTGATGCGGAATACCGTATCATTGAGGCTTTCTTGCCCTTGCACCACCTCATCCCCCTCACTGCACCCTCTTCCACTGATCGAGAAGCCTGTCACTTTGCCATTGTGCAAAGTTAGCGCCTAGAGATTACGGTGTCGAATTGATGAATGGACACATATCAAATACAGTAGAAATCTACATGGCATTGCAGGCAGACAAACATACAGACAGACGAAAGACTAGGACAGAATACGGACAGACATACATACATACAATACACACAATCAATTACATCACCATTTACATGCAATGCAGGATACATAATTACATAAATACCTTACATTAAATACACACATACAACATAAATTACCTACATATACCCCACATACCCCCACCCGCCCCCACCCGTCCTGGGTCCACCTCCAAGCCCAAAGCAAAAACAGACAGAGAGAGGAAAAGCCGCCACTTGTCCACAAACGATGGAAAGAAACAACGGAGGAAAGGCCACATAACCACAACACCACCAACGACACCAAGCGACAAAAACACCAAAAAGACACATTCAACACATACCAAAAACATACAAAACAAACACTCCAACACAGAAGAAATACCACACACCTCCACCCAACGAAGACCATCACCACCACAACCACACACACCACCCAGAAACATCAACCAACACCCCCCCACCACCAGCAGAGAAGCCGCACCACGTCCCCCTACAAGAATGCACATGGAAGAGCCCGTCACGATGTCGCACTCTGCGCGCCAGCCCCCAAGTTGACTCTTGATTAGAGTCCTGGAAGGAAGTGCTTGGTTATTGTTAAAGTAGGAACGCAAGCTAAAGTGTCAGATGAGGTGCGATTGGGGGCGATTACTGGTGGTTTAGGTGTGTGTGTGTGTGTGGGGGGGGGGGGGGGGGGTTGGGGGGGGGGGGGCTTTTACACACGGGCTGGTGCACGAAGACTGCACTTGTAAGTAAACCGGAGTACCCGGCAGGGATTATTCCCCCGGTGGGTCGAGCTCTCCACAGGGAGTGACGTTGTTGGGGATCTGACCTTCCCGGGACGTGGTAGTAGGGGAGTTGGCCGTCGGTCGTTAGTTTGGAGCAAGATAAAGTTGATCAGCTGCAGGTGCGCTTGGGCTGGTGGTGGTTCAGGGGGTGGGGGTGGGGGTGGGGGTGGGGTAGCTTTTACACGCGGCTGGTGCCCCCAAGGTTGCTCTTGACTCTGATCATGGCAGAAGGTGGCGTGGTTGTTAAGTAGGAAGCAAGACAAAGTTTATCAGCTGCAGGTGCGCTTGGGGCTGCTGGTGGTTCAGGGGTGTGGGTGGGTGGTGGGGGTGGTGGTGGGGGTGGGTGTGGGGGGGAGCTTTTACACGTGGCTGGTGCCCCCAAGGTTGCTCTTGACTCTGATCATGGCAGGGGGTGGTGTGGTTGTTAAGTAGGAAGCAAGACAAAGCTTATCAGCTGCAGGTGCGCTTGCGGCTAATGCCCACCCCCTATTTAAAATAACTCTGCCTATTTTTCAGAACTTTTCTTTTTATATATATTTTTTAATATTATTTTATTTGTATTTGTATGCTATATTTGTAGCTAAAACTTGATTTGTAGCTAAAACTTGATTTGAAGCCAAAATGCTGCTGATGCTCTACTGCGCTAGTGTTGCACATGGGCAGGCTTTTATTTAAGTGCTACATTAAAGCCATGTGGGGTTGCTTTCTTGGTGCAAAACAGCAGCTAGTAGCACCTCGCAGGCTACTAGGAGCACCATGGTGCTACGCAAAGATACCTGTTCCTTTCATCTTTCCAAAACATCTGCGCACGTGGATCTGTCTATATACCATGCATGAATGAATGAATGAATGGTGTGACACAACCAAGTTGTGATCCAGCCGCACAGTCAACATGAACACCTGCAGTCAACATTCAGATTACATCAAAAATAAGACTACATCTCTTCTCTCTATATCTATTACTCCTCTCTCTCTCGCGGGGCGCGCGCTCTATCCGCTCTTCCCCGCTCTCTGCTCTCTCGCTCTAGCTCACTATCCTCATCACACAAACATCATACACACCCAAAAAAACGCCCGTCTCTCTTCCTCTCTCGCTCTCCTCTCTCTCTCCTCTCTCGCTCTCTCTTCTCGTCTCTACCACACTCACGCATCATACAATGCCCAACAAAATATCTCTCTGACCTGTCCTTCGGCTCTTTCAGCTTCTCCTGACTACTATTTGTGGCGGAGTGATGCCCTTCCTATTCTAGTCACCACACACCACACACACACACTCAAACCACACTTCCCACTTTCACGCACACATGCAATCTCTCCTCGCTCGCTCGCTCTCTCGCTCTCTCTCTCTCTCGCTCTCGCTCCTCGTTCTCGCTCGTCGGTCTCGCTTCGCTCTCGACTCCCTCACTGCCTCAGTCCTTCAGCGTTCCCCGACCTCAGTTTGCTTGGCGTTACGTGATGGCACGGCGGCTCAGGACACATAACACACGTCAAAACGCCAGTGCACCACGCTGCACCCACATACAAAACTTGTTGCTCTCTCTACTCTCTCTTCTCTCTTCTCTCTCTCTCTCTCTCTCTCTCTCTCTCTCTCTCTCTCTCTCTCTCTCTCTCTCTCCTCTCTCTCTCCCTCCATCGCTTCCTCCAAAGGTCCTTCAGCTTCTCCCCGAATCGGTTTGCTTGGCGGACGTGATGCCCTTCTTCTCAGTACACACACACTCACATTCACACACAGTCACACTCTCACACACACATACAATCAATCTCACTCTCTCCCTCCCTCATTGCCTCCCAAGGTCCTTCAGCTTCTCCCCGACTCAGTTTGCTTGGCAGATGTGATGCCCTTCCTGGAGGGAGTCCTACGCCACGGTATTGAGTCGGGTAGAAACCTAGCTGTCTTCAAGCAACTGCGCAAGTACGTGGGTTGCCTGACTGCATGACTTATGTTAAACCTATTCCCCGTGTGCCCTAGCTGTCTTCAAGCAACTGCGCAAGTACGTGGGTTGCTTGACTGCATGACTTATGTTAAACCTATTCCCCGTGTGCCCTAGCTGCCAGCAAGCAACTGCGCAAGTAAGTGGGGTGTCTGACTGCATGAATGCATGACTGATGTTAAACCTATTCCTGTGTGTCCTAGCTGCCATCAAGCAACTGCGCAAGTATGGGGGGTGCATGACTGCATGACTTATGTTAAACCTATTCCCATGTGTCCTAGCTGCCAGCAAGCAACTGCGCAAGTACGTAGGTTGCTTGACTGCATGACTTATGTTAAACCTATTCCCCGTGTGCCCTAGCTGCCAGCAAGCAACTGCGCAAGTTAGTGGGGTGTCTGCATGACTGCACGAATGCATGTCTGCATGACTGCATGACTGCATGACTTCTGTTAAACCTATTCCCATGTGCCCTAGCTGCCAGCAAGCAACTGCGCAAGTACGTGGGGTGCATGACTGCATGACTTAAGTTAAACCTGTTCCTCGTGTGTCCTAGCTGTCATCAAGCAACTACGCAAGTTAGTGGGGTGTCTGCATGACTGCATGAATGCATGAATGCGTGTCTGCATGACTGCATGACTGCATGACTTATGTTAAACCTATTCCCATGTGCCCTAGCTGCCAGCAAGCAACTGCACAAGTACGTGGGGTGCATGACTGCATGACTTATGTTAAACCTGTTCCTCGTGTGCCCTAGCTGCCATCAAGCAACTACGCAAGTTAGTGGGGTGTCTGCATGACTGCATGAATGCATGAATGCGTGTCTGCATGACTGCATGACTGCATGACTTATGTTAAACCTATTCCCCGTGGGCCCTAGCTGCCGTCAAGCAGCAGTACAAGTACGTGGGGTGCATGACTTATGTAGTTATGTTACACCTATTCCCGTGTGCCCTAGCTATCTTTGAGCAACTGCGCAAGTGAGGGGGGCATGTTTGCTGCATGAATGCAAAAGTGTGGTCCAGTTATATATTCCCCATGTGCCCTAGCTGTCTTCAAGCACTGTAAATCCAAAACAAAAACAAAAACCAGGACCAAAATAAAAACAAAAACTTATCCTAGATCGAAACCCAAACCCTAACTAGAACAAGCTATCCCAACACCCCACGCCCAGGTCTGAGAATCTTCATTTGCGTGAGGAGTTGTCGATTGAGAAGCAGCAGCGCATCATGCACACTTCAGAGCGTGCATGCTCCTTGTGTTACAAGCGCATCGGACCCAGTGTGTTCGTCGTCTATCCTAACAAGTGGGTGATTTGTGTATGTGTGTGTGGGGGGGGGGGGTGGGGGGGGTGGGGGTCAATTGATAGGGCTTTAGACATAGCAGGAATTGAGCTGTCACACGTAATAAAACGTTTGCTGAACTCGTCATATTAAATGACGTAAAACGATATGAAATCGATAAAAACGATATGTAATCGATATAAAACCATGTGAAATCGATATAAAACCATCTGAAATCGATATGAAACAATATGTAAACGATATAAAACCAAATGAAATCGATATAAAACCATATGAAATCGATATATAACGATCTGTAATCAATATACAACGATATAAAATCGATAGAAAACGATCTGTAATCAATATAAAACGATATGAAATCGATAGATAACGATCTGTAATCAATAAAAAACGATATGAAATCGATAGAAAACGATCTGTAATCAATAAAGAACGATATGAAATCGATAGAAAACGATCTGTAATCAGTATAAAACGCTAAGAATTGTTATAATACGTGATGGAGACGTTATAAAACTAGGGACTGGCAAATCATATGATACTGACCAAAGGCGTGTATGATATCATATGATATCATACAAACTGCATCATATGATAAAGTATATAAATGGCAACTTGAGCCTATTCAGACTTCCAGCATCATATGATATCATATGATGACATGATATCATACGATGTCATGTTACCGTTCCCTAGTTATAACCAAGGTTGTGGAATATATTGGGGGTTGGGATTGATGTTTGCTATCCCAACACCCCACGCCCAGGTCTGAGACTCTTCATTTGCGTGAGGAGTTGTCGATTGAGAAGCAGCAGCGCATCATGCACACTTCAGAGCGCGCATGCTCCTTGTGTTACGAGCGCATCGGACCCAGTATCGGACGCATCGGACAAATAACCCAGGTTGTGGACTACAACGGGGGCGGGGATAGATGTTGTTATCATTCCTTGAATCTGTAATCTCCCACCAGTACTCAGATAGAGCGGCCAATCGATCACTGTTTTTTTTGGGCGGCGCCCGGCCATTCCGTCGCTGCATGGCAACGCTTACGTCTGGCCGAGTTGCTCAATTTGCAACGTGTCGCACAAGAAAAAAAGTGTTATTGATAGGGCTTGAGAAATAGTAGGCTACACGAAGTTAATAATGTGTATTTTGGAAGCAATGGCAGTGGGGACATTATGTGTATTGTGTGTACCAAGAATATAAAACATAAGTTACCTATCAGTTTGTGTATTTTGGAAGCAATGGCAGCGGGGGCATATTGTGTATTGTGTGTGCCAAGAATATAAAACCTAAGTTACCTATCAGTATGTGTATTTTGGAAGCAATGGCAGTGGGAACATATTGTGTGTATTGCGTGTACCAAGAATATAATACATAAGCCCATTATCCTATATCCTATTATACCGTATACAATATAATGTATTGTATATAGATGATTGCTAACAGCGTCATCCTCAGAGTTTATTTTCAGTAACACATTCCTCGGAAGATCGGAAAACGAGACCCCGTGTTGGCCAAAATTATCGGAATAGGAAACCCGATTTGGGATCATGGCTCTCAGACCCAAAGCGCTACCCAGAACCCGAATCGACACGACGACCCGACCAGACACAACCCGACAGAATGTTTCATTCCGCATCTTCGATTCCGAAGTCGCCTGTTCGTCTCACGCGACCTGCCACCAAGCGAAATCGTATAGAATTTCACGAGCCATCTGATTACGCCACTCCCATTTTGCAACTCGAACAACGCGGGGCGCTCAGACCACGTTCCCGCGGAAGCCACATGGAGACTTGGCATGGTGCTGCCAGGGGCTAGAATGCACCAATGCTGCTAATCTGCTATCATAGCAGTGCTATGCATGCAGCAGGCTTCTAGAGCACTTGAATGTGTGTGGCCTGGTCTATTTGCATCGCTATGCGATTATCTCACTGGCTACCTACCTAAGCCTGACATCTTGGAGTTCAAGACTTGTGGCTAAGAGGCTTGATAAAGTTGTTACAAACTTGTGTAACGTATGACATCCATTTGCAAAATGCATGTTTTCTAAGGCTTCTCCCCAAAACAATCCGGTGGGCTCCGCCCCCCAACCCCCCGTTGTAGTAGTGGCGCTTCGCGCCGACCTGACGCTCTACAATTGGAATGAGGATGCCCTCCTGGGAGGAGGCAAAAACAAAAAAGGAATGAGATTTGCTCTTTCAGATTCGATCTTTCAGATCAAAAAAAATCTGTGGTCACCCTAAACACTTCATGAGCATTACAAGCGTTTGCTTGCAGTGCTTTTCTTTTCGGATTTTCTTAGCAGCTCCTTGAGCCTGCCATTGGGCCAAGCACCAAGATCGCAGCAGCTTCTAGGCAGGTCCTTGAGCCTGCCACTGGCCCAAGCAGCAAGATTGCCGCAGCTTCTTGGCAGCTCCTTGAGCCTGCCACTGGGCCAAGCACCAAGATCTCAGCAGCTTCTTGGCAGCTCCTTGAGCCTGCCACTGGGCCAAGCATTAAGATCGCAGCAGCTTCTAGGCAGCTCCTTGAGCCTGCCACTGGGCCAAGCACCAAGATCTCAGCAGCTTCTTGGCAGCTCCTTGAGCCTGCCACTGGGCCAAGCACCAAGATAGCAGCAGTTTCTAGGCAGCTCCTTGAGCCTGCCACTGGGCCAAGCACCAAGATCGTAGCAGCACTGGAAAGCTGGTTGTACCAAGGTGCACTATGTCGTTTCAGGTTTGGCTGAATAGCCAGTCAGGGGAGCTGTCTAGAAGCTACTGCTCGTAGATGAAAAGAAAAGCTATGTTTGCTTGATGTGTCACCCCCAGCGCCTGACGCGTTGCTCTGCAAGTTTTGGGCGGAGCCCCCCTTCTGGGGGGGGTGAGCCCCCAGTGTCACCCCGTTGTCCGTTTGACAAACTGACAACAGAGACAAAGCCTGGCACGTCAGCCAACTGTTGCATGACTCACTGGCATCGGTTCGCTTGATTTTGTTGCCACCTGTCCCTCTGATAGCACTCTCCGCCAATTTGGTTGGTGTGTTGGTTGGTGGGTTGGTGGGTTGGGACCAACCAACCAACCAACCAACCAACCATTTTGTTGCCACCTGTCCCTCTGATAGCACTCTCCGCCAATTTGGTTGGTGTGTTGGTTGGTGGGTTGGTGGGTTGGGACCAACCAACCAACCAACCAACCAACCAACCATTTTGTTGCCACCTGTCCCTCTGATAGCACTCTCCGCCAATTTGGTTGGTGTGTTGGTTGGTGGGTTGGTGGGTTGGGACCGACCTACCAACCAACCAACCAACCAACCAACCAACCAACCAACCAACCAACCAACCAACCATTTTGTTGCCACCTGTCCCTCTGATAGCGCTCTCCGCCAATTTGGTTGGTGGGTTGGTTGGTGGGTTGGGACCGACCAACCAACCAACCAACCAACCAACCATTTTGTTGCCACCTGTCCCTCTGATAGCACTCTCCGCCAATTTGGTTGGTGGGTTGGTTGGTGGGTTGGTGGGTTGGGACCGACCAACCAACCAACCAACCAACCAACCAACCAACCAACCATTTTGTTGCCACCTGTCCCTCTGATAGCACTCTCCGCCAATTTGGTTGGTGGGTTGGTTGGTGGGTTGGGACCAACCTACCAACCAACCAACCAACCAACCATTTTGTTGCCACCTGTCCCTCTGATAGCACTCTCCGCAACTTTTTGGCGGAGCCCCCTCTTCAAGGGGGCGGGAGCCCCTACCTTTACCCTTTTGTCCGTCCGACCGAATAAATTATTGCTTGAAGCCTTACACGTCATCCAACAGTCGCGTAACTAACTCGCTTCGGTCAGCTCCATCGTTGCCACCTTTCGTTCTGTTGCCAACACTCTCCGCCAATCTTCGCTTGCGACGCTGCATAGGACTTGTCTGCCCTACGGCTGCCTCCACCCTGTTCAGGTTTTTAACAGTTATTCGGGGTGTTGATCACCGGTTCAACAACTACATGTTTGAACAGTGATGTGCATAAACAGGTGTTTAACCCCCTGAACACCTGTTCAACAACCTGAACAGGGTGTACGCAGCTGTATTGTTCCGCTTCCGCCTTTCCGTCGCTGCATGGCAAACCCCCCTGACCCCCCCTAGCTACCCCCGACCCCCCCTAGCTACCCCCTGACCCCCCCTAGCTACCCCCTGAACCCCCCTAGCTACCCCCTGACCCCCCCTAGCTACCCCTGACCCCCCCTAGCTACCCCCTGACCCCCCCTAGCTACCCCCTGACCCCCCCTAGCTACCCCCTGACCCCCCCTAGCTACCCCCCGACCCCCCCCTAGCTACCCCCGCCCCCCCCTAGCTCCCCCTGACCCCCCCTAGCTACCCCCGCCCCCCCCTAGCTACCCCCGACCACCCAGGTTCCGCGCTCCGCACCATGCACTGGCTACGCAACAATCTGAAATCAGGGTTGAGTAGCCCAAGTAGCTACTCAACTTGGCCTAAAGAAATCTGATATTAAAACACTTAAATGCACTGATGCTAATAATAATAATAATAATAATAATAATAATAATGATGATGATGATGATGATAATAAGAATAAGAATAAGAATAAGAATAAGAATAAGAATAAGAATAATAATAATGTACACTGATGTTACCGTACTGACAGGAAAATTTAACGATCTAATTTGACGGGAGCAACCGTCAAATCGAGGCGTCTAGTATATTCCGCGACGAAAAAACCGTCAACCCGTTATCAGGCGCGATATTAGGGTATAGGCTCCACATAGGGCTTACTACCCCGCCTTGGGACCTGCCGCCTGCGTTTGCCAGCTCAACATGCAGCGCTCGACAAGCTTTCCCAGATCTCATGGCCGAGCCTCTCGATAGATCCCCCGGGGGACGTTTGCAACTTCTAGTAGCTCAAAATCACCATAAGCAAAGCACTCATCAGGGCTTGTTTAAACGTCTAGAACCTAGACAGATCGCGGCCTCTAACAACCGATTGGATCGGGTTACAACCGAAGTTCGAGAGGCTTTGCTAGTAACCCCGCGACAACCCCGGCGACGACGAGCAGCAAGTATTTCACCAAAAGGGCAGTGAACTTCCTGTAAATTCTGGGGTACCTTCTGGATGGGTCAGAGTTAAAAACTAGACATCAGACGAAGAAGTATGTGAAGTGGGGGGCCTTCCACAAGCTAGTGGCCATTGAAGGGGACTCATCTATCAACTCCAAGTGGCTAATCACACCTTCCACTACAAGACACCATTTGGGAAGCATCGACCTCACTTTGCAAAGCCTCAAATCCCACTATCCCAAGGCTGGCCAATCTAAAATTTTGATGCAATTAATTTTATCATTCTATGGAGTGTATAACAAGCTAATTCTCACTTTTATTTATGTTGCTCAAATGTTGAAGTCGTTCCAACAATATTACACAGTGGCCTCGTAAGCACTTGTTTTGCCTTGAAACTTGAGCTTTGGTTACATGCCTCCATGCCTCCAGCCAGGAGCATGAAAAGCAAAATTGGCAGCTCACCTTCTAATGAAAGGCAATGAACCAGTATATCATGTTCTAGTATATCATGTTCTAGTATAAACATTTAGTTGTATTAATGGATTTTATTGGAATTAAAACCGTCAAATGAATAACGTTAAACTATTTTCCTCTAGAATAAACGTCAAATTATAATTTTTAAAACGTCAAAACGACCGTCAAATTTTAGAAACGTCAAATGTTTCTGTCAGTATGGTAATAATAATTATTATTATTATTATTATTATTATTATTATTATTATTATCCCGATTGTTATTAGTATAAGTATAATAATAATCATAATAATCATCATCATCATCATCATAATAATCATAATAATAATAATAATAATAATAATAATAATAATAATAATAATAGTAATACAAAAACTCTGATGTACACTGTCCCTTGCTGCAGGTCGCTAGCCCACTACCTGTGCCACAGCAAGCAGGAACCGGGCGTAGGATCCATCCCCCCAGCTATTGCTGAGTTAGGTGCGGGAGCGGAGGCTTCTGTCGAGTTTCCACGGCTAGGCTAACTGACTGATCTGCATCTTCGAGACGCACCCAGTCCCAATAACTGCATCGAGGACGCAATGGACCCTCAAAAATATGTGTGGGGTATGATAGCCCCCCCCCCCCCCCCCCCCCCCCCTAAAGGTGTTTGGCCCCATTGTAAGCAAACGGGCTGGCGTAGCTTATAGTACAGTAGTCCGGTATTGTTATAATTGGGTTCATTCTCAGTACATTATATAATATTTGCCCGTTATTGTTATTCCCAAGAACTGCATCGAAGACGCAATGTACCCTTCAAAATATGTGTCATGCAAAAGACCCTCCACGAATGCAACTGACCTACTAAATCCACGCCTGAGATGCAACGGCCTCTCCAAACTTTGAGAGCATCCGAGACGCAAGACGCAGCGTTTTGGATATGATATATATTTTAATTCTCTTTGTACTTGATCTCAGGTCCTCTCTCGTACCCTTCTGATTTGTTGGGGACCAGATCGTGTAGTGCTTGTTACGATAATAGCCCCTCAGAATAGTATAGATGTTTCTTGATTATTTGACGTCGGACTCGCTTGAACATGGCAGCGCTCTGGCAGCTTGACATGAACTGATGATGATGATGATGATGATGAAGATGCGTACCCCAATTGGTTACCCCCTGTACTGGAACATACATACGTTATGTGAGTGATGATTGGTTCAGCACATGGTCTATCAGCCTTCGACTGCTCACTGTCTACGGGCGGAGTAATAATCGTTAGTATAAACACTACCACCCCACACTCCTGAGTACAGACTGTAATCACATGGGTGTAGGCCTGGCATAATGTGGCTACGGTGCCTGCCGGTCAGGCATAAGTGGTAATTCTTTTTACTGAGATGGTCCTACGGTGACTATAGCTAGCTCCGGCTTACGCTATGGTGTCCTTAACTTCACGTCCTGTGAGTAACGGTTCTACACGGATGTAACAATTTCAATTTCAATTTGGGTGTAGGCAGCTTCAAGACATGCCCAGTTGTCTGTAAGTTTGCGCTTTTGCGCTTTTGAACGCTGGCTTTTTGACCCCCTCTGCGCTTTAAGCGCAGTTTTTTGCAACCCCTTGTGGGCGCTGCAAGCATTTTTTGCGCTTGTTGCACTACAAAGCGCAGTTTTTTTGTTTTCAAGTGCGCTAAAGCGCTGGGCATTTTAGCAATTTGAAGTACCCTGCAAGACATGCCCAGTTGTCTGTAAGTGTGTTTGTTTTGTTTACAGGGCCTTTTGTCGTGTATGACGATATATATTAGTAGGATATGGCGATGCTCCATTGCTCGAATCCTCGAATTCAACGTTTTCTAAATTTCTAATTTTCTAATTTTCTACTATTTAATAAATCTTAATTAGTTTTAAAGTTATTAACTATTAATAGTTCAAACCTTAGCTGAATAGCAATAACTTATCAAACCCGATATATATTAGTAGGATATGACACATATGAAGGGATCGGCATATCATATGATTTTTACCAAAGGCGAGTATTATATCATATGATATCATACACATTGCATCATATATTATCGTATATAAATGGTAACTTTAGCCTATTCAGACTGCCGGCATCATATGATATCATATGATATCGTATGATGATATGATATCATATTGCCTATCCCTACGCATATGACCCAATACATTAACCAATCGGACACCAAGTTTCCTTCCGCATTTGGAAAGTTCTCCTAGGAGGGGGACGGTCGCACCAGACGTGCACATTTCAGAGATGAGGTGGGCGTCGGATTTTCGACAGGGGGGTGAAGTGTGTATGACGCAGATGACCCAATACACTCACCAATCGGACACCACGTTTTCCTCATGTACCACACCTATCAACTGCTGGCTGCCCACCGTTTTCCTCATGTTGGTCGGCCCCCTTAGGGGGACAGACATGTGCGATACTTACGCGATATCGTGCTGTTTTTTCACATTTTCACATTTCCCAAGAACGCCGGTCAAATAAGCCGGTCAAATCAGTACTCTGAAGACTAAAAGACTCGTTTTGTAGTATCCTCGTCAGCAAGCCGATATACTGTCTAGCTTATTCAAATGTCAAGTCTTCATGCCTCAAATACCGTATTCAATAAGGGTCATGTGCTGAATATTGTGGTAGTGGTGTTACCCCCTAAAGCGGCGACTGGCGAGCAGGGTTTGGGGGGAATGTCATGCTACGGCATCTGGCCGTAGTCTGGCGTGTTACACAGGGCACACGTGGGCCGCGTGACTGGCTGGGAGACTACCATGCCAGGTCACGGGCCGCGTGCCAGCTAGCGCTATATATAGTACCTGCAGTACAAGTACCGCTGTAGACCCTGACCTAGGTCTACTGTAAGCTCTAACAAGTTCAATGCTCCTGATTTGAATTGTTGCATGGTTTTACAGTAAGCTTGGGCAGACTACTTTGTGAACATGTAACAAGGAAATGTAACAAATACAGGTTCGCAACTTCGCAAAAAGAAGATTTGCCTATTGGATTTCAGGTCTGAACTTCAGTCAGTTTAAGGCACAGACCACTTTGCCAAGTTAGTTTTGCCATGCTTTTCCGTGACCCACTTTTAGGGGGGGGGGGGGGGGGGGACATTTGCCAATACTTAATTTTGCTAATACTTCAGGCTCGTACGGCAATAGGTATGATATTAAATGCATACCGGTAGCAAGACTAAGTCTTCAAGCTCACGACTTCAATGTTTAATCACACAGGAGTACTTATCGTTCTGGCCGATTTCTCAGGTGCTGTGATATGGTGGTCAAAGGTAGAAGAGTGCTCGAAGATAAATTGTATTTCATATTAGAATGTCCGTTATACGCTGTGGATAACAAAATGTTTTTGATAAATAAAAATTGAAACTGAATTAGTGGATAAAGACTCCTGCATAAAGCTGGTGATGATTCCTTTTAAGGATGGAAAGACTTAATACAAGTCATAAACATGCGATACGAATCGCAAAATGAAATTATCATCCCAGATGAGACGATGATTTAATTATATAATATAGAACAATGTAACAATTCGACGGCCCAGAGTTGGCTCAAGAACAATGTAACCATTCAAATTCAGAACTATAACTGGGATCAACCTAAGCAAACCCAAACTAACTAATGCAAACCTAAGCAAGAACTAGAGCTGTTCTCAACCTAAACTAATATAACCTACAAAAACCTAATCTAAGCATATTTCAGTCCGTCTGAACCTGACAACCTGCGAAGTGTCATCCAAAAAAAGTGCGCCTACTCTTTTGTAGGAATAGCAACGCCATGTAAACTGAATCCTCAGCTTGGCTGGTTTGTGTCGGGAGACCCACCTCCTGGGATGAAATACCTATCCATCTACAACTACAACCACACAACCACACCACACCATACAAAAACACAAATCCTGCCCTGGTGACCTGGCCCAGCTGGGGGGCTGCAATACCTAAAAAGTGCGCCTACAGGCGGCTCAGGAACATGTGCCCCCCCCCCCCCCCCCCCCCCCCAAAAAAAAGATTATTTCACTGCAGGTGGTCGAGAAGGTAAGTGTGCAGCTTCTTTCCAGTTTCCTCCATGTCATAGCCACCCTCTTTCATCATCCTGACAAACAGATAATCCCCAGGGTACGCCGGGAATGCAGCCAAAGGGGGTTTGTAGGTAACATGCAACTTCGCTAGAACATCCCCACCCTTACCCCCACCCCCACCAGCAGTTTCTGCCGTGTCGGACACTCCAGCCACGGCTGGCCCTAGGCCCAGCTCATGCAGTATCCTCCTCCGATCCTCGTCGATTTTAAGGAAGTGGGGTTCATTTCGTCCAATATCCATATACACGTCGAAGTCAAGTATACTTGCTTTCATCCTTTTCCACTCCCTCATGGTATGGTACCTCGCCTTGGTTCCCTCAAGAGCATCAGCGACCTCCTTGCTGGTCATGACGGGTAGGGGAGGCATGCACAGTGACAGGTAGATCAGGCGGCCCAACCTTTTGCTCTGCAATGTTGTGGTGGTGATGGTGGTGGTGGCGGTGGGGGATCTGGTGATGATGGTGATGGTGGTGATGGTGGTAATGGGGATGGGTGGTGGGGGTGGTGACATGCAGAGGGACAGGTAGAGCAAGCGGCCCAACCTTTTGCTCTGCAGCGTTGTGGTGTTGATGGTGGTGGTGGTGGTGGCGGTGGGGGTGATGGTGATAGGGGTGGGGGTGGTTCTCTCATACAGCCTCTCCCTGAGTAAGGGGCTTCGTACTACAAGGTGCGTTAAGATTGAACCCCAACCAACCCACCCACCCACCCGCCTGCGCTACATACCTACCCAATGGGTCCTCGGATTGATACCGAAGCATCATGCAAATGTCGATGCACACGCAAATGCAAGCAGAACCAACAAAAAACTCCAGGCGACCACTGTAAAAGTTATTGCAAGGAAGGGAGGGGAAGGCTGCAGCGCACAGTTTTTGCGCTTTTTGCACTATAAAGCGCCGAACACTTTGACGTTTGTGCGCTTTAAGCGCTGGCCAATTTGGCAAGAAGTAGTAACCTGGTTTACAGTGTTTTTTATTTCAGATTTCTCTGGGCAAGGTTGTGTAGCTGGTTGGGCTACTCAAGCCTGATTTCAGAAAAGTTGAGTAGCCACCGGATTTAGTAGTGTGCTGTACTTTATGGTGACTACTGCTAGTTCCGGCTTACGCAGTGGTGTCCTTAACTTCACGTCCTGAGAGTGGCACATTACTCGGATGTAACAATTTCAATTTCAATTTGCGGCGCTGCTGTACTGCTGGTTCATTTCCCTCAAAAAAATCCTGCTTCCCACTGATAACATACATACATCCTGCTGGTGGTTGGCCCCAGTGCAAGCAAATGGACTGGCCACCCCAACCTCAGGCCTCCTAATAAGGTGTACTATATATGTATGTATAGGGAGCGGCAGGTAGCCCTAACCGCGGCCAAAAGTAGGTCTAATAGTCCTAATAGCTGGGTTAGTCCTAATAGCTGGGAGCTAACTTAGCCACATGTAGGCATTGAAAATCTTACCATGAGAAAGGCTAGGTCGCGACAGGCTTCGGGTTACCTTGCTGTATGAACGGAATCACGCACCGCGAATGCGAAATTCATTCATGCTGTTGTAAAGCAAAAATTTAAATATGATGTTTAGGACTTGTGGGTGGGGCTTCTCACGGATTTCATTAGAGTCTGGGCCATCCTAGACAAAGATTAAATTTGGAGTTTGCGGCGTATGGGTGGGGCATCTCACCGGTATCATAAGAGTCTGGGCCATCCCAGACAAAGTTCAAACTTCAATTCAAATTCAATTCAAGTTCAAACTTCAATTCAAGTTCAAACTTCAGTTCAAATTCAAAATTCAGGACCAATGAGCTTGGGCTACCCTAGACAAAGTTTAGTACCCACTGCAGGGTCCTACATTTTGTCAAATTGGTCAGTGCTTAAAGCGCACACACGTCAAATTGGTCAGCGCTTTGTAGTGCTAAATGCGCAAAAACTGCGCGCTGCGCCCACAGGGGTTTGAAAAAACTGCGCAAAACGCGCAGTGGGGCTCCAAAAAGCGCGCGCAAAATCGCGCTGCTGTGCTCGCTTTGTAGTACCCTGGTACCCACTGCAGGCTCTGAAACAGACATACATCCTGTTGTGCAGCACTGGGTGTGAGAGTGTGTGTGGGGTCGGGTGTGTGTGTGTGGGGGCGGGTGGGTGCGGGTGGGGTCGGTGTGTGTGTGTGGGGTCGGGTGTGTGTGTGTGGGGTCGGGTGTGTGTGGGGGGGGGGTCGGGTTGTGTGTGTGTGGGGTCGGGTGGGTGTGGGTGGGGTCATGTGGGTGTGGGTGGGGTCGGGTGGGTGGGGGTGGGGTCTGGTGGGTGTGGGTGGGGTCATGTGGGGTGTGGGTGGGGTCATGTGGGTGGGGTGGGGTCGGGTGGGTGTGGGTGAGGTCGGGTGGGGGTGTGTGGGGTCGGGGTGGGTGGTGCGTGGGTCGGGTGTAGTGTGGGTGGGGTCTGGTGGTGGGTGGGTGGGGTCGGGTGGGTGTGGTGGGGTCATGTGGGTGTTAGTGGGGTAATGTGGGTGGGGTGGGGTCGGGTGGGTGGGGGTGTGGGGTTCATGTGGGTTTTTTTTGGTGGGGTCGGGGTGGGTGTGGGTGGGGTCAGGTGTGTGCAGGGTGGGGCCGGGGGTGGGTGGGGGTTTTTGGGGGGGTCGTGTGGGTGGGGGGGGGTCGGTGTGTGTGGGGGTGGTCAGTGTGGGTGTTGGGTAGGTGTGAGTGTGGGGGGTCGGGTTGGTGTGGGTGTGGGGTAGGGTTTGGGGTGGGGGTGGGTAGGGTTGGTGTGGTGTTGGGGTAATGTGGGGTGGGGGGGGGTTGTTTGGGTTGGGGTAATGAGGGGGTGGGGTGGGGGAGGGTGGGGGGGGTGGTGTTCAATGTGCGTGTGGGTGGGTAAGTAATGTGGGTGTGGGTGGGGTCAGGCGGGTGTGGGTGGGGTAATGGGGTGTGGGGTGGTATGTGGGTGGGGTGGGGTAGGGGGGGTGTGGGTGGGGTCATGTGGGTGTGGGTGGGGTCATGGGTGGGTGGTGGGTGGGGGTCATGTGGGTGTGGGTGGGGTCATGTGGGTGTGGGTGGGGTCATGTGGTGTGGGTGGGTCAGGTGGTGTGTGTGGGGTCGGGTGGGTGTGGTGGGGTCGGGTGTGTGTGGGTGGGGTCGGGTGGGTGTGTTTGGGGTCATGTGGGTGTGGGTGGGGTCATGTGGGTGTGGGTGGGGTCATGTGGGTGTGGGTGGGGTCATGTGGGTGTGGGTGGGTCATGTGGGTGTGGTGGGGTCATGTGGGTGGGGTGGGGTCATGCGGGTGTGGGTGGGGTCATGTGGGTGTGGGTGGGGTCATGTGGGTGTGGGTGGGGTCGGGTGGGTGTGGGTGGGGTCATGTGGGTGTGGGTGGGGTCATGTGGGTGTGGGTGGGGTAGGGTACAACACTCAACGCTCAACTCAACTCAACTCTCAACACTCACCGACAACATAAGAATCCGGGCCTTTTTCAATAAAGTTTGCTCAGTCCATGGCTTCCAGTCTGATCGAGGGCTACTCCAAGTGTCGATCAGCTTCCGACTTTGCATTAGGCTATTGCTGGTCTCGCTTGCGAGCTTGTAGGGGGATTCCCGAAACATAGGGATCAGATTCGCTCGGCTTACACTTGTGGCAGCGCTCCAGCTCCTACAGAGATGAGGCCGGTGGTCACGCTGGTGATGGTGATGGTGATGGTGGTGCAACAGCAACACAAGCAACAACAACAGGAACAACAACAAAAGCAACATCATGAGCAACAACAACACAACAACAACAACAAGAAAAGCGACAAGAAGAACACAAGCAATAACAGCATGAGCAACACCAACACAAGCAACAACAACAAGAACACAAGCAACAACGACAAGCAACAACGTCATGAGCAACAGCACAAGCAAATACAACGACACAAGCAACAACAAGAAAAGCAAAAACAACAAAAGCAATAACAACACGAGCAACAACACAAGCAAGAGAAAAAATTAGAAGCAGCAGCACTCTGCAGCAGCCGCAAAGAAATGTGTGTTTGCTACAGTTAAAGGGTAGGCCAACCCAATTTGAAATTTGAAATCCAAGAGCAGCACTCTGCAGCAGCCGCAACAATATCAGGAACACACAGAAATGAATGAAGAAGCAAAATATAGAGGGAACGGCACTATGCTATCATATGATGCCGGCAGTCTGACTAGGCCAAAGTTACCTTTTATATACCATATCATATGATGCATTTGAATGATATCATATGATCCCATACTCGCCTTTGGTCAACATCATATGATATGCCGGTCCCTACAAATACATGCTTATGAACATCATGCACAAAGAAATTCACAAGCCGTTGCTCGTGGGTGGTGGGTGGTGCTGGGGTGGGGCTGGGTGGGTGGCGGTGGGGGGTGGGGGGGGTGGGGCTGGGTGGGGGATGGGGGGGGGGGGGGGGGGCTGAGTGGAAGATGTGGTGTGTAGCCACCAGAAGCTCGACCACCAACACCAACAACAACACAAATGCACAAAGACCTTCAGAAGCCGTTGCTCATAGTTTTCTTGAGAGTACGCTAAAAGTATTCCACAGTTATGGTGGCAGTGGTGGCAGTGGTGGTGGGGGATGCAGTGGTTATGGTGGTGGCACAAAGACTTACTCAACCCGTTTCTCGTAGTTTTCTTGAGAGTACGCTAAAAGCATTCCACAGTTATGGTGGCAGTGGTGGCAGTGGTGGTGGGGGATGCAGTGGTTATGGTGGTGGCACAAAGACTTACTCAAGCCGTTTCTCGTAGTTTTCTGGAGAGTACGCTAAAAGCATTCCACAGTTGGTGACAGCCTTGCATGCTTCGTTGGGAGAGATCTTTAGGTACACCTGAGAAAATGAAGAAAATGAAAAAGTGATTTGTTCGAGTTTACATTTTCCTGGTAACAATGTTTTTACTGCCCAAGTCGGCGAGCAGCCAAATTGCTGGCTGAAGCTATGTAGCCAAGTTCAAGTTCAAGTACACCTGAGGAAGAAGAAGAAGAAGGAATTGTTACTCTCATCGCTGGCCCGAATTCCCTTATTTCCCTCAAAACAAGCCTGCTTCCCACTGATAACATACATACATCCTGCTGGTGGTTGGCCCCAGTGCAAGCAAACGGGCTGGCTACCCCATCCTCAGGCCTCGTGATAAGGCGCACTAAATATGTATTTATTCATTCATACTGTTGTAAATTCAAAATTTAAATTCATAAGTCAAATTTGAAGTTTATGACGTATGGGTGGGGCTTCTCACTGATATCATTAGAGTCTGGGCCATCCTAGACAAAGTTTACAATTTAAATTCAAAATTAAAATTTGAAGTTTGCGGCGTATGGGTGGGGATTCTCACCGATATCATAAGAGTCCGGGCCATCCTAGACAACATTTACAATTTAAATGCATTTTTTAAATTGAAGGTACCCCTGAGAAGGACAAAGTATTATTACCGTATTGGCAGGAAAATTGAATGTTTCTAAAATTTGACAGTCGTTTGAGGGGGGGGGGGGGGGGGGGGGGGGGGGGGGGGGGGGGTATTATAGTTTGGCGTTATACAACATTTGACGGTTTTAATTTTTATGAAATCCATTTATGCAACTGAATGTTTCTACTCGGACATGTTACACTGGTCCAGTGCCTGTCTGCAGAAGGTGAGCAGTCAATTTTGCTTGTACTGGTTGAAATCGCTAGCAGGCAAGTTCCTGGCTGGAGGCATGCAGGCATGTGACGAAGTTCAAGTTACAAGGCAAACCAAAGTGTTCAGAAAGCCACTATGAAATATTTACATATTGTTGGAACGACTTCAACCACGTCAACAACATTAACAATCATGAGAATTAGCTTGTCATACACTCTGTAACATGATCATATGAATTACATCAAAAATTCAGATTAGCCAGCCTTGGGATAGTGGGCTCTGAGGCTTTGCACAGTGGGCTCAATGCCTCTTAAGTGGTGGAAGGTGTGATCAACCACTTGGAGTGGTCTAGGGGTTGCAAGCGACAGCCTCTCGAGCTTGGCTGCAACCCGGTTCAATTGTTCGTAGGGGCCGGTGATCTGTCCAGTTTCTAGGCGACAGAGAAGAGGCCGCAAAATTGCCTCAGGGGATCTATCGAGAGGCTCAGCCATGAGATCTGGGAAAGCTTGACGAGTTGAACCGGCAGGCGCAGGCGGCAGGTCCCGAGGGGGGGTAGCAAGCTTTATGCCGAGCCTATACCCTATACCCTATACCCTATTATCGCGCCTGCTAACAGGTTGCCGGTTTTATTGTCACGGATTATACTATACGCCTCAATCTCACGGTTGCTCCGTCAATTAGCGCCAATTTGACGGTTGCTCCCGTCAAATTAAAACGTCAATTTATCCTGTCAGTACAGGGTATTCTTATTCTTATTCTCATTCTTATTTGAAGGAATTGGTATTCTCATCGCTCCCCATCGTTGATATCGTGTGCATTCCCATCCCCCATTCCCATTCCCATGTTTTTCCTTGGTACCACTGGTTTAGTGGTTTGTGTCGGGAGAGCCACCTCCTAGGGTGAAATTCCTGTCACAAAAATAAAAACACCATGCACATTCTTATACCCATGTTTGTCTGCCTCCCTATCGGTGCGCCGACTCTTTTATAGGAGTGGCACCACCATTTGAACTGAATCCTTGGTGCCACTGGTTTGTGTCGGGAGACCCACCTCCTGGGGTGATGTGTTTTTCATAGAAATAAAAACAATCGGGAGTATGCCCATACCCATACCCAACAACATCAACTTTTTGAATTACCTTTTATAGCGATATTTTTGCTAAAACGGGATAAAAACCAGCGATCGTTATATGTAGCGGTAATGAAAAGCCCTGGATGGAGGGTCGTGCGCTGGAAGGAGCAGACAAGGACCCCAACCTTTATTCTAACCGTCAGAATCCTGGGACTTTGACTGTCTCATCAGGAGGCTTGGGTACGACAGGGAACATGATTTATGTATTAATTTATTTTTATTTTATTTTATATTATATTATATATTATATATTATATATTTTATTTTATTTTTATTTTAGTAACTGGCCAGCTTACCGAGAGCCATTTGATCAAAGCCTCCACAGACTTCAGCTTTTTCATCAGTAGGCTTGGGTAAGACAGGGCGCAATACTTATGTATTCATTTCATTTTATTTTACTTTATATTTTAGTAACTGGCCAGCTTACCGAAAGCCATTGGATGAAAACTTCCTCAGACTTCGGCTTTTTCATCAGTAGGCTTGGGTAAGACAGGGCGCAATACTTATGTATTCATTTCATTTTATTTCACTTTATATTTTAGTAACTGGCCAGCTTACCGAAAGCCATTGGATGAAAACTTCCACAGACTTCGGCTTTTTCATCAGTAGGCTTGGGTAAGACAGGGCGCAATACTTATGTATTCATTTCATTTTATTTCACTTTATATTTTAGTAACTGGCCAGCTTACCGAAAGCCATTGGATGAAAACTTCCACAGACTTCGGCTTTTTCATCAGTAGGCTTGGGTAAGACAGGGCGCAATACTTACGTATTCATTTCATTTTATTTTACTTTATATTTTAGTAACTGGCAAGCTTACCGAAAGCCATTGGATGAAAACTTCCACAGACTTCGGCTTTTTCATCAGTAGGCTTGGGTAAGACAGGGCGCAATACTTATGTATTCATTTCATTTTATTTTACTTTATATTTTAGTAACTGGCCAGCTTACCGAAAGCCATTGGATGAAAACTTCCACAGACTTCGGCTTTTTCATCAGTAGGCTTGGGTAAGACAGGGCGCAATACTTATGTATTCATTTCATTTTATTTTACTTTATATTTTAGTAACTGGCCAGCTTACCGAAAGCCATTGGATGAAAACTTCCACAGACTTCGGCTTTTTCATCAGTAGGCTTGGGTAAGACAGGGCGCAATACTTATGTATTCATTTCATTTTATTTTACTTTATATTTTAGTAACTGGCCAGCTTACCGAAAGCCATTGGATGAAAACTTCCACAGACTTCGGCTTTTTCATCAGTAGGCTTGGGTAAGACAGGGCGCAATACTTATGTATTCATTTCATTTTATTTTACTTTATATTTTAGTAACTGGCCAGCTTACCGAAAGCCATTGGATGAAAACTTCCACAGACTTCGGCTTTTTCATCAGTAGGCTTGGGTAAGACAGGGCGCAATACTTATGTATTCATTTCATTTTATTTTACTTTATATTTTAGTAACTGGCCAGCTTACCGAAAGCCATTGGATGAAAACTTCCACAGACTTTGGCTTTTTCATCAGTAGGCTTGGGAATGACAGGTCACATTACTTATGTATTAATTTCATTTAATTTTAGTAACTAGCCAGCTTACCGAAAGCCATTGGATGAAAACTTCCAAGGACTTCGGCTTTCTCATCAGTAGGCTTGAGAATGACAGGTCACATTATTTATGTATTCATTATTTATGTATCATATATTATTATATATATAATAATATAATATATATTATTATTCATTATTTATGTATTCAAAACTTCCACAGCCTTTGGCTTTCTCATCAGTAGGCTTGGGAATGACAGGTCACATTATTTATGTATTCATTCAAGATTCATTTTATTTTATTTCAGTTATTGGCCAGCTTACCGAAAGCCATAGAACAAAAGCCTCCACGGACTTCGGCTTTCTCATCAGGAGGTGTGGGTACGACAGGGCACAGTCCAGAGCATCCTCAATAGATTGCAGCTTTAACACCTTGCACAGAGACGTGAGGCGCACACGCATCTGCAAATTCACAACAACGCAAGTTATACTCAATTCAAATACCAATTCAAATACCAAGGACGTAAAAATATAAAATGTTATGTAAAATAATATCATATCACATGATCTAGATATGATATAATATGATATAATAAAATATGAGTGATTTGTTTTCAAATATGAAAGTGGTTTCCCCTAGCTTCATAGTTATAGGCCTTCTCCAGGGACAGCGTTTTGTTTGTGTGCGACGCGTCGCAGATTGAGCGACTTGATGATACCAAAGATATTATAATATAATTTGGAATATAATGTAATGTAATATAATATGTTATAATATATTATAATAAATTATGATGTATCTCGATAAGTGCCTAAGTCCTAAAACGCCCTAAGTTGAATCGCTATTGTGATTCAAGGTCCTTCACGACCCCAACTGCTCGGACTTGAATTCTGAGTAGATCATATTGTCCGCGAATGCGTCAGCTAGGCGCGCAGCTGATTTCTACTCGAATTCGCAACTGGCCGCGAGCAGCTCAGCTCGGGAGGCCGGCTGGCAGTACCCCAGATGTACAAAAAGCTTGAATCGACTTCAACGAGATCGCGGTAGGGGATCGCGCGAGCTACCGCAACTGAAGGGATGAACGGCGAATCGAACCCCTACCACGAGGTCGGAGGCTGCGCTTCAGCCTCGGCCTCGGAATTTACTGGAATAGCAGTACAACTCAAAAATTCACCTCCCTTAGTCCCAATTCCACCTCCCAACTTGAGATTTCACCCCCCCTTCCCAAATACAAATCTAACTTCAGATGTGGACGTTTGGAGAAAAGTTCAAAAAACTTTTTTTTTAATTTATTTGAAAAGTGTGATTTGAAATTTGAAATTTGAAAACTTTTTTTTTGATTTCAGTTATTCTACATGCTATCAAGCAAAAACTGAAACTCAGAATGATGCAACTGAGCCTACGCAGCTACGCATATGAGTTAGGACACCCCAAAATGCAAATTATCAGTGGGTTTTGGCTGTGTACTGCCGTACGGCCTGTATGTTACATCCCACAACCTACAATCACCATGACATGTAAAGGAAGGAGTAAGCTATAGGACTACCTACTTTTTATTTTAATGGAATTTGTGTTGAGCGAGATAGACCTTGAATCATCTTTATGAAAAAGGTGATTCAACTTAGGGAAGCCCATAGTTAAGAAATTAGCATGTTTCACTTGACCTGGTTCCCACAAATTGAGCAAACCCAAATTTGAGTATTTATATTTTGAACTGATGTGGTTGGGCAACTTTATGCCAAAAAATATTTGTCTTTGAACAGGAGGCCATAGGCTAAAACCATGCGATTCATGCTCACTAAGACTTAGGCACCTATGGAGATAATGTATTATAATATAATATAAGTTATACTCCATACCAAGTTAAAATCCATACCAAAATTATGGTGGCTTTGAACATCCACAGCAGTACACCTGCACTGGAGCACCCACCATAAGCCCCCCTTGTCCGCTTTTGTTTGTGTGCGACGGGTTGCAAATTGAGGGACTCGAAGCGACCCCAGTGTGCAGCGCTGCACCCCAATCTCCGCAAAGCACTAAGCGCGGAGCCTGAGGGGTTTGGGGGGGGCATTTCTGAATAGTTTAGCCGGGCCCATACCTCGCCATGCAGGGAGGGGGGATGCTAGTACCCACAAAGCCAGTAACCACAAGCCAGATCTCCTATACCCTAAACCCGAGGAGATCTGGCTTGTGGGTTCTGGCTTTGTGGGTACTAGCTTCCCCCCACCGCCATGCAGCGCCTGAATGGGGAGGCGTCATCAGAAAATACAACAGTGCCCTTGAACCCACTGTCTTTCTTTTCGTTTAGGATTTGTTGGAAGACCCATCCGGATGTTGTGGAATGGGCTTGTCTTGGGCCAACAATGGCCTGTTGATGACAATGTAATGTAATGTAATGTATTGAACTGGTCACGACATGATATGCATATTTGGAGCCCAGTGGGGCACCAGGATGATGTTCCTATCATCAGTATTGTCAATATCATCACCAGTATCCTCCTGCAGATTCTCCTCCTCCCCATCATCATAATTATCATCATCACTATCTGCATTATCATCTCTAGCTGCATCATCGTCATCATCATCATCACCCTTGTCCTCTTACTCATCACTTAATTATCATCATCATTATCACCATTATCATCATCACCGTCAACCATTTCCATCAGCCACCAGCAGAAGAAGGAGAAAAGCAGGATGAACGAAAAAAAAAAGATAGAAAGGAAAAAGAAGACGAAGAGGAAGAGAAGAATAAAAAAGAAGAAGAAGAAGAGAGGGAGAAAAGAAAAAGAAGAAGAAGAAGAAGAAGAAGAAAAAGAGAAGAGGAAGTAAGAGGAGGGAAGACAGAAAAAAGACTGAATAAAGAAGAAGAAAGAAGAAAAAGAATGAGAGGAAGAAGCAACCTCCTCCTTCTCCTCCTCCTCCTCCTCCTCCTCCTCAGCACGTCCTCCTCTTCCTCCTCCTCCTCCTCACCACCATTATCATCAATATCCACATCCTCCTCCTCCTCCTCATCATTATTATCCTCCTCCTCATCACCCTCCTCCTCATCATCATCATCCTCATCATTATTATCCTCCTCCTCCTCCTCCTCATCACCATCATCCCCCTCCTCCTCCTCCTCATCACTATCCTCCTCCTCCTCATCATCATCACTGACAGGCGAACGAGTTTGAATCCCTGTCGAGGCCAATGAGTTAGAATCCCAGCCCTATGATTCTGCTCACCCTGCTGGCAAGTGCAAAGGCCAGCTGAGGCCTCTTGGTCAGGAGTTTTCCCTGTCCTCCCCCTTGTCTTTCCCCCTGTTTTCAACCCTGCCCATGCCAATGTGTTGGAATCCTTGACCTATGATTCTGCTCACCCTGCTGGCACGTGCAAAGGCCAGCTGAGGCCTCTTGGTCAGGAGTTTTCCAGCCCTCTCTGGACCTACAAGCTCGCACCATTGGTCCAGGTTTCGCCGCAGCTGCATGGGTGTGGGTGTGGGTGTGGGTGGGGGGGGGGGGGGAGGAGGTAATATGTGTGTGTGTGTGATGTGGTGGTGGTGGTGGTGGTAAGGGGGGGGAGAGGAGGGTAATATGTGTGTGTGTGTGATGTGGTGGTGGTGGTGGTGGTGGTGGTGGGGGGAGAGGAGGTAATATGTGTGTGTGTGTGATGTGGTGGTGGTGGTGGTGGTGGTGGGGAATGGATGGGAGGAGGGGTGGGGGGGTGGGGGGAGGGGAGGAGGTAATGTGTCTGTGTGTGTGATGTGTGTGTGGGTGTGGGTGTGGGTGGGGGGTAATGTGTGGGTGTGGTGTGATGTAGTTGTGGTGGTGGAAGTACGGCAAAGGTGAGGTAGATTGTTTTTCTAATCAGCTAAGGGCAGTAGCTTCAAGGCAGCTACTGGGCCAGCTACTGGGCAAAGCCACAAGCTTCCAGCACTGCATAGGCTAACACAGGTTTCTTGGTCAGGAGGCTCTTGTTGGCGTGGGCCAAATTGTACTGGGGCTTTGGCCAGTATTGTTGGGGCTGGTTGTGATGACTGGTGGAGTACATGCGAAGGGAAATCTTGGTAGAGGTTGGTTGAAGTTGGTTTAGGTTGGTTGTGATGACTGGTGAAGTACATGTGAAGGGAAATCTTGGTAGAGGTTGGTTGAAGTTGGTTTAGGTTGGTTGTGATGACTGGTGAAGTACATGTGAAGGGAAATCTTGGTAGAGGTAGGTTGAAGTTGGTTTAGGTTGGTTGTGATGACTGGTGAAGTACATGTGAAGGGAAATCTTGGTAGAGGTAGGTTGAAGTTCGTTTAGGTTGGTTGTGATGACTGGTGGAGTACATGTGAAGGGAAATATTGGTAGAGGTTGGTTGAAGTTGGTTTAGGTTGGTTGTGATGAATGGTGAAGTACATGTGAAGGGAAATCTTGGTAGAGATTGGTTGAAGTTGGTTTAGGTTGGTTGTGATGACTGGTGAAGTACATGTGAAGGGAAATCTTGGTAGAGGTAGGTTGAAGTTGGTTTAGGTTGGCTGTGATGAATGGTGAAGTACATGTGAAGGGAAATATTGGTAGAGGTAGGTTGAAGTTGGTTTAGGTCGGTTGTGATGACTGGTGAAGTACATGTGAAGGGAAATCTTGGTAGAGGTTGGCTGAAGTTGGTTTAGGTTGGTTGTGATGACTGGTGAAGTACATGTGAAGGGAAATCTTGGTAGAGGTTGGTTGAAGTTGGTTTAGGTTGGTTGTGATGAATGGTGAAGTACATGTGAAGGGAAATCTTGGTAGAGGTTGGTTGAAGTTGGTTTAGGTTGGTTGTGATGACTGGTGAAGTACATGTGTAGGGAAATCTAGGTAGAGGTAGGTTGAAGTTGGTTTAGGTTGGTTGTGATGAATGGTGAAGTACATGTGAAGGGAAATCTTGGTAGAGGTTGGTTGAAGTTGGTTTAGGATGGTTGTGATGACTGGTGAAGTACATGTGAAGGGAAATCTTGGTAGAGGTTGGTTGAAGTTGGTTCAGGTTGGTTGTGATGACTGGTGAAGTACATGTGAAGGGAAATCTTGGTAGAGGTTGGTTGAAGTTGGTTTAGGTTGGTTGTGATGACTGGTGAAGTACATGTGAAGGGAAATCTTGGTAGAGGTAGGTTGAAGTTGGTTTAGGTTGGTTGTGATGACTGGTGAAGTACATGTGAAGGGAAATCTTGGTAGAGGTTGGTTGAAGTTGGTTTAGGTTGGTTGTGATGACTGGTGAAGTACATGTGAAGGGAAATCTTGGTAGAGGTAGGTTGAAGTTGGTTTAGGTTGGTTGTGATGACTGGTGAAGTACATGTGAAGGGAAATCTTGGTAGAGGTTGGTTGAAGTTGATTTATGTTGGTTGTGATGACTGGTGAAGTACATGTGAAGGGAAATCTTGGTAGAGATAGGTTGAAGTTGGTTTAGGTTGGTTGTGATGACTGGTGAAGTACATGTGAAGGGAAACCTTGGTAGAGGTTGGTTGAAGTTGGTTTAGGTTGGTTGTGATGACTGGTGAAGACTCGACTTATTGCGGTTGGGCCTCCACGCCTCAGATACCCCCGGCGCATATGTTGGAAGGTAGGTCTAGGATGTGACCAATGAATCAGTACAGTACTCCTGATTCATATGTATGATTCACATGTGACCCATGAATCAGTACAGTCCTACTGATTCATATGTATGATTCACATGTGACCCATGAATCAGTACAGTACTACTGATTCATATGTATGATTCATATGCAACCCATGAATCAGTACTACTGAACTAGCTATAACACATGTACATTCAAGCCGTTGATATGCCACACATATACAAAAGTGTATACATATGCGTTTACATGTTGATATGCCACACATATACAAAAACGTATACATATTTGGATACATCTTGATATGCCACACATATACAAAAACGTATACATATATGTATACATGTTGATATGACACACATATACAAAAACGTATACATATATGTATACATGTTGATATGACACACATATGTACCTCCAAGCCGTTGATATGCCACACATATACAAAAACGTGTACATAAACGTAAACACATACGAAAGCGTGTGGTGCTTGAAGGGTTGTAACAAGCTTCCGGTAACATGTTACGGGGTGGGTTGCATAGTATATATTAAGCCATAAAAAAAGTTAATGATAACGCCTGGTGGGGCGTGGTGTTAAGGGAGCCCGTTGTACGCGGGTGGGGAGCGGTCTCCTACCTCAACTGGACAAGCTACCATCGCGGTTGACAACGACCTGCAACACCAAGAGCGACCGAAGGGGGATTCGAACCCCTGACTCTTCATCCTCAAGCGATCTGGTCTACCACTAGACCATTGTATATCACTGAAAGGGGCTTATTAAGCCATATACTGATATACATGACAGGTTGCACAGCTTTTCAGCTGCGAGCAGCAGGTTCTTGACAGCTCCCAGAGCCAGCCACTTGGTTAAGCCCCAAGATTTAAGCAGTAGCTTCCAGATGCGCTACCTTGCTTTAGGTTTGGCTAGGTTGCAAGGCAGGGGAGCTGCCCAGAAGCAGCTGCTCGTAGCCGAAAACAAAAGCTATGGTGGTTTGCATAGTGCATAGTAAGCCATGTTGGGCCTCCTCGCTTCTGTAGTGGGCTTGCTTTCAATTTGGCATTTTAGAGTTCTACACCTTGGTGCTGAGGTTGCTTTTCGCTGTGGAGGTTGCTTGTCCCTGTGTGAGGTTGCTTTTCGCTGTGCGAGGTTGCTTTTCCCTGTGTGAGGTTGCTTTTCACTGTGTGTTCAGTACGGCACTTTGAAGTTCCACACCTCGGTGCTGAGGTTGCTTTTCGCTGTGTGAGGTTGCTTTTCGCTGTGTGAGGTTGCTTCTCGCTGTGTGAGGTTGCTTTTCACTGTGTGAGGTTGCTTTTCGCAGTGCGTGGTTGCTTTTCCCTGTGTGTTCAGTGCGGCATTTTGAAGTTCCACACCTCGGTGCTGAGGTTGCTTTTCACTGTGTTAGGTTGCTTTTTGCTGTGTGTTCAGTGCGGCATTTTGAAGTTCCACACCTCGGTGCTGAGGTTGCTTTTCACTGTGTTAGGTTGCTTTTCCCTGTGTGTTCAGTGCGGCATTTTGAAGTTCCACACCATGGTGCTTAAGTTGCTTTTCACTGTGTTAGGTTGCTTTTTGCAGTGTTAGGTTGTTCTTCCCTGTGTGTTCAGTGCAGCATTTTGAAGTTCCACACCTTCACGGTAGAGAATATGGTCTCGTGCTCGTTGTCAAGGTCGAGGTCGAGCCTAAGTCGAGCTCGAGTCAAGGTCCAGGTCAAAATCAAGGTTCAGGTCGAGATAAAGTCGACATCGAGGTTGATGTTTCTTTTCGCATTTTAATACGTTATTCTGGCGGCTGGTTATTCTAACCCTCCCAGGGACCTGCGAGCTCACTAAACTGGCCACAGTTCTGCTGTGGCTGAATTGGGGACAGCTGAATTGGGGACATGGGGGTGTGAGTGTGTGTGTGCGTGTGGGGGGAGATGTGTGTGGTGTGTGTGTGGGGGGGGGGGGGGGGGGGGGGGGGGGGAGCTGGGGACACGGGGACATGGGTGTGAGGGGGGGAGGGTGTGTGTGGGGGGGATGGGTGGGGGGGTGGGGGGGACTGAATTGGGGACATGGGGAGATACAGGTTTTACACCGTACATAATTTTGGGGCTACGTGTAGCAGCTTCTAAACAGCTCCCTTTCCCTGTCCTCGGACCGACCCTTGAGCTAGCTAGAGCGTCTGAAAGCTGGCATGACAGGCATTCCTATGCAGCTACAATATTGGGGCTCGACTCAGTTGCTGGCTAATAGAGCTGGGTGGAAGCTGCTACACATAGCCCAACAAAGAAACAGAGCTGGTCAAGGTTCTGCCTCAGCTAAATGGGAGACATGGAGAGGCACAGTGCAGATCAGGAGGGGCACAGGGCACTGCTGTTTCAGGAGGTACAATGTAGACACAGGAGGTACATGAGGTACAGTGTAGACAGAGGGCACTGCTGTTTCAGGAGGAACAATGTAGACACATGAGGTACACTGTAGACAGAGGGCACTGCTGTTTCAGGAGGTACAGGAGGCACAGTGCAGGGTACTACATGACGTGTGCTATTGTGCGCTAGCGCAAGGTTTTAGAGCCCGACTGTGCTACTAACGCAATTTTTTAACCCCCCTCTGGGCGCAGTGCACAGATTTTCGGTTTCAGTTGTGTCAAAAGCGCAACCCAAACGACAAAATGTGTTATCCTGGTACAGTGTAGATCATGCGGACACAGGGCACTGCTTTTTTTTTGATGACACCTCGCAATTCCATCGCTGCATGGCAACGCATGGGCCTGGCTAAACTAGTCAGAAAGGCCTGCCCGACCCCCCCGGGCTCCGCGCTTCCCGCTCCGCGGGGTTCGGGGGGCAGCGCGACACACTGGGGTTGCATCAAGCCACTCGATTTGCACCAAGCCACTCAAGGTGCACCAATCCACTCAAGTTTGCACCAAGCCACGCTCAAGTTGCACCAAGTGAGGATCTTGTGTGTGTGTGCGACTTGTGTTGATCCTTCACTTAAGTTGCACCAAGCCAGTGCAAACTTGCCAAGCCACTCAAGTTGCACCAAGCCACTCAATTTGCGACGCGTCACAAGGGAAAAAAGGAGCACAGGGCACTGCTTTTTTTGTGTAGAATGGAAAGTATAGTTAAAATGTGCTAACTATTGAATTGGGTTGTGGTTCTCGTCCTTACCCATTCCCATTGCCCAGGCACAGAAAGATAGGCGGCCCACAGGGCACTGCTTTTGTTTGTGCAGAATGGAAAGTAGAGATCAAATGGGCTGACCATCGAATTGGGCTGTGCTTCTCGTCCTTACCCATTCCCATTGCCCAGGCACAGAAAAGATAGGCGGCCCACAGGGCACTGCTTTTGTTTGTGCAGAATGGAAAGTATAGTTTAAAAATATAATAGTCTGTTGTGCAGGGTTTAGCACGTGCCTGGCGCGTGTTCCTCGCCTTTTGGGCTAGCCACTTGGGGTTTGGGTTCCATATCTTGCCGACCTGTCGCCCAGGTGGCAGCGAGTCTCAGATCTCGATTTTTCGAGACCTGTTGCTGACGTGGCCACGGGGGTCATCCTGTCGGTACGACGGGCTCAGATGCTAGTAGTTTAAATGGGCTGACTATCAATAGGGTTGTGCGTCTAGTCCTTACACATTCACATTGCCAAGGTACAGAAAATTTTGGTGAAGGGCAGAGAACTTTTGATGATGATGATGATGATGATGATGATGATGATGATGATGGGGATAAGGATGACGATCATGATAATGATAATGATTATTTTTTTCTTGGTGCCCTACTGAACTCCAAATATACCCGCAGGTTGACAGAGTCAAGGTCAGTGTTTCTAGTCCTTACCCATTCCCATTGTCCATCTTTCCTCTCGAGCCAGGAGAGTGGTGAAGACTCGCTGAAGATGAGTTGGGAAGGGGGGTGACCAAATTTCTCAAAGAAGTACGACCTGACCTGCACACAGGGGCAGATGAGTTGGGAGGGGGGGTGACCAAATTTCTCAAAGAAGTACATCTTGACCTGCACAGGGGCAGGCAGCAGCATGCGGGCGATCGTGATGTTAGCATAGGGGCAGGCAGCAATGGGTGGGTAGGTAGGTGGGTAGGTAGGTGGGTAGGTAGGTGGGAGGAACGGTGGGTAGGTGTTTGGGTTGGTAGGTGGATAGGTGGGTGGGTGGGCAGGCAGCAATGTGTGGGTAGGTGGGTGGGTAGGTAGGTGGGAGGAACGGTGGGTAGGTGTTTGGGTTGGTAGGTGGATAGGTGGGTGGGTGGGCAGGCAGCAATGTGTGGGTAGGTGGGTGGGTAGGTAGGTGGGAGGAACGGTGGGTAGGTGTTTGGGTTGGTAGGTGGATAGGTGGGTGGGTGGGCAGGTAGGTGAGAAGTACGCCTTGACCTGCGCACAGGGGCAGGTAGCGGTGGGTGGGTAGGTAGGTGGGTAAGTGGGCGGGTAAGCGGACAGGCACACTGTTTTTGGTAGAAGTACGCCTCGACCTGCACACAGCGGCAGGCAGCGGTGGGTGGGAGGTATGTAACGTTTATAATTACGTCGTATTTGTAAGAAGAAGAACGGGACGGCAAGGGAACTTCAAATGGCCAAATTGGCCAGCGCTTTAACGCACTTGAAAACAAAAAGACTACGCTTTGTAGTGCAAAAAGCGCAAAAATTGCTTGCTGCGCCCACAGGGGGTTGCAAAAAACTGCTCTTTAAGCGCAGAGGGGGTCAAAAATTCAGCGCTCAAAAGCGCAAAAGCTTGCGCTTTGAATTACCCTGGACGGCAAGGGAACGATCCTTGCTGTTGTCTGCCTTGAGAGTCAAGGTCTGTGCCTTTACCCTCTTCACATCGCTCCGCGAGCCCTGGGTTTCAAGTCGTGGTTCGATCTCTTTGACAGCGTGACTGGTCGTCATGGTTCAGTCTCTTCGTCAGCGTGACTGGACATATACCGTTATGTCCTGTCACGCTTGACTCACGCTTGTCGAGTATGCGACTGCTCCTGGAGTCTCGTACTTCTGCGTCGAGGGGGCTCGATGTGAGTGTCGATATCCGTCACAAGGTAGGTGGGTAGGTAGGTGGGAGTAAAAGTGGGTAGGTGGTTGGGTAGGTAGGTGGGAGTAAAAGTGGGTAGGTGGTTGGTTAGGTAGATGGGAGGAAGGGTCCGTTGTTGGTTGGGTAGGTAGCTGGGAGGAAGGGTGGGTAGGTGGGTGGGTTGGCAGTTGGGCAGGAAACTGTTGTTGAAAGAAGTACACCTCAACCTGCGCACAGGGGCAGGCACAGTTTTTTTTTTAGGAACCTGTTTTTTGCAGGCAATTGTTTTTTGCAGGCACTCTGTTTTTTGCAGGCACACTGTTGTTTGCAGGCCATTGTTTTTTGCAGGCGCAATTGTTTGGGGAGGCGCACTGTTTTTTGCAAAAACATTGTTTTTTGCAGGCACACTGTTGTTTGCAGGTACACTCTTTTTTGCAGGCACACTGTTGTTTGCAGGCACACTGTTGTTTGGCGACCGGTCGCACACAAAAAAACTGTCTGTCTTTGGCGGGCACACTGGTTTTACAGGTACACTGTTTCTTAAAAACTGAGCTGAACTGGGCATTAACAACTCAGCAATGTAAACTAGGCAATGGAACTGAGCAATAAAAACTGTGAAATAAAAACCAAGCATTGAAAGCAATGAAAACTGGGCAATAAAAAGTGGGCAATAAAACTCAGCAACAAAAACTGAGCAATAAAACTAAGCAATGAAAACTCGGCAATGAAAACTGGGCTACAAAAACTGAGTATCGAAAACTAAGAAATGGAAACTGGGCTGCACAAACTCAGCGACAATAAATGAGCAATAAACTAAGCAATACAAACTGAGCAATAAAAACTAAGCAATGAAAACTAAGCAATACAAACAATGAAACTAAGCAATGAAAACTCAGCAACAAGAACTGAGCAATGAAAACTGAGCAATAAAAACCGAGCAAAAGAAACTGAGCAATGAAACTAGGCAATGAAAACTGAGCAATATAAACTCAGTGATAGAACTAGGCAATGAAAAATTAGTAATTAAAACTGAGCAATTAAAACTCAGCAATGAAAACTGGGCAATACAAACTCAGCAACAAAAACTGAGCAATAAAACTAGGCAATGAAACTGAGCAATGAAAACTAAGGATTGAAAACTAAGCAACAAAAAAACAGCAATGAAAACTGAGCAATAAAACTAAGCAATGAAAACTGAGCAATAAAAAGTCAGCAATAAGAACTGAGGAATAGAAACTTAGCAACAAAAACTGAGCACTGAAAAATAAGCAACAAAAACTGAGCATTGAAAACTCAGCGATGAAACTGGGCAATACAAACTTAGCAACAAGAAACTGAGCATTACAACTAAGCAACAAAAACTGAGCATTGAAAACTAAGCAATGAAAACTGATCAAACAAAACTAAGGAATGAAAACTGAGCATTGAAAACTAAGCAGCGGAAACTGAGCAACCAAACTGAGCAATGAAACTAAGCAACGGAAACTGAGCAATTAAAATTAAGCAAAGAAAACTGAGCAAAAACAACTGAGCACTGAAAACAAAGCATTTAAAACTAAGCAATGTAAACTCAGCAACAAAAACTCAGCATTGAAAACTCAGCAATGAAAACTGAGCAACAAAAACTCAGAAATGAAAACTCAGCAATGAAAACTGAGCAAAAACAACTGAGCACTGAAAACTGATCAATGAAAACTCAGCAATGAAAACTGATCAATGAAAACTCAGCAATGAAAACTGATCAATTAAAACTCAGCAATGAAAACTGAGCATTGAAAAGTCAGCGACAAAAACTCAGCAATGAAAACTGAGCATTGAAAATGCAGCGACAAAAACTCAGCAATGAAAACTGAGCATTGAAAATTCAGCGACAAAAACTCAGCAATGAAATCTGAGCATTGAAAATGCAGCGACAAAGACTCAGCAATGAAAACTAAGCATTGAAAACTCAGCGACAAAATCTCAGCAATGAAAACTGAGCATTGAAAATTCAGCAACAAAAACTCAGCAATGAAAACTGAGCAGTGAAAATTCAGCGACAAAAACTCAGCAATGAAAACTGAGCATTGAAAATTCAGCGACAAAAACTCAGCAATGAAAACTGAGCATTGAAAAGTCAGCGACAACGACTCAGCAATGAAAACTGAGCATTGAAAATTCAGCGACAGAAACTCAGCAATGAAAACTGAGAATTGATAATTCAGCAACAAAAACTCAGCAATGAAAACTGAGCATTGAAAAGTCAGCGACAAAATCTCAGCTATGAAAACTGAGCATCGAAAATTCAGCGACAAAAACTCAGCAATGAAAACTGAGCATTGAAAAGTCAGCGACAACGACTCAGCAATGAAAACTGAGCATTGAAAAGTCAGCGACAAAAACTCAGCAATGAAAACTGAGCATTGAAAATTCAGCAACAAAAACTCAGCAATGAAAACTGAGCAGTGAAAATTCAGCGACAGAAACTCAGCAATGAAAACTGAGCATTGAAAAGTCAGCGACAAAAACTCAGCAATGAAAACTGAGCATTGAAAAGTCAGCGACAAAGACTCAGCAATGAAAACTGAGCATTGAAAATTCAGCGACAAAAACTCAGCAATGAAAACTGAGCATTGAAAAGTCAGCGACAGAAACTCAGCAATGAAAACTGAGCATTGAAAATTCAGCGACAAAAACACAGCAATGAAAACTGAGCATTCAAAATTCAGCGACGAAGACTCAGCGATGAAAACTGAGCATTGAAAATTCAGCGACAAAAACTCAGCAATGAAACCTGAGCAATGAAAGGAAGCAATGAAAACTGAGCAAAAAAAACCAGAGCACTGAAAACTAAGCAATGAAAACTGATCAATTAAAACTCAGCAATGAAAACTGGGCAATACTACTGAGCAATGAAAACTGGGCAATACAAACTCAGCAACGAAAACTGAGCAATACTACTGAGCAATGAAAACTGAGTAACAAAAACTGAGCATTGAAAACTGAGCGATACAAATAAACAATGAAAACGGAGCAATACAAATAAACAATGAAAACTGAGCAATGAAAACTAAGCAATGAAAATATGAATCTCACCGGTTGCACACATGCATGCAAACGAGAGGGTTCCCTCAATATCACGCCTGTGGCATAGCGTACTCAAACCCACTTGGCACAGCAGGTGATATACCCCCCCCCCCCCCCCCCCCCCCCACACACACACACACACCCACAAAGTACCACCACCACCACACACACACATACCACCACACGCACGCACACACCACCACCACCACAGGCATGGTGTACTCAATCTCACCTGGTTCAAAAGTTCAGAATTTGGAATGGTAGCCCCCTGTCCAACATCTGGGAGAAGAGAAGCTAAGTCCCATTCGTCTGTGTCCTCCCCCCCCTCCATTGTCACGGCCTCATCACCTTCCTCCTCAATCGCCTCACTGCTTCTCTCGCCAGCTCCCAAATTGCCAAGGCTTCCAGAACCCTGCTCATCCTCAGCTACAGAACTATGTTGCCGCCGCCCCTGAGCTAATGAACTATTTGGCCTCAACCAATCAGCTACAGGGCTGCGTAGCCGCCAATCCTGAGATAATAGCATATTTGGTCTTGACCCTACAGCTGCTGGATTGTGTAGATGCTGCCCAGTGGCTGATGAACTATTTGGCCGCAACCCCTCAGCTACGGAGCTGTGTAGCTGCCACTGCTCAGCTACAGGACTGTGTAGCCGCCAATCCTGAGCTACTGACTTCTTTGGTCTTGACCCTACAGCGGCAGGATTGCGCAGCTGCTGCCCAGTAGCTAATGAACTGCTCAGCCGTAACCCCTCAGCTACGGAACTGTGTAGCTGCCACTCCTCAGCTACAGGACTGTGTAGCCGCCAATCCTGAGCAAATGATCTCTTTGGCCTCAACCCTGGTACTGGTCCAGCCTTTGTGTGTACGCCCTGGTCCAGCTCTTGTCTCGGCTCTTGTACTGGTCCAGCTGTTTGGTTCAGCTGTCTGGTGGCTGGGGCTAGGTCAGATGGGGCTGGGGCGAGGTCCAGCGATTTGGTGGCTGGGGCTAGGACTGGTCCAGCTGGTTGATGGCTGAGGCTAGGTCGTTGGGGGTTATTCCTAGAGCCAGGAGTTCCGGAATCCAGTGCGTAGCTTTCACACGTGCTTCCCGAGATAGCACGAGCGGTGCTGAAAACGGAATTGTGGAGGCTGAATGAGGCAGAGGCTGCAGCTGCTGCACTGCTGCCAGAAAGAGTCTGTCCTAAGCATTGGATCACAGCTCTTGCCAGCACAATCCTGCATCGTGATTAGAGACAGACAGGCTATAAACATAAGGTTATTCAAATTGTGGCTGCTGAAAGAGGTAGAGGCTTCAGCTGCTGCACTACTGCCTGACAGAGTCTGTCCTAAGCATTGGATCATTGCTCTTGCTAGCACTGACCTGCATAGTGGTTAGAGACAGACAGGCCAAAGACATTAGGAAATTTAAACTGTGGCTGCTGAAAGAGGCAGAGATTTCAGCTGCTGCACTACTGCCTGACAGAGTCTGTCCTAAGCATTGGATCATTGCTCTTGCCAGCACTGACCTGCAGAGTGGTTAGAGACAGACAGGCTAAAGACATAAGGTTATCCTTATTTTTTTGGGAGAAAAAGTCAATACGGAGCCATCACCATAGGATCATTTCCCTAGGGAGTGGTATCACTCATCTGCTGGTGGCATGCGGTGCTTACCTTACCCCGCTACGGGCAGAAGCTTAAAGGCAGTTCCCTGAGCCAGCCACTGGGCTAATAAAATAAAAAACGATAACGCCTGGGGGGGCGTGGTGTTCAGGGGACCGTATGGGCTAATCCTAAATATTCAGCAGTGCTCAAGGGTTGATTTTGACAGTTTCCGGGTGCAGTAGCTTTCTTAAGCTATGGTTGAATAGCTAGGTATAGGACCTGCCTAGAATGTTCTGCTCGAAGCCTCAAAGAAATGCTAGTGGAATGGTGGGAATCATACCCCAAGAATGCTGTGAGCTTGAGATCGGGACAGTTTTTTCTTTTCTTCTTTGTGCATGATGCTCTCAAGTCCCCCCTCTTGACTCCGCCAAGCTGAGGGCACATTTGGAGTCCAGTAGGGCACCAGGAAAAATGTCAACATCATCATCATCATCATCCTCATCATCCTCCTCATCATCATCAGAAGCATTGACAAATGGCATGGCATTCCTTGAAGTCCAGTAGGGTGCCAGGATAATTTCCCATAATCATTATTGATAAGAGAAGAAGGTCAAGTGAAGGGATCATTGTGTTGGTGTGTTCTTGTGGCGTTTTCCCATGATCCAGGGATATTATTCCAGTTTTTCTTAGCAGCTTCAAGGCAGCTCTCAGCCAGAACCAGCAACTGTGTCACACCCAACTATTTCAGCAGTTCTGAACAACTGATCGAGGTAACACTCCAACTTACCCGCTCACACAAACACACCTTTCCCCTCCCCCACAGTCACATAATGGGCAATTGGATCTCCAGCATGAGGTGGACTGCATACTAGGGCGTAGGGGCTCCAACAATGAGCACGAGGCAATACTCCAACTTATCCGCTAGTGTATTAGCTTCAAGGTGAACTAGGTTGCGTTCGGTTTGGCTGGGTAGCAAGTCAGGGGAGCTGCTTACAGTGGACAATAGTCAGTTCTGAATAATGCATACTGGACATAGGTTATTCTGCTGATCAAAGCCAACAAATAAAAGCTATGTTGTATTCTTGTGGTGTGTTGGCATGGTCTGCATGGGGTGGTGTGGAGGCCAGGTTGAGTGCTTACCTCCTCATGTCTGCTGTGAGTTGTATCATTGACCTTGAGGGTTTGAAATGTTGGTGGCTACCGAGGACAGCCTCGTTTATATCGCGAAGCTGATCAGATTATTAGGCGACACGCTGCCAGGACGATATGGGAAGGAGGCAGCTGTCTTATTTGAAGCTGTTCGTCCTCTGCACCGCTCCTCGGGAAAGACTTCAGTATGTGCAGGGAATTTTCGTGGGAGCCGGAGGGCGAGGACGCAGCCTGGCTCCTGGGTTCTCGCCCTGGCAGGCTGGCCTGGGCCAGGAAAATCTCAGGTCCCCAATTTCCAAGGCAAATGAGTTGAGTTGTACTGCAATGTACAATCAACTCATGACAACTTGCACCTAGGTTTAAATTCTGACTTGATTTGCGTTAGTTCTCGCCCATCAGGGGTTTCAGCGGAATGAATCGCCTAGCTGCTCTCGGTAGGAGGCTTGCTCCTCAGCTGCTGAAGAACAAGCAAGCTCGTGCGGGAGGAGGAGAATATCCAGGGGGCTCCTTCTGGTCTGAGGGCACACAAACTGGATATAACGGCTTCCTGTTCGGAGAGGTCCCTCTGGCGCCTGGAGTATCTAGGAAGATTCAGTGGTGGGAACCTATCTGGTGAGTATTGCATCTCCTTCTCTTTTACATCGCCTTGGGTGCATAGTGCTTATCTCTTGTCCGGTACTATTGATCGCGATTCTGGCGTTATCGCGCCCATCGTTGAATGAAAAGGCTCCGCGATTTCTGCGTGCTAACGTGCTTTGCACCTGCAGGTATGGAGGTTACGGCATCTTCTTCGCTGGTGTTTTTCTGATTTACCATACGAAGCCCCTTGAGGCCTTGGACATCAAGTACTGGGCTAGGCCAAGGGCCCAGAAGGAGTTGGAGGAGGAGCTGAGGATGCTGGACAAGCTCTCTAGTAGACCTGACTTGAAAGAGCGACTTGTAGCTGTTGGCAAGGACCTGAATATGATAGAGGAGGAGGCCTATGACCTGGTCTTTATGCGACAGGTGCGAAGCAATACCCGAGACTGGTAATTATTGGGGTGCTGCCAAGGAGGCCGGGCTTTTGCAGCGCATTGGGTCATCTGATGTCTCAGACAAGCACTATGAGGATGTGCACTTTGGAAGAGAGAGCACATTGCACTGCTCATCATTTATATGTGTTAACCTGAAATCTGGCTCCTACTAGCTGATGCTGCTTAGATAGGAGGACTGTACAACAGGGATTTTCTTGTACGCCCTTCTTGGCAGCTTCTAGGCAGCTCTCTGGGCCACACCAATACTTTTCAGCTGTTCTGGACAGCTGAATGTGTCAGCTTCAAGGTGCCCTAGGTTGCGTTAGGTTTGGTCGGGGGGCCTGCCTAGAACCTGCTGCTCGTAGCTGAAAAGAGCAGCCCTGGTGTACCGCATAGCAAGACTAATGGCAGGGATGCTGCTCTTTGTATATATTGTACAACCTGGGAAGGCTTCAAAATGTGGCTTCTGTAATTGCGTTTGTATCTCGAGTGTGATTCACCCCAAGGACACAAGGATAGAATTGGTGGAGCGGGATGTCCTCATTTCTCATGTGGGGACTGATCATGATCATGCAGTTGTACCGCAACCATAAACAGTTATCGGACAAAGCTACCATCAATGTTTGATCAGATTATACTCCACCCCACCCCACCCCACCCCACCCTCACTAGGATGGTGAAGCAAGTACCCACATCTCCTCTGTCCCATGTTAGGTAGAGACCAGGGTAGTTCAAAACTTGCGTAAGTGCGTAGCACAAGCCCTAATCACACATGATATTGAGGATCCACGCACAATTTAGGGGGGGGGGGGGGGGGGGGGGGGGGGGGGGGGGGGTCATGTTTTCAGACTCGTCATCGCAATACAAAATCCCAAATTACGCTCATTTTGCAAGGGCGGTGTGTTATGTCACGCTCATATCCAGAAAGCTTTGAATTGCCCTGGTAGATACGCTCAGCTAAATCAGCTATATGTGTCCACTCAGTTGCACAAATCGACAAACATGGCGCGGCTGATTGAAGGACCGTTATATGTTATAGCTCACCACAGATGTCCTTGGGCAGTTAGCTTGTTACTGGTGGCTGGCTTATGCTGGGTGATAGGGTATCTGAGCTAATGTGAGCTGTGTCTGGGTCTGTTTGGATTGGTTTGATTACATTGTCCATCAGGCATGAGTGGGTAGCTTGGGCTGAGTGAGTGGGTATCTGAGCTAATGTGAGCTGTGTCTGGGTTGTTTGGATTGGTTTGATAGCATTGTCCATCAGGCTTGGGTGGATTGGGTGGCCTGGGCTGTGTGGAAGGGGTAGGGGTAGTGCCATATCTGGGGTAGCTTGGGCTGGGAGAGTGGGTATCAGCTTATGTGAGCTGTGTCTGGGTTCATTTGGCTTGGTTGCTGTGTGGTAGGGGTAGTGCCATATCTGAGGAGGGGGGAGGGGGGCACTTGTTTCTATTCATCTGATATAGAGTAGATGTTGATATTATCTGCTCTTTTCTGCCTTGACCTTCTCAAATACAATTTGTAGATGTTACGCCTTATTACGAGGTGTGGGGTTGAGGGGGCCAGCCCGTTTGCCTGCACTGGGTCTAACCACCACCTCAAATACACGCAAATTGCTAAAACCTGCCCCACGTTTCCATTACCTTGCAGGAGTACAAGGTACTTTTGGGCATGCACAGCGGACGTGTGCCACCAGACTTGAAGGCGGTGTACGAGGAGCTTGCTGCTGAATAGACAAGGCTACTCAGCTTTCCTGGCTCTGCCAGCCGTCTGTGTAGCGTGCGTGAGCTACTGAATTATTCAGTTGCTCAACACAAGGTTGTATAACTCTTAGCTTGCCACATCTCTAGGTTCCTTGTTTCCTTGTTGGTTGCATTTTACGTCAATAAGGAGGCGAATGAACCGTGGGATTCCTGGAAAGGTAGTTGACCACCCGTTCTAGGATATTTATATGTGTTGGTATTTCCCTACCTAGGGAGTAGTAAGTTTTTAACTTGAGCTTGTTCGAATTCGAAATGGTTTCCCGTCATAATGGATCGAGCACTCGCTGTTCTTCTAAAAATCGTAAGCTCTGCATACTTGGAGAAGCGGCCAGACTTGAGCTTAAACTTGGTTACATGGCTCCGGCCAGCAATTTGGCTGCTCGCTGTCTTGGTAGTAAAAGTAGTTTCCAGGGAAAATAAATACTCGTTGTCAAAACAATCAATTTCTAAGCATTTTAGTCAAAATATGCTTGAGCCAATCTCTTTGTACATCCGTGGATAAATCGAGGTAACTTCTCACGACCTTCCAAGTCTGGATCGCCTACTATTTGATAGCGTAGAGGAATCATGTTGCTCCCAGATTGGACAATCTTTTCGAATTCAGCCAGGCTTCTTATACTTGATCCAAATTCGTCATTAAATCATTGATATCGGTAAACAAGGCCAACTTCTCACGATGTTTCACCTCTGGTTTACATAATGCACAAACAGTAATTTAGAGGAACCATTGTGTTCTGCAATTGCAGAAATCAGGTTCTGATCATTGCATCTCGCGCTCAAAAGGACTTCATCCCTAGACGCAGTACGAAGGTAGTCTCCTCACCCCCCTAAAACTGGAACGGTGCCTATCTAACTCAAAACCAGCATACCAGCAATGCGAAGCTGGGTTGCAAACGATCTATCATCATGGGAGGGAGGGGACACTGTTACATACTTAGTGTATCAAACATTGGATAGGAAGTCTATGAGCATCTAAATCGTTTCCACTACTCGGCTCCAACCTTGCGGGATTTAAGGTTGCGGGCCTGAAATCTCAGTTCTATTCTAGTCGTGCAATATGTTAAATTATTCTATAATTCTAAACACATGTCCACAACGGTTGCTCAGGAGACCCCCAGCTCTGGGTTCTGAGACACAACTAATTGTACAGCCTGCTTCCTGAGAAGCAACTGGACCATCAAAGCCAGCATCCTGAGGCGCAATGTGGGGAGGGTTGGTTGCATCACAGGCTCTATGGGTCGGTTGCGGGAGGTGACACAGCATCCTGAGTAACTCTGATGTCCACGCAAAAAGCGTCAACCCAAGTAAATCACCCTTCCCTAGCTCCCTGTATTAGCAGGGAGCCTTGTAGTAGTGAATAGTGAGAGAAGGTGGTTGGCCCCAGTGTAGGCAAATGGGCTAGCCTCCTCAACCTCACGCCTCGTAATAAGGCACACTATTTATTTATTTGGTAGAAGAAGGGTCCCTCTATCATTGAGGATGGGCATGTCTATTTAGCCTCTTCGGCTACGCCCTAACCGGCTAGACTGTAACACACACGCACACACCATACGGTAAGTTGGTCATAAACAACAATCACCGATGGAACCATGCAGTTCACTCCACAGTAAGTATACCTGTACGTCTTAGGAAGAGTAGAGTATTGATAGGGAGGTTAGAACCGGCCTTATCATTGTTATCACCAATGTATTTGCTTAGGTTGAAAAGCTAATGCAACACTAAAAATGGCCTAGGCAAGTCTTTAAACTGTCTAATCCGCTTAATGTGCTCCCTGGTTTCCGTAGGTATCGCACGGGGGCACTTGGAATTGGCATGCGGTGGGCAGCCCAGAGTTGCCCGAAGAACCATGAGACAGTTCAAATAAATAAAACAACTAAAAAGGCACAGGTTCTAATCCTGGACAAATGAATGCAGGAAGCGTAAAAGTACACAGTATCGAGCAAGACTTATAACAACAAGCTTCAAGTTGCTCACAGGTCAGGCAGGATATGCTTGTTCTTATTGAGGGTATTGCAGTACGTATTTCTCAACCCAATGTGGCGGTAGTTCTTGTCGCACTCATCAACGTTGGGTCCCAACGGAATTCGCCCAGAGCCCGCCATCAGGCCTTGATCGTTACAAGGTCGCAAGGTACCTTGCTTGACTGGGGTTGAAGCAGAGCGCATAGCAGTAGAATACAACACAGTCTTAGAGCTTGTCCTGTACATGTTATCTGGAGCTGCTTCGGCATTCCACTCAGCTGCTTTCCGTTGTGTCAAGCTCATTGTGTTTGTACTCAGTGGCACGCTCCTATCGATATTCTTCTTGCCGGTCCACATGTAGGCCTGTACCTTCGGGTCTCCTACTCTACGCTCGCTCATGGCCAGCTCATTGAGTGAGGCATGGCATTCCTCATCTGGGGCGGCAAAGTTACCGTGGCGGAACAGGATATCTGCCTTCACACCGGAGTGGACCAACTCCCTGTCATGGCGCTCAGAAATGAACGTCAAGTCCTCTCCAACCTTGCCCTGTGGAGTTTATGGGATGGGCATGGGGATGAGCAATGGGATGAAGACAAGTCCTAGGCGCGTCGCAAGCGGCACAGAAAATTGGCGGAGAGTGGGTTTGAAATTTGCGACGAGGTTAGAGCTGTCTGGGGTTTATAAGGATGGAGAGTGGGTTTACGAAGCCCAGGGTTGCAACGTGACGGACAAACAAACATACAAATTATCGGACAAAGCGGTGACCCTGGGGGCTCCCGCCCCCCAGCAGGGGGGGCTTCACCAAAAAGGGTCAGGATGAGATCATGTAGCATGCGACGGATCTATAACAGTATCACTAAGAGCAGTGCTAAGAGCAGTATACAAAAGTATCTTAGGGGATTTTGAGGAAACAGGTGAGCATCATGGGTTGATGGGTGCACACAAGGTGGGTGGGAATGTGGGGGTGGCTGCACACAAGGTGGGTTTGTGGGTGGGTAGATCGGTCGATGAATGCGTTGGTGGGGGGGTGGGAATGTGGGGGTAGCTGCAAACAAGGTGGGTTGGAGGGTGGATGGCTGCATTGGTGGGTGGGTGGGTTGATGGGTGGGTGGATGGGAGCATTGATAGGTGGGTGGGTAAATGGGCTGATGGGTGCATTGGTGAGCATCATGCGTGCGTCAACCTTCCACCAGGGAAAGGAGATCATCGAGAGAAGAAATACAGGAAGAAGTTGTTTCTTTGGAAAACCAAAGATCTTACAGACAAACTAACATGCAAACGTGCCAGGCAAGTAAGGCTGGCTGAAGAAAGTACATGGGCAGCAGATGTACTAGAGATATGGAAGACAGTACTGCCCAATAGGGCGGTACCGGCTATAGAACTGCCCGATAGGGCAGTACCGGCTACGCAGCTCTCTGGGAATGTGTTCCCTGATAGCTCTACTGTGTAACAACAACAACAGTCATCTTTAAGAGAACACGACTGACCACTTGTGTGACAATCAGGGAATGTATGACTGCTTTGGATTCTCAGGTGCAAGGGTCTGCTCCATATGCAGTTGAATGGCTTAAGGACCTCCCAGGCGCGAACCCGTGGGTCACCAAGTTGGGCACTTCGAACCAATGGTTGAAATGATGAAGCTACTCACGTATGGGTTGTAGCTCATTCGCTGTGTCGAGGTCGAGTTAAAGGGCTCTCCAAAACCGAGGAAATGCTTCCCAGTCTGGCTGAACTCATTTTTCACTTCGTTCTCGACCCAGTTTGCCTGCTTGACGCCATCCCTGCGCAGGTTGAGAAAACAAACGCACGTGGGTAGGATGCTTGTTTTAGGGCAACATTGCCCGCGGCCCTGGTAGCCAAACAGACTTCAAGACTGCGAAAAATCGCTGCATATGAGTGGAACTCGAAAGGGCACCCAATGTTATCGATTCGGCCATGCGAATTGCTGACCACCGCCTAACATGTCGACACAATTAGTTGATGGACAGGGCCACGAAAGAGGCTTTTAGTTCATGCGAGCAAATTTGAACGCACTTGTACTCTACAATGTAGCCGCTGTAGCCAATGCCACCGCTGCCGCATCCTCGGGACCAGTGCTCCATATTATCGATAACTAGGCGTTGGTGATGTTAAAACGAGATATGCTAAAGGATAGAGCTACTAGTAGCACTTCAACACGCGCACACACCCGAGAATCGGGGAGAGTCGGAGGACACAGATGAACAGACACAAACGCTCGGACTAGCTTAATTATTAGCGGATAAGCCCACGATTATATGTCTTTACAAGAGTCACTGCCAATGATGGAAACAAGCCCGCATGTTGCGCGAGTGGATCAAGTAGAAATTGAAAATGTACACCAGGCACTACATATCAGCGGCGCCACCTGACGTTCCACTTTCCGCTGAACTCCACCTCGTACTTATACAACGCGTTCGCAAAGAGCAGCCTATTGATCCAAGGGTCATATTTGCTAGATTTAATACAATGTCATACCCCATGACCGGCGGGGTACCAGGTGGCTACAATGCTGGATGGTCACAATGGCAACAACCTGGTACTTCTGGGGCTTGGACTGCGACACAGCAGCAGCAGCAAGCTGCCTGGGCAGCTTACTATGCACAGCAGCAGGCAGCAGGCCAGCAAACTACAACACCAGCAGCAGCAGCAGCAACAACAACAACAACAACAACAACAACAACAAAAACACCAGAAGCTTCGTCAAGTCCCAAAACAGCTTCGTCGACAACACCAGGCACAGACGTCGCTGCTCAGGCAGCTCACGACGCCAACGTGTACGCGTGGCAACAGTACCATGCTCAACTGGCCCAATACCAGCAGATGCAGCAGATGCAGCAGATGCAACAGATGCAACAGATGCAAGGGCAATTCCCACAGCAACAGTACTATTCCGCTCCTAGCTACGCGTCTGCCGCGGCACCCGGGCAGCCCCCTCTACCGCCAGATCCTCCTGCTCCTACACCAGAAGCTGCGAAATCGGAGGCTGGTCAGGCAACTCAGAATTTTCAGGGAAAAGCTAGCGCAGACAAGCCAACCCAAGCTGCCAATGATTGGTCCTACAATTCTGTGCCCCCTCCTCAATCCCTCAATGCATCCACGCCCCAACAACAGTCACTGCATGGAAACCTTCCCAGCAGCAACATGACCGGCAGCAACACGAAGGGGAACATGGTGATCAAGCCACAATTCAACATCAAACCCAATCCATCAGCAGCCAAGACGCAAAGCTCCTTTGTTGCTCCAAAGACCAACTCAACCCCAGCCCCAGCTTACACGACCAGTGCAGCGAAGGCCCCAGCTGCCCCTGCTGCAGCCAAGCCTCCAACCAAGTTCCCCCCCTCATTCCAGGTAAGGTCCAGGTGGTGGTGATAACAGCTCCAGCAAATCACGTCACGTCACAAGCTAACCTTGTTGGGTGGAATAGTAGACATGAAGTACTGGTACTGCTGCTGCTGCTGCGACTATCTTTGCTAACGCAGCTGCTTGAAGAACCTACCCTCCAACCAATCTACCAACCAACCGACCCACCAATGAGGACCTACATCCAGGGCCCACCCCCCCTCGGCAACCTACCTACCAACCAATCTACCAACCAACCAACCAATGAGGACCTACATCCAGGGCCCACCCCCCCTTGGCAACCTACCCACCAACCAATCTACCAACCAACCGACTAACCAATGAGGACCTACATCCAGGGCCCACCCCCCCTTGGCAACCTACCCACCAACCAATCTACCAACCAACCGACTAACCAATGAGGACCTACATCCAGGGCCCACAACCCCTTGGCAACCTACCCACCAACCAATCTACCAACCAACCGACCCACCAATGAGAACCTACATCCAGGGCCCACAACCCCTTGGCAACCTACCCACCAACCAATCTACCAACCAACCGACCCACCAATGAGGACCTACATCCAGGGCCCCCCCCCCCTCGGCAACCTACCCACCAACCAATCTACCAACCAACCGACCCACCAATGAGGACCTACATCCAGGGCCCACCCCCCCTTGGCAACCTACCCACCAACCAATCTACCAACCAACCGACCCACCAATGAGGACCTTCATCCAGGGCCCACAACCCCTTGGCAACCTACCCACCAACCAATCTACCAACCAACCGACCCACCAATGAGGACCTACATCCAGGGCCCACCCCCCCTTGGCAACCTACCCACCAACCAATCTACCAACCAACCGACCAACCAATGAGGACCTAGATCTAGGTCCCACACCCTCTTGGCGACCTACCCACCTACTTACCTACCAACCTACCAACTAACCAACCCACTAACTAACTAACCCATCAACCAACCAACCAATGAGGCCTAGATCCAGGGCCCACACCCCCTTGGCAACCTAGCCACCTACCAACCCACCTACCGACTAACCAACCCACCAACTTACCCACCAACAAACCAATGAGGACCTAGATCCAGGGCCTACAAACCTTTGGCAACCAACCTACCATCATACCAACCAACCTACCAATCAACCAACCAACCAACCAATCAACCATCCCATCAACTAACCTACCAGCCTTCCATCAGACCATGACCAGCAACCTATCCACTAAGATCAATCAATCAACCAACCAATCAACCAATCAATGCAGGCATGGGTGGAGCGCTGCTTCAGTCACTGCAAGTCCGATGCTGAGAGGCAGACCATGACCAGTAACCTCTCCACCAAGATCAAGGAAGTGGAGCGAGCAGGTCGAATGTGGCTCACGGATTGGGATACAGAGAGTATCCCCTCAGAAGGCCTCTCTAAGCCTGCCACCATCACAACAAGGGAACAAACGCAACCATCACAACAAGGGAACCATCACAACCAACACAACCAACACAACCAACAAGGTGACTATGATGACTACCGCAAACCCCCTGGGGGGGACTACCGCACCCCTCAAGGGGGGAAACGCCGAGGGAGCCAGCACGATAACCAGTATGAGAGGAACAGCAGTGGTGGTGGGCGGCGGGGAGGGCGCGGGAACAAGCAGCTATCGAAAAAACAGCGCAGGGCTCTGGAGCAGGATGAGGAGGACTATGCTCCTGGTCCTGGGAGTGGCCCAGAGGCGGCCAGGCGAGCCGATCGGGTCGGGCGCTTCGGGAATGGCAAGGCTAGCGGCAAAAACTTCGAAAACAGTGGACAGGGGGCAGGGTGGCCTGGGGCAGAGAACAGGGGACAGGGTGGCGGCCACATGCGCCGGAAAATGCAGTACGAGTGCAGTTCTGAGTCTGACAGTGAGGATGACTTCAACCTGGGCAGCGGTGAGGCCATCAAGGGCACTTGCGCTACTCTGGAGAAGTCGTACTTCCGCCTTACCTCTGCACCGGACGCCTCGGAAGTACGGCCAGAGCCTGTACTGGAACGTGCGCTGCATCGACTGGTGGGCATGATCCGAGGTGGACAAGCCAACCACTTCTATGCCACCGACCAGTTCAAGGGCCTGAGGCAGGACTGCACTGTGCAACGACTCCGTGGAGCGCTGTCTGTGCAGGTGGGTGTTGGTTGGGTTGGATGTCGTGGAGGAGTGGGGGTTGGGTGTCGGTGAAGGGTGGGGGTTGGCTGGTCAGGGTTGGGGTTAGCTGGTCGGGGTTGGGGTTAGCGTGGTATCGTGGGTTTCCATCATCACCTAGCAATCAGTGCTGGTGGGCGTTGTTGGCAATAGCATTGCATTTAGCCAACCAACCTGATGTAGGCATCACTTCTGTTCTCTTCAGTGGGTGTTGAATTCATTTTAATCCTATTTTACCAACGTCACCTAGTGAAATATAAATCTGTGCTGGTGGGTGTTGTTGGCAGTAGCATTGTATGTAGCCAACCAACCTGATCTAGGCATCACTTCTGTTCCCGTCAGTGGGTGTTGAATTCAATTGAATCCTATTTTACCAACGTCACCTAGTGACATAGCAATCTGTGCTGGTGGGTGTTGTTGGCAGTAGCATTGTATGTAGCCAACCAACCTGATCTAGGCATCACTTCTGTTCCCGTCAGTTGGTGTTGAATTCAATTGAATCCTATTTTACCAACGTCACCTAGTGACATAGCAATCTGTGCTGGTGGGTGTTGTTGGCAGTAGCATTGTATGTAGCCAACCAACCTGATCTAGGCATCACTTCTGTTCCCGTCAGTGGGTGTTGTAGGTGATTGAATCGAATGTAACCACCATAACCTAGTGAAATATAAATCTGTGCTGATGGATGTTGTTGGTGGTAGCATCCTATTCAAGCAGCCTAGCAGTCAGAATCTCTATTAAATTATGGCTGAGTAGCCAGCTAGGGGGGGTGCCAAGAAGCTGCTGTTAGTATCTAAAAAGAAACAAGTCCTAGCAAGCGACGCGGATAATCGGCAGAAAGTGTTGGCTGTCAGAGCGACAGGTGACAACGGAATCGAGCAGACCTAAGCCAGTTAGTTATGAGACAGTTAGTTGAGACAGTTGGCTTTGTGTCAGGCTTTGTATGGTCGGTCGCACGGACGGACACCGGGGTGACCCGGGGGGCTCCCACTTCCCAGAAGGGGGGGCTCCGCCCAAAACAATGTCATCCACTTGTCCACTCAAATGTCATTTGTCTGCACTAAGCTCCTCGAGTGTATGAAGCCCGGATGTTGAATTTATGTTCTTATTGTCAAGGGGTGTTGAACGACACGGCTGCGAGTGCTCTCTAGGTGTCCTACAAGATTCATTCAACAAGAGGTAGGCCAAATAGGCTAAAGGACTTGCCCAACCATGATACCAGGAGGGGCTAGAACGAAAGAAGCACTGATGAAGTGGATACCAATGTTGCCAAAAAGTGGATACCAATGTTGCCAAAAAGCTGCTATGCCTAGGCGAAAAGAAAAACAACCGCATTCATCTGCCCAGATATTTTTGGGGTTTCAGAAAGAAGGTGTTTTAGGTCGGGATCAGAGATTTGGTACATTTTAATGTTGGGCTCCTGGTAGCGATTTAGGCTGGGCCGGCCCGGGGGGTTTGGGTGGCGGGTCGGGGGAGTCTCAGGGTAGCAGATTATTTGGCCAAAACAGAGTTCCAGGTAGCGATCCCTAATGGTTGCAGAAAAAATCTCCGCCTCTGTCCACTGACCGACCACTTGTGTGTACTGCACTCCCCAGGTGTACGAAGCCCACGCCAGGTCATCCCTGGAGTACGGTGACCTGGCGGAGTTCAACCAGTGCCAGACCCAGCTGTACGGGATGTACTCCACGGGAATCAGCAGCCCTTGCGCCGCCGAATTCATCGCCTACAAGATCCTGTACGAGGCTGTACACTCCAGCAGCAAGAACTCAGGAGTGAGTCGAGCCCTGCTCAACACCATGAAGAAAGCCCTAGCTGTACCTCAGATCGCAGCCTCCCCAGAAGTTCAGCATGCTCTTCGTACCCGCTCTGCTGCCAGCTCACAGAACTGGAAAGCCTTTTTCAAGCTGTACGCCACTGCCCCGCACCTAGGCCGGGCTCTGCTAGATGCACTGGTCCCATCCATGCGCTGGGCGGCCCTTAACATGTTGGTGCGAGCCTACAAGCCCACCCTGGCTGTCAGCTTCATCGCCAACTTGTTAGGCTTTGCTCCTCTCGAGGAGACGCAGCAGCAGTTGCAGGGGCTGTGCGGTGCAGGGACCGTGCTTCTTCCGGGCTGCAAGACAGAGGGGTACAGCGGGAAGTCAGTTGCTGCGCTTGACATCACAACTGGGATGGCAGCGTGCAAAGACTGGCTGATAGCACATGGTGCTGCGGTAGAAGAAACTGGTGGGTTGGCTCGTTTTTTTGTTTTCAAATCTGAAAGTGTTTTTTTTAGCGTGATGGTTTCTGCCAGGCTGCAAGGCAGGGGGGCACCGAAGGAAGTCAGTTGCTGTGCTTGACAGTAGAAGAAACAGGTGGGTTGGCTTGGCTTGAACTTGCTTTCATGGCTCCAGCCTTATAGAAACGGTTTCTGCTGGGCTGCAAGACAGAGGGGGTTCAGCGGGAAGTCAGTTGCTGCGCTTGACAACGCAACCAGGGTGGCAGCTTGCAAAGACTGGCTGATAGCACATAGTGCTGCGGTAGAGGGAACAGGTGGGTTGGCTTGGCTTGAACTTGAACTTGCTTACATGGCTCCAGCCTTATAGAAACGGTTCTGCCTGGCTGCATGACTGCATGATGGAGTAAATAAGGAAGTCAGTTGCTGCGCTAGATAACACCAGGATGGCAGCGTGCAAAGACTGGCTGCCCGCACATGGTGCTGCTGTAGAAGTTTTTTTTTAATCTGAAAGTGGGTTTTTTTTCTAGCTTAATGGTTTTAGGCCTCCTTCGGGGACAACTTATTATAGCTTTTATAGCTTTTTAGGGCCATGTAGAACAAAACAAAAACTTTGGTTGGCTTGAACTTGAACTTGCTCACACGGCTCCAGCCTTAAAGAAACGGTTAAGGGTTGGTTGATCAATGGGGGTGAACTCATAATCTTTTAAGCAAAACACAAGCTTTTAAAGTCTGGTCACCGTCTTTGGCAGTGACATAATCAATTCAAATCAAATAAACATGATCAATATATACTTACAATTTAAGCGACAAAAAGTGTCATGTTTGCCCCAAAGATATAAACAAATTAAGATCCAATCTCTAATATGTGGTTTGGCTTGAGCACTCATGTCCTTTACCTACTCCTCCTTGTTCTCCTAGTACCCACCCTGGTTCAGCTCCTAAGACCCCCTCACTGGGCGTATTTGTAATTAATTCTGCATCAACCTCGCATTTTAGCACGCGGTCACACACCTCAACCCAAAACTAACCTTACCTAACCTAACCCAACCCAACCCACATGGTGCTGTGGTATACAAAACAGGTGGTTTGGCTTGAGCACTCATGTTCTCTACCTACTCCTCCTTCTTCTCCTAGTACCTGCCCTGGACCAGCTCCTAAGGCCCCCTCAAATACACCTCACCCCAAACAAAAACACCTCACCCACCCCACCCCACCCCACCCCACCCTCACTCCTCCCCTACCCTACCCTACCCCCTGCCACCGGCTGCATCTGCAGACAACGGCCCCTTCCTAGACATCAAGCTGAGCACCAGGAAATTGTTCATTCCCGAGGAGCCCAAGGTCTCGCACGGAGACGAGAACTTGTCCTTGGGTGACTTCCTCAGCAGAGCAGCCCGAGGAGGATTGTAATCGGCTGCGCTCCATGCAAGAGCTGAATGCAAGGGAGCAGTTATGTGTTGTGCTTAGTGAGAGAGTTATCTCAATAAGTGGTCCATCATGTTCTCAGCAGAGCAGCCCGATGAGGATGTAAGAGGCTCCTCGGGCTCTGGACATCCTCGGGTTCTTGATATCCTCTGGGCTCTAGACCCCCTCAGGCTCTGGACACGCAGGAATGTGAGAGGAGGAGATGGGCGGAAGTTTAGACGTCGTCGAAGCAGCTGGTTGTGAGTGTTACTGGCCTGGTGGAGCAAGCAGGAGAGGACGGGAGCTGGAGAGAGACGCAGCTATGAGGAGGTCAAAGAGGGGCTTGCGACACAAGCCTTCAGCAGTTCGTCGGGCTTCAGGCGCTGGAGCATGGCCAACTGAGCTACTTGCCAGTCTGGAGCCAGCCTGGCAGCGGCAGTTCATCGATGTACAAGACCCAAGCTTCTGTTGTAGGTTGATGCTACCTGGTGTCTGCTACCCTCAGCCCTCAGGAGCCAAATCTTGGGTGTAGCGTATCTTACTTGCCAAGCTGCTTGATACCTCTGTAGCCACTCCCTGCCCACTGGCCCTAATAGCAGGCCAAGTCCTGCCCTCTCCCCCGTGCACTGTCCCCCTAAGGTCGGGTTTGGGATCAATCCAAGACTCACCCCCTAACCCCATGCTCTACCCCCTTATATTGGGGTTTGGGATATCTGTCCGAGTCTTAGCCCCCTGCCCCTTACCCCCCCCCCCCCCCTCCCCCTCCATGGTTGGGTTTGTGATCTTTACACGCTCCCCGCCCCATACGCAGCCTCATTATGTTAAGGTCTGTGATCTGTACAAGTCGTAGCTCCCCACTCCATACACAACCTCCTTACATTAAGGTTTGTGATTTGTCCAAGGCTTAGCTCCCCATCCCTCGCACTACTATCACTGTTGTGCATGGGATCTGTTCAAGCCTGTCCTGTTCATGCACCCCCTGCACCTCAGCTCCTCTGCTTTGGTCAGATGCCTGCCAGCTTGCCACCCTGGCTGCTGCTGTGGTTGGGTCTAAGATATGTTGAGGCCCTAGCTGCTCCTCTGGTCCCTGTCTCCTCATGCCCTAGCTGCCACCCTGGCTGCTGCTGTGCTCGGATCTGGGATCTTGGGTTGAGGCCGTAGCTGACCCTGTGGTGCTTGTCTCCTCATGCCCTAGCTGCTTACCTGCGCACCCGGGCCCCTTCCTGCCCATGTGTGGAGGCCCTAGCTGCTCCTCTGGTGCTTGTCTCCTCATGCCCTAACCTGTACACGAGGGCCTCCTCCTGCCCATGTGTGGAGGCCCTAGCTGCTCCTCTGGTGCTTGTCTCCTCATGCCCTAACCTGTACACATGGGCCCCCTCCTGCCCATGTGTACACCCTGTGTTGCCCCCCCTACCCACTCAACTCATCTTGCTTAAGCAAGGGCGCAGCACTATGCCCATGGCTGGCTTTGAGTTGGGAGGCCTTGCAGGACGCTTGCGGAGACACCAAGAGCTATGGAGGGGGCTGAGGTGGCTGGGGGCTTAGTCCAGTCAAGTTGCTGTGTGACTCTGTTCCTTAGATTCGTGTCTCGTGTAAGTTTGTGTCAAGCAGTGGTGGTGCGATACCCATCCCACATAGTCATGGCTCTGACCGATCAGCCTCAATCCCATCACCACCACCCTCACCTAAAATATTATATGAATGCGTAATTGGGGTTGGGCAAGTCTAATTAGCCTGTTTGGCTACGCCTTAACCGGCTAGACTGTACAAATACACACACACACACACACACACACAGAGCGTGAAAACTCACATCATGTCAGCACCATTCCATCATTACGGTAAGTGAGGCATCCTTGCATCTGCATGCAATCACACAATGGAATCCATGCATAAGTATGTATCTTACAGTCCAGGGGTAGCCAAATAGGCCAAAAGGGACTTACCCAACAGGAAAGTCACCTGAACACAACCCATGCATTGACACCTGAATCCTCCTGTGGTGTTGACTGTCGAGTGTCGTGAGTCTGTGTGTGCCCCCGCCCCATGCTACCCTCCCCGTCAGCCGAGGAGCACGTCTACGCACGCTTGACACACAAGCAGTGTCACTGGTGAACCTTGAATGATCAACATTGCCATGATCAATATTGCCACGAGCAACCATGCCATGATCAATACTTCCACGGTCAATATTGCCATGATCAACCGTGCCATGATCAACACTGCCATGGTTAAAATTGCCATGATCAAGAGGTGGCACCCGAGGGCCAAGAACCGATGCCAAGTAACCGGAGTGGAGACCCACCTGCAGGTTACCTGCCCATGCTCAGGAACCTGCCCGTGCCCAGTAGCCAGAAGCTTACCTGGGGATTCTCCCCAGGGCCAAGCCCCTGAGGTACCAGAGGACTCATGTTGGCTGGGCATTTCGCCATGTCAAAATCATTTGCCACAAGACTCTGTGGGTGAAACTGCACGTGCCCATGCTCAGGAACCTGCCCGTGCCCAGTAGCCAAAAGCTTACCTGGGAATTCTCCCCAGAGCCAGGCCCCTAAAGTGAGGTACCAAAGTACTCGTGTTGGCTGGGCATTTCACCATGTCAAAATCATTTCTACCTAGGGCAGATGCCCAGGAACCCAAGTGGAGGGGGAGCATTGGGGCCCGACCTGCATGCAAACATACTCACTAACTCATCTCCTGAGGCATCGTTTGCCAATGTGTGAGTGTCAAGCCTCTTGCATTTGCCTGCCAAGCCAAGCCTCCTTCATTTGCTTGCCAAGCCAAGCCAAGCCTCCTGCATTTACTTGCCAAGCCAAGCCAAGCCAAGCCGAGCCTCCTTGATTTGCCCGTGAGTCTTTTTCTGCTGTCTCCCAAGCTGGAGTTGGCTGCCCATTATCGTGTTATTCTTTCGCCTCAATACCTCTTCACGTCCCAAGTCTCCGTGCTTCTCCATTCTTCCCAATGCCTTCAAGGTGGCTGCCCTCTAACTTGTTTTCCTGAAGTCTCCCTGCCCCTTCAAGTCGTCAGTCTTCAATCGTCTCCATGCCTTCAAGGTGGCTCCCCACTAACAGTTTTTCCCCGAGCTGCCCTGCCTCTTCACGCCTCCAGGGACATGGAGATCGTCGCGACGCCCTTCAAAGTCCCCATTCAATCCCCTCCCCACCTCAAATCTCTATTCAATCTCCTCCTCTCAAGAGCGTCCGCATGCCCTACTCCTACGCCTGAATTCCCCACAAGACCCTCCAACCCTCTGATCTACCCTAGGGCTGTCATGTCGCACAGTCCAACTTGTCTCGTTGAGTCGCATCTGACACCCTATTCATAGGGTCCCTGTAAGTATATGCGATGTTGCAAGAGAGAAGCCTGTGTTGCCATGGAGGCGGATCAGATGGACGCCTGTGTTGCCATGTTTGCAGATTGGACGGAGCATGGAGGGCGCTTGAACTTGAACTTGGTTACATAGCTTCAGCCAGCAGTTTGGCTGCTCGCCGTCTCTGGCAGTAAAAATAAATTTACCAGGAAAATGTTACCGTGATCAAATTGTTTAGCCCTGGACTGGAGGGAGCTTAGAGGCGACGGGTGGGAGGCAGTATTGAAGGGTGATGTTTACCAGCGGTGGTAGGTGTTGCACTCAAGGTGGGGCCAGGCGCTGATTCTTTTTTTGGCTACACGTAGCAGCTTCTTCGCAGCTCCCTGTCCCTGTCCTTGAGCCACACCTGGAGCTAGGTAGTGCGTCAGAAAGCTGACATGACAGGCATTCAAATGCAGCCGAAAGGTTGGGGCCTCCCCCAGTGGCTGGCTAATGGAGCTGGCGGGAAGCTGCCACGAGTAGCCCAAAAATGAAATAGTGTGGCCAGCGAGGAGGGAGGCGATGGGTGGGAGGCATTTCTGAACGGTGACGTATACCAGCAGTGGTAGGTGTTGTTGCATGGTGGGGGCAGCATGGAGGGAGCTGGGAGGCGACGGGTGTGAGGCACTTGGGAAGGGTGGCATCTGCCAGCGGTTGCGGGTGTTGCGCTGGAGGTGGAAGCAGCACAGCAAGGGAGCTGGGAGGCAGAAGCGCTGCTGCAGCTAGTGAATCGTGCATGCATGTAGCAGATTTTACATGGAGGTTGTGGAGGTTGGGCAAGTCCCTTGAGCCCAATCGGCTAGCCGTGGACTGTAACAACTAACATCCATGGAGTGCCGAATGCTGGGGCTCGCGTGCAACTCAACATGTGATGGAGAACAACAGGTGATGGAGTACAGGTGATTATATTTGAAGAAGGGTGGAGTTCGACTCATTATGCGTAACAGATGGGGTCGAAGAGGTCAAGGCGAGCTGGTATGTGCTGCTGGGGCTCTCGAGCCTCGTGAGGTGGGCGCAGTGCTCTGTTCCTCGTGAGGTGAGCGTAGTGCTCTGTACCTCGTGCAGTGAGCGTGTGCTGAGGAGTATTCGTGATGTACTGCATTTGCGGATTAACCACAGGTGGCGTGGACGCAAGTCGCCAATTCAACCCGAGGTGGCGTGGACGCAAGCCTCCATTTCAACCTCAGGTGGTGGGGACGCAAGCCATGAATTAAACCATGAGTGGCGTGGACGTAAGCCATCAATTCAACCCCAGGTGGCGTGGAGACGCAAGCCAACAATTCAATCCCAGGTGGCGTGGAGACGCAAGCCCTCAATTAAACCCCAGGTGGCGTGGACGCGAGTCCTCAATTCAACCCCAGGTGGCGTGGACGGAAGCCAACAATTCAACCCCAGTTGGCGTGGACGCAAGCCAGCAGTTCAACCCCAGTGAGCAGTCTAAAGGCGTGTCCACTGTCCAGGTATCACCATGTTAACAGCTCTAGACTGACAAATTTAGACTGGATCGGAATTATATGTTGGATCAAAAATTGTATTGAATTCAAAATTACAGGTGCACAATGGATCAAGATTATCCTGAGATTATCTATCTATAGTTAAAAAGATATTTTGAATCATAGATTGTCTAGATTGGTAAATATATTTTGAATCAACATTAGATCAACACAAAAATGTGTATTGGTTCCAAGCTTCGAAGCCACAATATAAATAGTTGTTTGGGTAGTTAGGTCTGCGTTTTTGATGGGCCCCCTTAATTTCTTCCACGAGATCTATCACTGTGATTTTACTGTTATCAACATCTTATAATCATAATCTCTTATAACAGCGGTATTTTATATCATAATGTGTTCATTTACTTGCACTCCACGTTTACATCATAAGCAGGCCAATGTTGAACTAAGACAAGCCCCTACTGCAACTTCTGGGTGAGTCTCAAGTCAAGTCTTAAGTAAAAACTAAGGAGGAAACAGTGCACTGTAACCAAGAAAGCTAAGGATGTGTACATTTGTTTGCAACATTTAAGTGTAACGTCTCCATCAGATTGTGGTGTAAAATGATCCACTTCTACCCCCGAACTTGAAATCGAACTTGGGTAAATGGCCCCAGCCAGCAATTAGGCTGCACGCCGTCATTATAAGCACCTGTAGCCTTAGCCATTAAAATCAGAATTTGCTTGCTCCAATCTCGTCATACTGGTGTAAACAAATATATAGTCATGGATGAAAAGAGGTGACTTCTCAGGGGGCGCGACTTTCCATGGATTTGGATTGGGTCGTTATTTGTTTTTGGCGGAGCCCCCCCTCCTGGGGGCGGGGTGGGAGCCCCCAGATTCACCCCTTTGTCCGTTTGTCCAACCGACTGAACGACCGACTGGAAAAATGAAGCCTGACACGTCAGCCAACTGTCCTTCAACTAACTGGCTTCGGTCAGCTCCAGTCCGTTGCCAGCATTCTCCGCCAATATCCTGCGTCACAAGCAGAATAGGACTTGTTCATCCAACTGTGAGCTAATATCCGTCTCCCAATTCCAAGTCCCCCCACAGCGATCCAATATAACTTGAACTTGAACTTGGTTACATAGCTTCAGCCAGCAATTTGGCTGCTTGCCGTCTTCGGCAGCAAAAAAACATTATTACCAGGAAAATGTAAACTCGAACAAATCACTTTTGTTCTTCATTTGTTTCATTTTGCCTTTTTTTATATACCGGTATTTGGATATTCCCCATCTAAACGAAAAAAGAGTACAAAAATAACCTATTCATACCTAACGAAAAAGACTTGATCCAGTCTCTTCATACATTCATGGATGGACAAAGGAAGCTTCTATCGCCCTTCAACTTCTGGATTGCACATCAGATAATGTAGAGGAATCATTTTGCTCTCCGATTGGGAAGTCGGGCTCTAATACTTTCTTCTCGAATTCAGCAAGGCTTCGTCAGTACATTCAAAAACCACATGGTGTTCACCTTGAACTGTTCCATAATCACTAAGGTGACACACTCGATCTTTCCAAGGCACAATTGGACGTTTCTATCTATCAGTTTCCACTTTTAGGTAGTGGGAGGAAGTTTTAAATCTAGAAATATTACGCACCACCTTGTGAGGTAGGTCTCAGATGAGATAATTGGGCATCCATATAAATATGGGTGGTGGGTGGTCAAAGGTAAAACGGGCTACCCTACTATTGGATATATAACTATATATATAGGCGCACAATCCGTTAAATTAACAGAAACCAGGTAAGGGAACATTGGAACATACTGTGCGGATTAAACAGTTTTCATTGATTGTAAGAAGTCACTGTTGGGCGCACCTTGTTTTTTGGCCTAGCACATGATGCGGACAAGAACAGCGTTGTGTTGGTGGGTCGAACTCTAACAGATATTCATGCCGAAGTGGATATATCGATTGTTTGGGGCTCTGTTCATCAACGCCTTTTCTTTTTAAGCCCTTCCTACAGGGTTGGGCAAGTCCGCAAGTCCCTTGAGCCTATTTGGCCTACCCCTGTACTGTAACATGGGTTTGGCTTGGCTTGGTTAGTTTTGGCTTGGTTACATGATACATTAATACATCAGCCTAGTCTGTAGACATGATGTGTCAGCATGAATTGCGGTGCTCTCACGCGTTTTATGACTTGGTGACTACTTCTGTACTTCCTTAGAACTATCGGCTCTGCCAGTACTGTGCCAGCTTCCCGTAGTGACAGCTTCCCGTAGACTGTGTCATCCTTGAGTGACTCAGTGACAGCTTCCTGTTGCCTGCGTCACCGGTCTAGCCTGTACCATGTTAGGTTCCTGTCTGCCGCCCCTTTCACCACTGGTGCCCCTTTATGGGTCTCCTGTGCTTGTAATGCTATTCTCGTCTCCGTGTATAGATTGGCGCGTCTGTTCCGCTGCAACATCTCTGTCCACTCTTCGGAGTGTATTCTAGCTGATAGGTTACTGGGTTCGTCTTTCTACCACTGCTATTCAATGCAACTTCCGCGAGGGCCTGCTGCCGGCTTTGAAAAGCTCACTGAATTAAATGGGCTTTCTTGGTCGCGCGGCATGCGCAGCGTCATTATTAGCAATGGCTGCGACCTTATCCTTCCTCCGGAGTTTAGGGTTCCTACTGATTGGCTTGATGATTGCGCGCCAGCGGCCTCTGCTGCCGGAGAGGAATCTCCTTCCGCCATCGTGGAAGCCACCCCCCCCCAGTTATACCTCCATCTTTCCGACTCCTTCTCCTTCTGTCCAACGCCTCTCTCCTGAGGTTGAGGACGTTCTAATGAATCTTTGCTGTGTCCAGACACAGTCCATCAAGTATTCTTCGGGTCCTGTGCCGCCAACTGCCCAGTTCTGGGGTGGCTTCGAGTCTGACGCTCACCTGACTGAGGATGAGGAGGACTTTAACCGTTCTGTCTCTGATGATTTGAAGAGTGCTACGAGTGGCGACTACGGTGGAGTGACTCCGACTGCTGCTACTCGAGTCTTTGAGACTTCTACTGTTTCGCCAGTTTATGAGCCTGCTCTTCCGTCGGCGCCTCTGCCTGCACCTACGCCAGCACCTCTGCATGCACCTCTGCTTGTGCCACTTCCACCGGTCAACCCGGAGGTGGCCAAGCCGTCTTTGCTGCAAAGCTCTGCGTCCTTCACCACCACCAACCCTCTAGAGCGAGGTCTTCCTGGCTACAACACTCGTGCTCGAGAAGCTGCTGCCACGGCTTCCCGCACATCTGCTGCTGGCACTTCGCGGGAGCCCCCTCCGCCACCGCCTGTGGATCTGCCTCCTCCATCGATCCCACCCCCTCCAGTCTTGACTTCGCGGTCTCGCGATTCTTGGGAGCATCTGCTCTTTGGTGGTCCTCCTCCTAGTCTACAGCTGCGGGACTTCCATCTTGTCCGCCGAGCTCAATCCGAGCTTGGATCTCTGGATGGCATCTTGTACGGTAGGCTGGATTCTAAGGCCACTCAGGCCAATGTTGATCTCAAGGGTCGTGTTCGACGTGTGATGGCATTCACTGAGCTAGGTCTCAAGTGCCGGTCTTTTCTAGGGCCTGTTCCGGAGGGGATTAGATATCCGCCTGCTAATGGGGTTACTTTTGGTGGTGTGGGGCGTAGGAACAATGATCTGAAGGGTTACCAGTGGTTGAAGGTTTCCCGTCCTCTCTGTCCTGTAGAGCCTGATTTCGAGCTGGTAGTGAGTTTTGCGCGGTCCCTGCCTGATGTTAGGAACATAGATGACCAGCGCGCGTATGACGCTGGTCTTGCGGCTGAGTATTTTCTGGCTGTTCGTAAGTCTTTGGCACCTCTGACCACTGCTCCTGCTGCTGGAACTTCGGCCTCTCATGGTGAGTCTCGTGTGGATCCTGCACTGTTGGGTTTTAGTGCCCTGCCCCTGGACCGTTAGGAGTTCATGTGTCTCACCATGATGCTTGCTAACGTGACGGAAGCGATGGTCAAAGTGTATCAGGACTTCGCCACTCCTCGGGATATCTTGATCGATATCCGGAGGAAGCAGTCTGATGCCCTTGCCGCTCGTGTCCCTCTCATGCTCATCGAGCTTCAAGGTGCATCCATGAGCCACTCTGAGCGTGTGGATGATTTCTTTCGCAAGGTCCGCGGTTTGTGCACTGACCTCCGCAGTGCTGGGTATCCACAGACTCAGCGTCATGCCATGAACACTATCGTTCAGGGTATCACTCACACTCGCTTCGACTCTCAACGGCTCAAATTGGGTACTTTGCTGTACCAGAACCTGCCTGTTGATTACTGGACCTGTCTTGCAGCGTATAAGTCGTTAGATTTCTTGAATGTGTCGCTCCCCAAGTCGGACTCCAGGCATCCTGGTTGGTCCCGCGACCCTCCCCATGTCCCTGCCAATGCTGCTTTCCAGCGTGGCCGGGGGCCTGGTGCTCAGGGTTCCGGGGCTGCCAAGAGACGCCTGGATTGCGCTTGGGGACCTTGTCCTCACAAAACGAGCCACTCGGAGGAACGCTGCTGGACGAAGCATCCGCACCTGCGAAAGACCAAGGCTGGTGCACCGGGCAGTGAACCCGTGCCCATTGCCTTGGCCCTTCCAGGTTCGCTGACTCGTAAGCAGATGTCCTCCTTGCAGGCTCAGATTGACGGGTTTGCCATGTCCAAGAACTAGGAGGTACGCTCTGTCCTATTCTCTTGCACAACGAAGTTCTCTAATGTGTGTAGCCCGAGCCTATCTGAGGGTGTCTGGCATGTGGACTCTGGAGCTGGAATGTCCATCACAGGTGATAAGTCTTTGTTCACTGTGTATAAGGCTTCTGCAAATTGTCCTGCAGTTCGATTTGGTGATGGGGTGGTTCAACGGTCAGAGGGTATGGGATCCATTGTGTTATGTAGTGATTGGTTACCAACTTCCATCACTCTGACCAATGTTCTCTACATCCCTCACTGTCCGGTGAACCTCCTGTCAGTAAATGCTGTGGCTCATTCTCACCACTGCCAGGTTTCTTTTGATAGTCTTAGTTGCACTGCCACTCAGGGCTCTTCTGTTCTCTGGTCTTTCCCTGCCTCCAGTGATGGTGTTTACAAGTTTGCATGTAGGCCTTGTGGCACCACCCGTGGCTGTTTCAGTGGTGCTGACAATTACCCAGCTTTTGCACTTGATGTTGATGAGGACGGTGGAGTTGTTATCCCTACCACTCCTGCATGGCTGTGGCATAGGCGGCTGGGTCACCCCGGCTATGATGCCATGCGCAGACTTGTCAAGAAAGGTATGGTTAAGAACTTACCCCTCTCCCTCAGTCAGGTGCAAAAACTGGCTAAGATCCCATGTGATGCTTGTCAGAAGGCTAAGGGCAAACGTCTCCCTTTTCCTAAAGAAAGCACCACTAAGATCCGTGCACCTCTCCAACGCCTTCACTTGGACATCATGGGACCGGTTCATATTAGGGGCCTGCGTGGGGAGTTTTATATTCTGTGCCTCACAGACCAATACTCTGGCTATGCTGAGGTATTGTGCCTGAGGACCAGGGATGAAGCTCCCTTAGAAGTCCAAACTATCATCCTCAGATGGATGAATCAGCTGCATGGGTTTGCCTTAAAGTGTCTGAGATCTGACAGGGCCAAGGAGTTTATAGTTAAGTGGTTTGAGGATTGGCTGATATCGGTTGGGGCAGTGCATGAGTTATCGTTGGCATACACTGCACAGCAGAATGCAACTGTGGAAAGGTACAATGGGGTCTTGCAGTCTGTAGCTAGAAGCATCCACCTGGAGTCTTAACTAGCTAAGTCTTTCTGGCCCTATGCCTTCCTAGCTGCTTGTTACCTTCGTAATCGGCTGCCCAATCAGGGAGACAAGACTCCATACGAGCTGTTTTTGGGGGTTGTGCCTGATGTGTCGTTGTTGCGTGTGTTTGGTTGCCCTTGCTACGTCACGTTAGTCAATGGGAAAAAGCGCAACAAGCTAGACGAAAGGGCGTTATCTGGTAGACTGGTTGGGTATTCCCTGGCGAGTAAGGGTTATTTTGTTTGGGTTCCTAAGTTGCGCCAGGTAGTAGGGAGTCGTGATGTACTCTTCTATGAACAGTTTAGCTATAACTGTATTCCTGGGCTGTCCCCTTATGACGGGTCTCCGTATGTTTCTCGCATCCCTGCCGCTATCAACGGACATATGCCTGAGTCTGCGGTTAATGCCTTAAACCCTTTGCCAACCCCAATTGTCGACCGCTGCCCTGGTCATGGGATGACTTTGCGTCCCAGGTCAGGGGCTGATGGTGCTGCATTGCGTGTGAAGGTACTGGGCGGGCGGGATTCCGAAGTTCCTTCAGACTGTGATTTACCTGAATCTCAGGGGGTCGCCAGGCCCTCCTCTGCGCCACGTTCCGTCGGCGAAGCTCTTGGATTAAGACAGTCTCAGATCATAGTGGAGCCTGTCACAGGTCCATTGCCTAATAGTCGCCAACCTCCGACCACCTCGGATGGCTCGCAGGTGTTGTTAATCCCTTCGCCTCCTGCCATCCCTGGTGGATTATTCGGGTCAAGCCCATGTGATGATGTAGCCGTTGCCGAAAGTGTAAGTGATGATCTTGAACACTGGTCTGGTTCCGATACTGCGTATGGCTGGGGTGTTCCGGTCGACCCAGGCTTCGTTGATATAGAGGCAAATAAGGCCGGCCTTGTTCAACCAGGCAGTAGTTCTGCACTGGGGGCTATACTACCGGTTACTGCTGATAATGCTGATACCCCCCGCTGCTCATGTACAAGTAAACTGCTTGTACGTGGGAGCATACATTTCCACCTCCACTGAACTAACCTATAAAGCTGCCATGCTTCCCTCCAACCCTGACAGGGATCAGTGGCTTGCTATGAAGGATGAGATGGCGTCCCTACATGCCCATGGTACTTGGGCACTCACTCCACAGCCTCCTAAGCAGAGGATCCTGTCTGGCAGGTGGTTATTTGTGAAGAAGGTTGGGGTTGGTGGTTCTGTGCGCTTCAAGGCACGTTTTGTGGTTCGTGGTTTTCTGCAGCGTCCTGGGCTGGACTTTCATGACGTATATGCCCCCGTCTCCTCTAAAGCAGGTCTGAGGGTGCTACTAGCTGCCATCACTCATAGAAAGATGTTTGTTCGGCAGCTGGACATCAAGACTACATTTCTGAATGCTAAGCTAGAACCTGGTCTGGACCTGTACTGCCACCAGCCTGAGGGCTTTAAGGTACTTGGTCCTAACGGTGTTCCCCTTGTGTGCAAACTGATCAAGTCCCTTTATGGTTTGAAACAGGCGCCCAGGGCTTGGAGTATGGATGTCAAGCGGGTTTTGGTTGCACATGGGTTTACTATGTGCAAGGCAGAACCTGCTCTGTATTTTAGGAGGGATTCTATTGGTGGGTGGAGCTATGTCCTGACCTATGTTGATGATTTTATCTGTGCTTTTAGTGAGCTGGATAGGTATGCTTTGCTGGTCAAGGCTATGGAGAAAGCTGGCTGGGAGGTCAAAGAGATGGGTGTACCGGTTCAGTTCCTCTCATTGGACATGGCTGTTACACTTGACTCTGACGGTAGGTGTGTTCAGATCAACCTCTCCCAGCACTCCTACATTGTTGATCTGGTGGAGCAGTTTGGTCTTACTGCTGCTGCCAAGCCCAAGTTTGGTGCCCCCATGGCCAAGTCCACCGTCACTGACCCACCTGGTGACCCCCTGCCCTCTAATAGCCAGTACCTCTCTCTTGTGGGTGCTTTGCTATACCTGGCTACTTGCACCAGGCCTGATATTTCTTTTGCTGTGAGCTACCTGTCCAGGTTTTCTGCTCACCCTACCGTCCCCCTCTGGGGGGCAGTCAAGCGTTTGCTCTTGTATTTGAGGTCACATTCCCACCTGGGACTCACTTACACCCACAGCTCTGAGTTCTCTTTTACTGTCTTTAGTGACTCATCCTTTGCTGATGATGGGTCTGACAGGAGGTCTCAGACTGGCTTTGCTGTGCTGGCTGGGGGGTGCATAGTGAACTGGATGAGCAAGAGGCAGCCTACTGTTGCCATTAGCTCTAGTGGGGCTGAGTATCAGGCCCTGTCTCAGGCTGCCAGGGAGGTGCAATGGTTGAAGAAGTTGAGGGTGGATCTGGGTCTGCCTTGTGGTTTGGTTACCATTCAGGGTGACAACTTAGGGTCTCTGAGTTGGGCCAATGACTGGCAGCTCCTCCCTCGCAGCAAGCACATTGATGTTATTCATCACTACATCAAGGAGCTGGTGGAGGATGGCCAACTGGATGTTGCCTATGTTAAAACTAAGGACAACTGTGCTGACCCCTTCACCAAGCCCCTTGATCCTGCTGTGTTCTGGAGGTTTGTCCGAATGCTTGGAATGACCGCTTCTTCTTAGGGTCATTTTTTTTCCTGGTTACATCGGTTTTTTTGGTTATCATTGTTTGGCATTAGGTTCCTATTCCCGGATCGGGTTTTCTATACCGTTGTTACCCATCTTTGATATTCGGTTTTCATCTTTTTCTACCTTGGCAATTTTTTGGTTTTTGCCTTGTTTCATTCCTTCCTATAACCCTTTGGGTTTCATTTGAAGGTCTCTCGATTTTTCGGAGTTCTTTGATTTTTTTTTTTTTTAATCTGTTCCATATAGTTATATGTCCCCAGTGCTATAGGTGGAGAAGTAGTATTGTATGTCACCTGTGTCATAGGTGGAGTGTCAGCATGAATTGCGGTGCTCTCACGCGTTTTATGACTTGGTGACTACTTCTGTACTTCCTTAGAACTATCGGCTCTGCCAGTACTGTGCCAGCTTCCCGTAGTGACAGCTTCCCGTAGACTGTGTCATCCTTGAGTGACTCAGTGACAGCTTCCTGTTGGCTGCGTCACCGGTCTAGCCTGTACCCTGTTAGGTTCCTGTCTGCCGCCCCTTTCACCACTGGTGCCCCTTTATGGGTCTCCTGTGCTTGTAATGCTATTCTCGTCTCCGTGTATAGATTGGCGCGTCTGTTCCGCTGCAACATCTCTGTCCACTCTTCGGAGTGTATTCTAGCTGATATGATGTACGTAAGTATGTTGCTACACTCCGGGGGTAGCCAAATGGGCTAAAGGGATTTTCCCAACCATAATGTTAGGATAATATCAAACATAAACATTGGTAGTCACGGGTTGTCCTTAGTTATTAAGAAACATAAATGTATAGCCAATACTGGAAAGCTTGGCCGCACACACTGATGCAGTACCGCGTCTACTACATCAGTGGTGAGTTATACCCAACCAGGTTTATTCAAGGACACTTCAAAATGTGCGGTTTGACTCTTGAGACGGAGCTTTTTTCATAATCTACGTTTCATGAGCCATAGGGTTCACGCCATCAGTTCTTCACCCGACGCACTGACACCTCTTTCCCCCCTAACCAACTGTCATTCTGCCAACATACTCTGGGCCATCTCCTACTTAAAAATTGAACCTCATACTTCTCCTACCCAACCGACTTCAAACCGAATCTGGGTCTGTTTCGAGAAAGGTGAGTCAGTCTACAGTCGGACTGAAACCAAAGCATTAGTCCCTTCAGATTTGACCAGAAAACCACAAAAAAAAAAACCAAATAAAACAATAAAAAAAAAAAAAACAAAAAAAAAAAAAACAAAACAAAAAAAAAAAGAACAAAAAAAAAACACAAAAAAAAAAACAAAAAAAACAAAAACACAAACAAAACTAAAAAACAAAAAACACAAACACCAAAAAAATAAAAAACCCCTAAAAAGAAAAACAAAAAAAACAAAAAAACCAAAAAAAAAAAAAAAAAAAAACAAACAACAAAACAAAAAAAAATAACAAAAAAAACAAAAACAAAAAAAAAAAAAAAAAAAAAAGATAAAAATAACATAAAACATAAAAACAAAAAAAAAACAATAAAAAAAAAAAAAAACAACAAACAACAACCACAAAAAACAATAAACAAATAAATAACAAAAAAAAACTAAAAAACAAAAAAACAAAAAAAAAAAAAAAAAAAAACCGAAAAAAACAAAACACCAACTAAACAAAAAAAACAAACAAAAAATCAACACAAAACAAAAAAAACAAAAAAAAAAACAAAAAAAACACAACAAAAAAAAACAAAAAACAAAAAAAAAAACAAAACAAATACAACAAAAACTAAAACAATAAAAAAAAAAAAAAAAAAAAAAAAAAACAAAAAAAAAAAAAAAAAAAAAAAAATACAAAAAACGATAAAAACAAAACAAAACACAAAAAGAAGAAAAACAAACAAAAAAAAAAAAAAAAAACAAAAAAAAAAAACAAAAAACAAAAAAGAAAAAAACCCCCCCCCCCCGACTCAGCGATGGGAAGCCAGGCCACTTGCCACTTGCCTCGGCCAGAAGTGTCGTCTGCGATCTGGAGCCAGATCCGGTGCGCGAACCCGACGAGAACCGGCAGTAGCTAGCAGCTAGTAACGGAAACGCACTGAGATCGCCGATGAGGAAACAGACTGGTAGCCATCCTCCTCATGCCAATAGCGCATGTTTCAGTGCCATACAGAACATCATAGACAGGCTATTGTTGGCCTTAGACAACAAACAAGCTAACTATTCAGCTTTGCAGACATGCCATGCCCAGCTTAGCATGCATAGGCCTTAAACGTCCTCCCACACTACCACCTACATTGGGCATCTTCACTTATTCCCTCAGCCTCTCCAGCATATCTGGCTACCTCAGACCTATAGCCCAGTCAATATACAGCAGACTCAGCAACGTATTCCTCGTTCTACTGAGCGCGTGTGTGTGTGTTAAACTTTCAATGCAACACAACTGTCGCTCTGCACCCCCAGGCTGTGACCTCCACAGGATGCCTACAGAGTCAATTCTTCTCACGCACTTGTAGACAAACATCAACGCAGTCTGCTGCATAATTCTGTATTCAAAGAGAAGTGCAACAACCGCGCCATCATTTGGAAATATAAGTTCAAAAACGTGGGCTACATGTCACTGCTCACCATTCTAGTTTTCTGCCTGATGTTGGACATGTCAGGTGCGCCACACAGTGAACTGTTATTATATCATGTTTGATGGTAGAGCTCGTTGAAACAAGAAGGTGCCGGGTTTGAATCCCCACGGGTGTGCTTTAATGTTCGAGGTCACTGTCAACAGCCATGGTAGCACTGGTGCAGCCATGGTAGCAAGGTGCGGGGTTCGAACCCCTACGGTTACGCTTTAGCGTCCGCGGTCGCTGTCAACCCCCATGGTAGCTTTGTCCAGGTAAAGTAGCAGCCTGTTCTCTACCACCTTAAGACAGGGCTCCCTTACTACCACCCACCCTACCACGCCCCACCAGGCCTTCTCATTACTTTTTATGTCCGATCTTTCTTCGGTCATATCTGACCTCAGGCCCCATTACTCATTACACGCCCCGCCTTATCATTACTTTTTATGTCCGATCTTTCTTCGGTCATATCTGACCTCAGGCCCCTTGCGCACTTCTAGACAAACTACTCAGCAGTCTACTGACTACTGTAATGACAACGCCTGGTGGCATTAAAGGTTCCCTGTCCAAGGCCCTGTCTGTTTTCAGGTGAGGCCCCCCTTATTCATATCCATTTGAACAAATATAAACAAATAATAAAATATAAAAAAAACAATTATGCCAACGGCATAGGCGAGGGCGTGTGCCCTGTCTTTCGACGGTAGGGAACAGGCTGCTACTTTACCTGGACAAAGCTACCATGGGGGTTGACAGCGACCGCGGACGCTAAAGCGTAACCGTAGGGGTTCGAACCCCGCACCTTCATCGTTTCAACGAGCTCTACCATTGAGCCATTCATCGAAACGGGATGTCCACTGTATTATGATGGATTGTGTATGTATGAATGATGGAACGTCTGCAGACAACACAACCAGGCCTTATTGATTTGAGCACCTTGGGCGCTTACCTGCTTTGTTCATTCTGCTTGTTGCACTGCCTTATCTTGCTTGCAACCGGCCACCTAAATGAATGGATGTCGAAAGCCGTATGTCTACTAGTATGTTGGATGAGTCGACCACTGTTTTTCTTTTCGGCTACTAGCAGCAGCTTCTAGGCATAAAAACAGCACACACACACACGCTCACAACCGATTCCCAAGCATACACTGGATTCAATACACACTCGTACACTCACAACAAATTCCCACACATGCACAGGATTCAACACATACACATCCGCTCACAACCAATTCCCAAGCATACACCGGATTCAATACACACTCGTACACTCACAACAAATTCCCACACATGCACAGGATTCAACACATACACATCCGCTCACAACCAATTCCCAAGCACACACTGGATTCTACACATATACATGCACTCGCAACCAATTACCACACATGCACAGGCTTCTACACATACACATCCGCTCGCAACCAATTCCCATGCACACAGGATTCAATACACACTCGTACACTCACGACCAATTTCCACCCATACACAGGATTCAACACGCACATGCGCTCACAACCAATTCCCATACTTTCACAGGATTCAACAGTGCAAGGGGGCTGGTGGAGGGTTTTGAAGGAGGGGATGTTATGAGGGGAGTGCTACCTGGATGGTTGGGGGAGCAGCCCTCTGGTGGGGGGGCTGCGCCCAGCTTGGTGGTGCTGAGCTGGAGCCCTAGGATCTTCCTTTTTAGGAACTTTCTTAGAGAAGGTTAGCTTGGGTGGATTTGTGTGTTGGGATGTATGTGTTGGGGTATGTGTTTGGATATATTATTGCCTTGCTTGTCTAATGTATGTCAATGTGTATGTAGTGTTAGGATGTATGTATAGTGGCCGTGTGTATTTAGATGTGTGTGTGGGTGTGTGGGTATGTGGGTGTGGGGGTGTGTGGGGGGGGTATGTGTTTGGATGTGTTGTTGTCTTGTTTGCCTAGTGTATGTCAACATGCATGTAGTGTTAGGATGTTTGTATTGTGGCCGTGTGTATTTATATGTGTTTGTGGGGGGGAGGGGGAATGTATGTGTTTGGATGTGTTGTTGCCTTGTTTGCCTAGTGTATGTCAACATTTATGTATTGTGTGTGTGTATTTATATGTGTCCGGGGGGATGTGTGAGTTTGGATGTATGTGTTTGCATGTATATGTCTGGATGCGTGTATCTGGATATGTGTATTTGGATGTGTGTATGTATGCACTGCCACCAATACGAGCACCTCAAGCACATAACGGGCTGCCCCCCTCAACCTTATGCCCCGTAATACGGCGTACTAATTATTTATTTATTTTATTATTTATTTATTTATTGCAGTCCCATAACACCCCAATTTCTAGTGCGTGCACTGCCCACTGCCCGATCCTAGAAACTCCCCCTTCCTGCACACTTACATTCATGCAAGGTTGATGACACACAGACCTTTCCCACCTTTCTCCCTCATCCCTTTTCTCCCTCATCCCTTTCTTTTCCCTCATCCCTTTTCTCCCTCATCCCTTTCTCCCCATCCCTTTGGCGCAAGGAAGCAAGGGGCGCAAGAAGCAAGGGGAGCCAAGAAGCAAGGGGAGAACACAGAAACAAAAGAAAGGGGAGAAAAAAGAAAGGGGAGGAAGAAGAACGGGGAGACACCAGAAAGGGGAGAAGAAGAAAGGGGCGGACGCAGCAGGGGAGTGAAAAAAAGAAGGGGAGACCAAAAAGGGGAGAAGAAGACAGGAGACGCAAAAAGCAAGTGGAGAAAGAAGACAGGGGCGAAAAAAAGAAAGGGGAGCCAGAAGCAGGGGAGAAAAAAGACGGGGGCTACCTCACCCCATATCCCCTCACACCCTACCCCCCCCCCACCTTATCATCCCCTCATCACCTCCTTCACCCCGAACCCTCCACCCCCTCAATCCCCTCACCCACTCACCCCCAGTATCCTCCCAACCCCCACCCCTTTAGCACACTTGTCATCCATGGGTGGGAAACAAGACCCGTCCCCTTTATAATAACCCCCTCATCCACTCACCCCCCCACCCCGTAAGTGCTTATCCTACATCCCCTTTACCCCATTCACCCGTACCATCCAACCTCCCACAACACAACTTACCGCACACTTAATTCACCAGTGTATGTGATACAGAACCACCCCCCCCCCCCCCCCCACCCCCCCCCCCCACCCCCCCCCCCCCCCCCTTTCACCTTAACCCCTCATCCTTCTCCCCTCACCCCCTCACCCATACATCCTTTCCCCCGGACCCCTTCCCGCACACTTATATTCATCTGGTAATTACACACAGACCCCCCCCCCCCCTCCCCCCCTCATCCCCTCACCCCTTCACCGGTACAATGTCACCCCTCCCCACCCCTTCCCGCACAAATATTCACCCATGGTGATGACACACAGACCTCCCCCCCCTCTTCCTCACCCCTCACCCCCTCATTGACCACCCCCTCAGTCCCTCACCCCGTTTCACTCCCTTCCCCCCTCACCCCCTCACCCCCGCACCCTCTCACTCCACCCTTCCCGCACACATTTTCATCCATGGGTGATGACACACAGACCCTCCCCCCCTTCTCCCTCACCCTCTCACCCCCTCATTGCCCCACCCCCTCATCCCTTCACTCCCTTCCCCCCTCACCCCCTCACCCCCTCACCCCCGTACCCTCTCACCCCCACCCCTTCCCGCACACTTATATTCATCCAGGGGGGAGGACACACAGACCCTTCCCCCCTGTCTCCCTCCCCCCCCTCATCCCCTTCCCGCACACTTCTATTCATCCATGGCTGATGACGCACAGAGGAGTGTGATGAACTGATGGAGGTGGCGCGACCTAAGCTAAGGCGGTCTTCAGTTGCTTCCAACAATGGAAAGGTTTGACATGCTGTTTGTCTTCATATATATATATGTATATTGGACTTCAAATGTGCTAGTGATGATGATTACATTTTTCTCGATGCCCTACTGGACACCAAATATGCCCGCAGCTTGACAAAGCCAAGGGTGACTCGTGAACATGATGCACACAAAAAAACAATTGAGCCGAGGTTAGCTACCCCTGGACTAAAAAACACAAACATATGTTCACTCACCGTTACTCACACTCACTCACATTCACTCACTCACTCACTCACTCACACTTACTCACACTCACTCACTCAATCACACTTACTTACACTCACTCACATACACTCACTCACTCACTCACACTTACTCACACGCACTCACATTCACTCACTCACTCACTCACACTTACTCACACTCACTCACATACACTCACTCACTCACTCACTCACTCACTCACTCACTCATTCACTCACACTTACTCACACTCACTCACATACACTCACTCACTCACTCACACTTACTCACACTCACTCACTCACTCACACTTACTCACACTCACAAGCGATGACAGCCAAGACCCAAAGCAACTGCAGAACATTTTTCAGGAAGAATAACTAGGATTGCATTGGATTGTTACATGGTTGTTGTAATCACAGCCAAGACCCAGAACAGCTGTATTACATTTTTCAGGAAGAATATGCAGGGTTGCATTGGATTGTTACATGGTTGGTGTAATCACAGCCAAGACCCAGAACAGCTGTATTACATTTTTCAGGAAGAATATGCAGGGTTGCATTGGATTGTTACATGGTTGTTGTAATCACAGCCAAGACCCAGAACAGCTGTATTACATTTTTCAGGAAGAATATGCAGGGATGCATTGGATTATTACATGGTTGTTGTGACCACAGCCAAGACGCAAAGCAGCCGCAGAACAATTTTCAGGAAGAATACCTAGGATTGCATTGGATTGTTACACGATTCTTGCAATCACATCCAAGACCCCAAAAAACTGCATTTAAGTTTTCAGCAAGAATAAATAGGGTTGCATTGGATTGTTACACGGTTCTTGCAATCACAGCCAACACCCAAAGTAACTGCAGTACACTTTTTAGGAAGAATTAGTAGGGTTGCATTGGATTGTTACACGGTTCTTGCGATCACAGCCAACACCCAAAACAGCTGCATTATATTTTTCAGGAATAATAACTAGGATTGCATTGGATTGTTACATACCTCTTGCGATCACAGCCAAGACACAAAACAGCTGCATTTCATTTTCAGGAAGAATAACTGGAATTGCATTGGATTGTTGCATGCTTCTTGCGATCAAAGCCAAGACCCAAAGCAACTGCAGGAAGATTTGGCTAAGCCCCCCCTCCCGGGGGGCGGAAGCCCCCAGATTCACCCCATTGTCCATTTGTCCGTCAGACGACCGAGACAAAGCCTGACATATCAATCAATGTCTCATAACTCATTGGCTTCGGTCAGCTCCAGCTTACTACCTGACGTTCCGTTGCCAACACTCTCCGCCATTTTCTGCGTCGCTTGCGAAGCTGCATAGGACTTGATCAAGAAGAATAACTGAGATTGCATTACATTGTTACATGGTTCGTCTGCCAGCACTCGACTGCTCACCGTCTTCAAATTCCAATTCCAATTCCACCCGTGCGATAGCCACAGATAGCAGGGAGCATACTAAGCGGATTGGACAGTTTCAAGACTACAAGTCCAGGAAGAATCATTAGACACCCCTGGTCAATGTAAACCTTAAGCCCTAAACTCTAAACCCTAACCCCCAAAACCCTGAACCCTAAACCCTTCCCTCACACAGGTGATGACAGCCAAGGCCCAAACCAACTGCCTTCCATTTTTCTGAAACAATCACTAAACACCTTTCGTCTATGTAAACCCTAAACCCTAACAAACTTAAACCGTCTCTAAACCAAAACCCTAAACCCTAAAACCTGCCCTAACACAAGCGGTGAAAGCCAAGGCCCAAAGCAACTTCCTTACATTTTTCTGGAATAATTACAAGACACTTCTCGTCAATATAAACCCTAAACCCTAAACCCTAACAAACTAAAACCTGCCAAAACTAAAACCTAAACCCTACAACCTTCCGTCACGCCAGCGATGAATGCCAAGGCACAAAGCAACTGCATTACATTAATCTGAAACTATCACTAGAAACCTCTCGTCAAAGTAAAGCCTAGAACCTAAACCCTAACATAACTTAAACCTAAACCCTACAACCTGCCCTCACACTAGCGATGAAAGCCCAAAGCCAAAAGCCAAAAGCTGCTGTATAACATTTTTCTGGAACAATCACTAGACACCTCTTGTCAATGTAAACCCTAGAACCTGAAACCTAACAAACCTAAACCCTAACAAACACAAAACCAAACCCTAAACCCTGAAACCCACCCTCACACAGGCGATGAAAGCCAAGGCTCAAACCAGCGATGGTATGTTCTTCAGGGAGAATCATGGGATACCCTTGATCACTGCTATTGACCAGCGGGTGGCTAAGTGGACAATGCTGCCTGAGGCCAACCAGGAGGCTTTGCAAGTCCTGCGATATGAGGTGGGCGTCTTTCTTCTTCTAAAGTGCGATTTAGAGTTTGCTTTCTTTCGTTTTTATGTTCTTCAGAGAGAATCACGGGATCCCCTTGATCACTGCTATTCACCAGCGGGTGGCTAAGTGGACAATGCTGCTTGAAGCCAATCAAGAGGCTTTGCAGGTCCTGCGGTATGAGGTGAGCGTTTTTATTCTTCTCAAGCAGTCTCAAATGTGATTTATAGTTTTAATGTCCTTCAGAGTAAATCATGCGATACCCTCTGCTAGTCACTGCTACCAACTCGCGGGTGGCGAAGTGGACAATGCTGCCTTAGGCCAACCAAGAGGCTTTGCAGGTCCTGCGATATGAGGTGGGCGTTTCTCTTCCTCTAAAGTGCGATTTATATTTGTTTTAATTTTCTTCATAGAGAGTCATGGGATAACCTTGATCACTGCTATTGACCAGCTGGTGGCTTAGTGGACATTGCTACCTGAGGCCAACCAGGTGGCTTTGCAAGTCCTGCGGTATGAGGTACGTTTATTTCTTCTTCTGAAGTGCGATTTATAATTAGGCTTTTTTGTATGTTCTTCATAGAGAATCATGGGATACCCTCTGCTGATCACTGCTATTGACCAGCTGGTGGCTTAGAGGACATTGCTGCCTGAAGCCAACCAAGAGGCTTTGCAAGTCCTGCGATATGAGGTGAACGTTTTTCTTCTTCTTAAGTTTGATTTAGAGTTTGCTTTTTTGAAAGTTCTTCAGAGAGAATCATGGGCTACCCTCTGCTGGTCACTGCTATAGACCAGCGCGTGGTAAAGTGGACAATGCTACCCGAGGCCAACCAAGAGGCTTTGCAAGTCCTGCGATATGAGGTGAGCATTTTCTTCATCTCAAGTGTGATTTGGAGTTTGCTTTCTTTTGTTTTTATGTTCTTCAGAGAGAATCATGGGATACCCTCAGCTGGTCACAGCTGTTGACCGGTGGGTGGCAAAGTGGACATTGCTGCCTGGGGCCAACCATGAGGCTTTGCTAGACCTGCGGTTTGAGGACCTTTTTTCTTCTTAAGTGTGATTAGAGGTCAGTGTGAATATTATACATATACATTTCTGGATGGTGTACTTTCAGGTCGTTTTTGCCCTATCAAATCCAATGTATGTGTGTGTTTTGTGCGTCCTTAAAAAATGTCCTGCGATATGAGGCAGATATGAGGTGCGATTTGTTTTGTTGGCAGAGCCCCCCCTTCTGGGGAGCGGGAGCCAGCAGGGTCACCGCGTTGTCCGTCTGACCACAAGAAACAAGAAACCTTGGCCCTTACTGTATTGTTAACCCAGGCTTCGGTCCGTTGCACTCGGTTCTGTTGCCACCTGTCGCTCCGATAGCCAACACTATGCAACACATTTTTTCAGCGTTCCTTGTTCCGCGTCGCCTGCGACGCACCTTTGACTTGTTTTAAGGTGTGATTTTGACTCACTCACTCACTCACTCACTCACTCACTCACTCACTCACTCACTCACTCACTCACTCACTCATCAAGCATTTAATTACCTGACAATCTATATGACTGTCCCTTAAGCCTATTTGGCCTACCTCTGGACTGTAACATACATACAGCATACATACAGCATACATACACATACATACATCATACATACACATACACTGACTGACCCCTACTAACTCAGTTCAACTTTGAACCTCCCTGCATGTAGGAAACCCAAGAGTATAAGCCGGTGAGTGAGCACATTCTGCCTGTCGCTCGTTGCCAGCCTGTCATTTGTTGCCAGCCTGTCGTCCAATGGCTTAGTAACGGATCCATGTCTTCACAAGTTTGTTTGGCACACAAGCAGCAGCCAAATAAATAAATAAATATATAAATAAATATAATCTAAATACATAATTAAATTAATAATAAATAGTACGTCTTATTCCGAGGTGTGAGGTTGAGGGGGGCCAGCCCGTTTGCTTTCACTGGGACTAACCACAAATAAATAAATAGTACGCCTTATTACGAGGCGTGAGGTTGATGGGGCCGGACCTGTTTGCTTGCATAGGGGCCAACCACCAAAGCAGCTGTTATTATTTTTCTGCCTTTCTGCTTTTTCTGCTTCTTTTTCTACCTTTCTGCTTTTGCTTCTTCTTCTGCTGCTTTTCTGCTTTTTCTGCTTCTTTTTCTGTTTCTGCTTTTGCCGCTTCTTTTGCTGCCTTTCGGCTCCTACTTTTGCTGCTGTTATTACCACCAGCAGATTTCGCGATGAACAGAAACGCAACAACCTCTTTCCGGGATTACTCATCACAGAGCTGAAGAGACCCAATCACACATTCAGAGAGTTTCTTGACCAACAGCTGTTCTTATCTATATTAGGGGGGTATACTATCAGCCTCCCTCCCCCCCCTCCACCCCTCCACCTCTCCCCCCTCCACCCTCCATCCCTCCACCCCTCCACCCCTCCACTCTCCACCCTCCACCCTCCACCCTCCACCCTCCACCCCTCCTCCCTCCCCCTCCCCTACCCCTCCACCCAACCCCTTCCACCCTCCCACCCGCCACCCTCCAACCTCCACCCTCCACCCTCCACCCGTCCAGCCCGCCACACCTCCACCCTCCCGCCATCCCCCCTTACCCTCCTCCCCCGCCCTCTCGCATCGCCCCTTCGCCTCCTCCCCCTTCCTCCCCCTACTCCCCCCCTTAAAAACAAAACCCCCCTCCTCCCGCGCTCCCCCTCGCACCCTTCCACTTCCTCCCCCTCGCACCCTCTCACCCTCCAAACCCCTGCCCCACTCATCCCCATCCTCATACCACCTCCACCCTTATGGTCCCCAGTCCATCCCCTCCGCCTGCCCCTCCCCTCCCCTCCCCCTCACACCCTCCCCACTTCCCGCCTCCCCCCCTCCCTATGTGTGCTCCCCCCCGCCTCCCCTCCCCCTCGGCCGCCTCCCCTCGCCCGCCTCCCAGTCCCCACTTCCCCCGGTCCCCCTCCGCCCTGCCCCCTTCCCCCAAGCCCACCCTCATCCGCAACCTCCCCCCCAACCCGAGCGGTGCACCCCCGGCCCTCCTCCATCGTCCCGCCTTTCCCTCTGCACGCCCTAGACCACGCACCTGTGTCCCTCCTCCCCCTCCCCCCGTTACCATTCCTCCGCCCTCCGGCGGTTCCTCCCCCCTCCGCCCTCTCACCCTCCACGACCTCCCACCCTCAGCCCCTCCGACCCCGGCCCCCCTCCACCTTACCACCCAGCTCCACCCCGTCCGCCATCCTCCACCCCTCCAGAAGCCCTCCAGTACCCTCCCCTGATCACGCGCCTCACCCACCACTCCGCCCTCCCCCGTCCCCGCCGCGGCCGTCCGCCGCCCTCAGGGCCCCCAGTCCTTCTCCTGCGCGCCTCCCGCCCGGCCCTGCGCACGCCGTCCCCCCTCCTCCCTGCCTCCTGCGCCGCCCTCGTCCACCCTGCCCCCTCTCCCTCACCCCCCTCCCTCCACTTGCCCTTCGCACCCCTGCCTCATCGCCCCCACACGCCCACCCTCCACCCTTGTTTTCTGCCCCACACAACATATACCTTAGCCCTACTGTCCTTGCTCACCATGGTCTATATTCCAAACCCTCAGACTGAACTTCTCTGAAACAATTCTGAACAGCATCTGACTGACGATTATCCCCCCCCCCCCCCCCCCCCCCCCCCCCTTCCTTTTCGTCTACTGCCTCACTGCCCCCCTCTCCCTCCTCCCTGTCGCTCCGCCGCAACCAACAAATCATGTGCTGATCCTTCACAGCACCATGACTACTTTTCTGAAAAATGTAGTGCCCTGTCTACCACCAAATTATCTTGGTCATTTGAGAATGGGAGGCCTAATTGGCTACACCCTGGACTGTAACATATATGCACGCATGTGATTGTCAAGGACACACGCACGGATGTGATTGTCACATGTGATATTCATACATATACATATAAGATTGATTAACATACATGCATACATGTGATTGTCACATGTGAAATTCATACATATACATATAAGATTGATTAACATACATGCACACATGTGAAATTCATACATTCACATGTAAGATTGATTAATATACATGCACACATGTGAAATTCATACATTCACATGTAAGATTGATTAACATACATGCACACATGTGAAATTCATGCATTCACATGTAAGATTGATTAACATACATTCACACATGAGATTGTCAAGGACACACACACTCAGACGAACCCACATGGGTGACTGACTGAATCAACAAACACACACACTTGTCCAAAAGAGAAGATAGACACACACACACGCACACTGGTCCAAAATGGAAGATAGACACACACACACACTGGTTTAAAAGAGAAGATAGACACACACACACTGGTTTAAAAGAGAAAATATACACACTCAAACACTGGATGAAAGAGAAAATAGGCAAACACACACACTGGTGCAAAATAGAAGATGGACAAACACTTGGCTGAAACAATAACCAGGTTGGGCTGAGCGCTTTGTGTTCCCTTCTACTGCCTTTGCCTTCCACACACACACACTCACTCCCACACACTCACTCACAAACACTCGCACACACACATACACACACTTAGTGCTCTGTGTCCCCTTCCCCTCCCCCCTGCACCCTCCCCCCTCCACCCCTCCACCTGCCCCTTCTCCTGTTGCAGCATCCTGGCAAGGATGACAACGGTGGCAATCGTGCTTGTACTGTTCTCATGTACCTCAATTCGGTTGAGGAGGGTGGCGAAACCATATTTCCTATGGTGAGACAGCCAAGGTCAATCGTGCTTTTCTCAATTGGGCAATGTACCTCAATTCGGTTTCGGAGGGTGGCGAAACCATATTTCCCATGGTGTGGTAGTTACATTTTGGCATTTGTGTGCCCGAATCCGTTTGATGAGAGTGAGCGTCAATTCGGTTGAGGGGGGCAGCGGAACCATGTTTGCTATGGTGAGAGTGCCAAGGTCAATTGCGCTTGTACTGCCATCATGTACCTCAATTCAGTCGAGGAGGGTGGCGAAACCACATATACCATGATGAGGTAGTTTACGCAAATTTGTGTGCCTGAATTTGTTTGATGAGAGTGGCGAAACCGTATTTCTAATTGGGCGGTAGATTTCTCAGGTTTGTGATGGGGGGGACGGTGGTGGAGGGCAGGGGGGTTGGGGGGGGTGGAAGGGGGGTTGGGGGGGTGGGGTTGGAGGGCGGGTTGGGCGGTTGGGATGCCGTTTGATGCTTTGGGGGGCTGGGGGCGGGGTGGTGGGTGCGTTCGCAGGATGTGTGGGGGCGAGGCGGGGCGTGACTGAATTTGGTTGATGAAGGTGGGGAAACCGTGTTACCCGTGGGGAGAGTGTACCTCAGCTCAGTTGAGGGGGGTGGCGGAACCATTTCTGTGATTTATTTTTCAAATCTGAAAGTGGCTTCCTCCTAGCTATTGTTTTTAGGCCTCCTCCAGGGACGGCGTTTAGTGCTTTCTATAGCTTTTTAGGGCAATTTAGCGCCCCAAAAAAAACTTTTTTTGGCACTTTTTTTTATAGCGATAATTTTGCTAAAACGGGTTTAAAAATAGCGATCGCTATATATAGCGGAAATAAAAATCCCTGAACCATATTCCCTATGATGATCTAGCCGGAGCATTGTTGCTTGTACTGTTCTCAATGTGCACCGGGGCCAATATCGTTGCTATGAGGTGGGCGAAACCACTTACATCCCATGGTCGAGTGTAGTTCAACTTTACAGTTCTGTGGACCACAATTATTTGGATGAGGTGGTTGATTGATTCGATGTTCCCACGTGTGAGAGATGTGCACTACAGATATTCGTTCATGGGTCGCTGGGCGTAAACCCTAATTATCGTGGTGTGACAAGACCAAGCCACTCGTGAATTCTGTTTCTCAATTTGACCTAAATTCGGTTTGAGGATGGGGTGTCGGGAACCATATTTATCGAAAGTGTAAATGAATGGTTCCTGCCGCACTCCATTCCACAATAAGAGGGTGTCGGCGACACATATTATCTATGTTTGAGACAGCCAAGGTCCAATCGGGTGCATTGTTTTCTACACTCACATTGGTCATTTGGGCGGGTGAACAGTTAGCGTAGGTGAAACCATATTTGTGGGCGGAAGTCTCCAACCTCTGGTCAAGGGGAATCTGCTGAGCCCTACCATTTTTACCCTTTTGTCCGTCGACCGATTCCACCGACCCCATAAATTCTCCGTCCTGACCGGGATGGTTGCCTGACGCACTGTCAGCCACGTTTTAATCGTACTATCACTTGTGGCTTCCTTGCCACCCTGTCACTTCCGGCGCGATCACTCTCCCGCTTATCTCCGCGCTTTATTTAGCCGTCGCAAGCCACGCCGCTATATCAACTTGTTCTTAACATATGTGTGTGCGATCGCCAATGCGATCATGGTGCCTTATTTTTCTCAATCATTCGTGATTTTTTATTAGGCAATGTAACCTCAATTCGCACTTGGAGGGTGGCGTAAAACCACATATATAATCCTATTGGTGAGTACAGCACACACATGGGTATCACTTGTGTGCTACTATCTCATATCGATGCTTTTCTCAATTTGGGGGGCCACAACTGTCACCCCCCAATCGTTCAATTATGCGCGTTAGGGTACACATGTGTGGTACGTTTACCATATTTCCTATGGTGAGACAGCCAAGGTCAATCGTGCCTTTCTCATATCGTGATTTTCTCAATTGGCATGTACGAACTATACATTCGTATGAGGTGTACATGCTGTGGCGATTTTACCCTGTATTTCCTATCGTCGAGACCATCCAATCATATCCGGTGCTCCTTTCTCGTATCGTGATTTTCTCAATTTGGCAAGACAATACTTGATATGGTTAGATTATGTCCCTGAATCCTAAAAAGAGGGGTGGCGAAACCATATTTTTTAATGGTGAGACAGCCAGAGCCAGTCGTGCTGTTCTCATATACCTAAATTCTATTGATAAGGGTGGTGAAACCATCCTTTTTCCTATGGATGATATAATAGTCAAAGGTCAACTGGTGCTCGTAACTGTTCTTCTCCAGCTCTGCATGTTTGCCTCCACAAAGCCGGACTCGAGAGGGGGCGAAACCATATTTGCTATGTTAAGAATATATTTCCATTTTCCTCAATTCCATGATAGAGGGTGGCGAAAAACCTATTTTCGATGGCTGAACGCCAGGTCAAGCTTGTGCTAGTACTGTTCTCATGGGCCTCGATCACTGCCGCGTATTGAAGAAGTGTGGCGAAACATAGTTCACTCGCTTAGGTTAGGAGGTGCGCTGAACGGGGGCTTACCCTTTCGACATTTTGTAGGGAAGATTCTTTTGATGAGGGTGGTCAGGAAACACGATTACCCCGTACGATTCAGTCGTGCCATTCAAAAATTTCTAGTGTGTAGGGGGGTCGTGCGAAGACCCCGTTTTTCTCTGGTGAAGAACAGACAATTGCCACAAGGTCGAGTTCATGCTTGATACTGTTTCTCATGTACCTCATGTTGTGCCGCAGCTTCAGTTGAGGAGGGTGAAGAGACAATATTATCTCCCAATGTCATGGATATTGCCTCAATAATTCGTTTTGAGGCGAGGTCCGTAGTGGGGAAACCATATTTTTTCTATGGTGAGGTACTCAGACCAAATGGTGTCCATTTTTATGCTTTGTGCACTTGGGTCCAGGTGTTGGCTACGAGGTACACGGAACACATCAATTCTTTGAGGATGGTACGAGACATATGTCCAGTTGTTAAAATATGTTTCCCATTGGTTTGAGAAGGGTGGCGAAACTATTTTTTCTATGGTGAGAGAGACAAGGTCAATTGTGCTTGTACTGTTCACACGTACCTCAATTCGGTTGAGGGGGGTGGCAAAGCTATATTTCCTATGTTAAGAATATGTTCCACAACTCGTTTGAGAAGGGTGACGAAACTAATTTTTTGATGGTGAGAGAGACAAGGTCAATTGTGCTTGTACTGTTCTCATGTGCCTCAAAGCGGTTGAGGGGGGTGGCCAAACCATATTTTATATGGTGAGAGAGACAAGGTCAATTGTGCTTGTACTGTTCTCATGTGCCTCAAAGCGGTTGAGGGGGGTGGCCAAACTATATTTTATATGGTGAGAGAGACAAGGTCAATTGTGCTTGTACTGTTCTCATGTGCCTCAAAGCGGTTGAGGGGGGTGGCCAAACCATATTTTATATGGTGAGAGAGACAAGGTCAATTGTGCTTGTACTGTTCACACGTACCTCAATTCGGTTGAGGGGGGTGGCAAAACTATATTTTCGATGGTGAGACAGCCACAGCCAATAGTGCTGTTCTCATATCCCTGAATTTGGTTGATGAGGGTGGAGAAAACCAAATTTGTTACGGAAATAATATGTTCCTCAATTCGTTTGAGAAGGGTGGCGAAACCATATTTTCTATGGTGAGAGAGACAACGTCAATTGTGCTTGTACTGTTCTCATGTGCCTCAAAGCGGTTTAGAAGGGTGGCCAAACCATATTTTATATGTGAGAGAGACAAGGTCAATCGTGCTTGAAGTCTTTATGTGATCACCTGTGCATGATGCGTTTATATTTATGTTTATGTTTATCGTCATCACCTGTCTGCGATCGCTTATCGATCATTTGATGTACTGTTTAATGTGATCACTGTGGCCATGATGCTTTTCATGTTTTCATGTTTATGTTTAACTGTAAGCACCCTGATCGCCATGATGCTTTATGTTTCTGTTCATGTGGATCCACACTGGCTGAAAATGCTTTTAATGTGTTGTTATGTTATGTGCACCTGTGCCATAAATGCGTTTTACATGATTCATGTTTATGTTAGGTGTCACCTGGGCATGATGCTTTATGTTCACTGATTTAGTTTATGTGATCCCCCTTTGCATGATGATTTTTTTTTTTTTTTATGTTTATGTCATGTGATTCACCTGTGGCAGAGCGTTTTATGTGTATGAGTTAATGTTTTATTGTGATCACCATGTGCAGATGCGTTTAAGGTTCATCGTTTAATTTCCTATCAATGTGATCACCACCTCTGTTAGCACATGACGCATTCTTGGTGTTTAACAAACCACAAGCAGAGACTATGTCTTCTCCAATTGTGCTATGCCTGCATACTACTGGCACCAATTTTTGCTGTGTACTGAACAGCTGTGAAGCAAAGTATTTGTGTGATCACTCGGGTGCTCAGGTGCAAACTGTTACCGGAGCTTGGAGACTGGCTTCCAGTGTTCCATGCAGTCGAACTTGGCACCATTTTGCTTGTGCACTGAACAGCCTTGAACCAAAGTGTTTGTGTGGCATTGAGTGTGTGATCACCCAGTTGCTCAGTTGCCAGCAAACTGGCTATTTGGCGTGTTCTGGCTTCTCGGCGTGTGCCATGCAGTCGAACTTGGCGCCGTTTGGCTTTGAGGTGAACAGCCTTGAACCAAAGTGTTTGTGTGGCATTGAGTTTGTGATCACCCAGTTGCTCAGGTGCCAGCAAACTGGCTATTTTGCGTGTTTTGGCTTCTCGGCGTGTGCCATGCAGTCGAACTTGGCACCACTTCTTGCACCTCCTTCCTCTCTGCACCTCCTTTCTCTTTCCAAGCATAATCCGTCCCTTCACTGCCTCAACGCTTTCAGGCATCCAAGCTTTAGCCATGCTCGATGCTTGTGGCACCAGTTTGCTTGTGTGCTGAACAGCCTTGAATGAAAGTGTTTGTGTCGCATTGAGTGTGTGATCACCCGGTTGCTCAGGTGCCAGCAAACTGACTTTTCAGCATGTTTTAGCTTCTCAGTGTGTGCCATGCACTCGAACTTGGCACCATTTTGCTTGTGTACTGAACAGCCCTGAGCCAAAGTGTTTGTGTGGCATTGAGTGTGTGATCACCCGGTTGCTCAGGTGCCAGCAAACTGCAACCAGATAATGGTGACTGGCTTCTTGGCGTGTGCCATGCATTCGTACTTGGCACCATTGTACTCGTGTGCTATTGACATTGAAATTGTTACATCCGTGTAATACATTCCCTCACAGGACGTGAAGTTAAGGACACCACAGCGTAAGCCGAAGCTAGCTATAGCCACCGTACTTGTGTGCTAAATAGCTGTAAACCAAAGTGTTTGTGTGATCGCCCTTGCACTCAGGTGCCAGCTAACAGCAACCAGACCATGGAGACTGGCTTCTCGGAGTGTACCAAGCATTTGTACTTCGCACCATTTTTTTATGTGCTAAACAGCTTTGAACCAAAGTGTTTAAACCCTAAACCCTAAACCCTAAACCCTTAACCCTTAACCTTTGTGATGCTCAGGTGTCTGTAGGAAACAACCAGAGAATGGAGACTGGCTTCTCGGAGTGTACCATGCATTTGTTCTCAGCACCATTTTGCTTGTGTGCTAAACAGCTCTGGACCAAACCCTAAAACAAACCCTGAACCCGTGTGACCACCCGGATGCTCAGGTGCCAGTAGGTACCAACCAGAGCATGGAGACTGGCTTCTCGGCGTGTGCCATGCATTTAGATTCCTACTTAGCACCATTTTACTTGTGTGCTAAATAGCTCTGAGCCAAAGTGTTTGTGTGGCATTGAGTGTGTGATCACCCGGATGCTCAGGTGCCAGTAGGTACCAACCAGAGCATGGAGACTGGCTTCTCGGAGTGTGCCATGCAAGGCTTGGCGTACAAGCCCCAGAAGGGAGATGCGTTGGCATTCTGGTGGGTCAAGGGCATTGTTTTTCTTTTCACATAGCAGATAAGCAATACCAAGGTGCTTCTACTTGTTATTATTATTTATTATTTCATTATTATTATTATTATTATTATTATTATTATTATTATTATTATTATTTATTACTTCTTGTTATCTTTTCACATAGCAGATAAGCAATACCAAGGTGCTTCTACTTGTTATTATTATTTATTATTTATTATTATTATTATTATTATTATATTATTATTATTTATTACTTCTTGTTATCTTTTCACGTAGCAGATAAGCAATGCCAAGGTGCTTCTACTGGTTTTATTATTTTATTATTTCCTTATTATGTTATTTCTATTATCTTATTATTATTATTATTATTACTTATTATTAGTATGTCTTCCTTCTTGTTATCTTTTCACCGTAGCAGATCATCATACCAATGTGGTCTACTTGTTCTTAGGATTATTGATTATTGCTATATTAATTATCTAATAAGTATTCTTATTATTATTTCTTACTTACGTTCGTGTTATCCTTTGTCAACGTTTGCAGATAAGCAATACCAAGGTGCTTCTACTTGTTATTATTATTGATTCTTCTTATTTTATTATGATAGTTTTAATCATCCTTCTGGGTCTCTGTTTCCCGTTTTTGCCGATACGCAAATACCAGAGTGCTCTTAACTTGTTTAATTATTATTTATATTAGGTTATTCTGATTATAATAATGCTATATGTATTCTTCTTTATTACTCTTGTTTTCCCGGCGCCGATCAGCCATCCACCAGGGCTTCTACTGTGATAATAGTGTTATTTATGATTAGAATATTAGTATGTGACTTCGTTGTTTATCTTGTCACGTAAGCAGATAAGCAATACCAAGGCGTCGATGCTACGTGGTATTAGGATTTATTATTTATTATTATAATGGCTGATGTATTACTTCTTGTTATCTTTCACGGAGCAAGAGAAGTCAATCCAAGGGTCGTCTACGTGGTATTAGGATTTATATTATTTTAAATAGTTATTATGTATTAGTAATGTAGTACTTACGACTAACTGTCTTGTTATCTTTCACGTAGTAGCAGAAAGAAGCAAGGCCGAAGGTGCTTTCGACTCTACTTTTTATTACCTTAGTGGTCCTAAAGCAGACGTACACAAACAAAGCATAAACACACAAACACATATACACATTGGCACAGAAACACATTAACACATTAACAAACAACACACATAAACACATTGGCATACTAACACACAAAAACACAAACACAAAACGCACCAACACACCAACACACCAACACAAAAAACACAAGCACAAATACACAACACAACACAACACAACACAACACATAAACACATTGGCACGCTAACACACAAACACACAAACACTAGACACACACACAGCACAAAACAAAAAACACAAACAAAATACACAAGCACTAGACACACACACACGCAAACACACAATCACATATACGCATACACTCATAAACTCATAAACACATTGGCACGCTAACACACAACACACACAACACACACACACACAAACACTAAACACACAACACACAACACAAAACAAAAACAAAAGTACACAAACACACAAACACAAAAACACAAACACACAAACACACAAACACGAACACTAAACACTAAACACACAAACACACAACACAAAACAAAAAATACATTCACAAAAAACAAAACACAAACACACAAACACACAAACACAAACACACAAACACAAAAGACAAACACACAACACAAAACAAAATAAATAAAAAGTCACAAAAAACAAAACACAAATACACAAACACAAATACACAAACACACAACACACAACACAAAAACACATAAACACGATAACACAATAACAAAACACAGATACACAAACACAAAAAACAAAACACAAATACACAAACACAAATATATAAATGCACAAACACACAACACAAACACAAACACAGAAGTATGTGTTCACACGAAAAGCAAATTCGCAAAACAGAAACAAGTCCTATGCAGCGTCGCGAGCGACGCTGTAAATTGGCGGAGTGTGTTGGCAACGGAACGAAAGGTGGCAACGATGGAGCTGACCGAAGCGAGTTAGTTAGGCGACCGTTGGCTGACGTGTCCAGCTTCAACTTTCATTTTTTCCCCGGTCGGACGGACAAATGGGTAAACATGGGGGCTCCCGCCAAAAACAAATAAAAAGTACATAAACACACAACATAAATACTCAA
>JACBWV010000610.1:159842374-159899874 GCA_013435795.1 Chlamydomonas sp. ICE-L | reverse complement strand
GAGCGCTGCGACGGTAGTGGGGCGGTGGGTGGCGACTGTTGGTGGTACAAGTGGTCTGTGCCGTCATGGTGAGCGTGGGGGTGAGCGTGGGGGGTGAGGGAGGGAGGAGGGTGATGGAGGGAGGAGGGAGGGAGAGCGTGGGTGTGAGAGGAGGGGGGAAGATCGTGGTGTGAAGGGAGGAGAGGAAGCGTGGGGAGAGCGGGGGTGGGAGAGGGAGGGAGGGGGGGAAAGGGAGGGGGGGAGGATTGTCAGTCTCCTCCTACCAATTTGAGGCGGTTGTGATCACTTTGAAGCGCTGCACATGTGGCTGGTGGGTGGTGACTGTGTGGATGAAGTGTCTGGCACTTTTGCATGGTGAGCGTGGGGGTTGCGTGGGGGTAAGGGAGGGAGGTGGGCAGGGAATGGGGGGAGGATTGTCAATGTCTCCTCCCCTAATTTAGAGATGGCTGGTAGTCGAATCGATTCACGGCTCAAAAATGTGGCTGTGGTGGCGAATATGTGGATGAAGTGTCTGCACTCTCTATGGTGAGCGTGAGCGTGGGATTGGGGGTGGGGGTGGGGTTTTGGGTGGGGTTTGGGATGGGGGTCGGGCTGGGGGTTCAGGTTACGGGGTTTTCGGTTAGGGAGAGTTGGAAGGTCAATCAAACACAACACAACGGCCAGCCCCACCTCCACCACAATCCCAAACTCCACACAACCACCCCCACCCCCACCCACCCACCCACCCACCCTCACCCACAACCCCCATCCCAACCCTCACCCTCACCCCCACCCACATACCCCACACACCCTCACTCCCACCCTTACACTCCCTCTTCCCTTATTTATACTTACCTCACTCACAGTCACCACCCCCCTCAACCCCAACTAACCCCCAAACTCGCGTCTAACCCACCCTCCAGCCTCATCCTTACCCGCACCCTCACCCTCCAACCCCTCACCCTCACCCTCACCCTCAACCTCACCCTCACCCTCACCCTCACCCTCACCCTCCACTCTCACCAGCACCCTTCACCTTGCCCTCAACCCTCACCCTCCCCTCACCCTCACCCTCACCCTCACTCTCACCCTCACCCTCACCTTTGCCCCCTCACACACACCAACCTTTGGCCACCCCTCACACACCCAAACCCGCCCCCACTCCTACCATCATCACCATTAGCACCATAAGCAGCACCAAGTTCAGCACCAACCTCAGCTCCAAGCTCTGTATTTCATCTTGATTCCTTTTCTGGTGGACGCCATGCATGGTGAGATCCGTAGCACCCTTATCAAGCTCTAGGCACACCCTCACACACCCCCACCCCCGCCCCCACCACCAACGCACACACTTTTGTGGCGGACGCCATGCATGGTGAGATCCGTAGCACCCTTATCAAGCTCTCGCACCCCCCACCCCCGCAGCCACCCCACCTCCCACCGCCCACCCCCCCCCCACCCCCACCCAAACCCCAACCCCCACCCCAACCTCCACACCACCAACCCCCCCCCCACCCCCACCCCCAAGCCCAACACACACAACACAATTTTTCTTCTTCTGTGGACGACTCTGCATAGTGGACAAACGCAGCCTCTTTCTCAACTATGTCACCCTTCACGCAACCCAACCACCCCCCCCCACCATTAAATAATAGTTATTCGGAGGAGCTGTCTCACCAGATTTCAAAATTGTATTTGAGAAAAAAAAACTATATTATTTTACACTGTAATAAGATTAGTTTAATATTCGTTTTTCAAACACTGATGTTAGTTAGCGTTCCCTATGGCATAGAGTGTCAGCAATACACTCCTCAAGCTCATGGCCACCCGCAACCCTCACCTCACCTCAGCCTCATCCTTACCCTCACCCTCACCCTCACCCTCAGCTCACCTCACCCATCACCCTCAACCTCAAATCACCACCCGCAACCCTACCCCTCACCCTCACAACAGAACCCAACACACACATCCCCAACACATACATCCCCAACACACACATCCCCCAACACACCAGCACCAAACACACACATCACCCAGCACACACATCCCCACACACACCATCCCCCAACACACCATCCTCCAACACACACACATCCCCCAACACACACATACCCCACACACACACACATCCCCAACACGCGCACATCACAGCACACAACATCCCCAACACCACACATCCCCCAACACAACATCACATCCCCAAACACAACATCCCCCCAACACACACATCCCCAACACACACATCCCCCAACACACACATCCCCCAACACACACATCACCAGCACACACATCCCCCAACACACACATCCCCCAACACACACATCCCCCAACACACACATCCCCCAACACCACACCCCCCCAACACACACATCCCCCCAACAAACAATCACAGCACACACATCCCCCAACACACACACATCCCCAACACACACACATACCCCCAACACCACATCCCACAACACAACAACTCCCCAAACAAACATCACCCAGCACACACATCCCAACACACACATCCCAAACAACACATCCCCAACAAAACCATCCCCCAACACACAAATCACAAGCACACACATCCCATCCCCCCACCCCCCCCGATCCCCCACCCCCACTCCCCCCCCCCCCCCATCACCCCTCCTCAAACACATCCCCCCTCCCACACACCCCCCCCCCCCACCCCCCCTCCCCATCCCCTAACCCCCCCCTCCCCTCCTCTCCCCATCCCCCCAACCCACCCTCCCCACCCACATCCATCCTCCTCCCCCCCATCCCCCAACACCCCCCTCCCCCCACACACCACCTCCCCCACCACCCAAGCCCATCCCCCTCCCCCCGCCCATCCCCCGCCCACCCATCCCCCACCACACCCCTCCCCCCCCCCACCCACCCCTCACCCCAGCACCCCCCATATCCCCAATACACCCCTCCCCAGACCCACCCCTCCCCCCCCCCGCCCCCTCCCCCCCCCCCCCCCCCAACCCCACCCCCATCCCCCGCCCCCCCAGCCCATCCCCGCCCACCCCCCTCCCCCACCCCCTCCCTCCCCACCACATCCATCGCCCCGCCCCCCCCCTCCCGCCCACCCCCCATCCCCCACCACCCCCCATCCCCCCACCCCGACCTCCCCCAACCCCCACCTCCCCCCCACCCCCCTCCCCCCCCCCCCCCCGTCCCCCATCCCACAACCTCCCCAGCCCGCACCTCCCCAACCCCCCCCTCCCCCCGCTCCCCCCTCCCCCCCCCCACCCCCTCCCCCCCCCAACCCCCTCCCCCCACCCACCCCTCGCCCCACTCCACCCCTCCCTCTCCCCCCCCCCCATCCCCCACCCACCCCTCCCTCCACTCCCCCCTCCCCCCACACCCCCCCTCCCCCACCCCCCACCTCCCCCCCCACCCCGAGCCCCCTCCCCCACCCCCCCAATCCCCCTCCCCCCCACAACCCACCCAACCCCCCCCCCTCCCCTGCCCCCAGCACCCACCCATGCCCCCTCTCAACCCCCCCCCCACACCACCCCCCCCTCCCCCCCCCCTCCACTTCCCCGCCAGCCCCCTGCCCTCCCCCACCCCCCTTCCCCACCCCCCACCCCCTCCCTCACCCCACCCCCTCCGCAGCCCCCCCGCCTCCCCCCCCCCCCCCTCCCCGCATCCACCCCCACTCCCTCCTATCCCCCCCCCCATACCCCCTATACCCCCCCCCCACCCACTCCCGCCACCGCCCCCCCCTCCCCCCCTACGGAGGAAGCCCATCCCCCTCCCCACGACCCCCCCCCACCCCCCCCATCCCCCCCCCCCCCCCTCCCCCCCCCCCCCCCCTGCCCCCGCACCCCCCCTCCCCCCCCCCCCCATGCCCCCCACACGCCCCTCGTCCCCCCCCCTCTCCCTCCCCCCCACCCCCCTCCCCCCACCCCCCGCTCCCCCCCCCCCACACAATGAAAGCCCCCCGTCCCACCCCCCCCCACACCCCGCCACCCCCCCCTCCCCACCCCCCCTCTCTCCCCCCCCACCCAAATCCCCCCCCCCCCACCCCACCCCCCCCACCCCCCTCCCCCCTTCACCCCCCTTCCCCCCACCCCCCCCAAACCCCCCGCCCCCCCCCCTCCCCCGCCCACCCCTCTCCCCACACCCCCCCAACCCCACCCGCCCCCCAGAGCCCCACCCCCCTCCCCCCCTTCCCTACCCCTAGCCCCTCGCCCCCCCCCAACCACCCCTCCTCCGCCCCCCCCCCCTCCCCTCCCCCCCCCCAATCCCCACCCCCACCCACCCCCCCCACCCCCCTCCCCCCCCCCCCCCCGCAAAAAAGCTGGCACCCCACCCCCCCCGCTACCAGAACGACCCCTACTCCCCCCTGCACACCCGCTCAACCACCACTGTCCACCACTGGGGTTTTCCCAGGCCAACCACTGCCCCCCCTCACCCCCCACCCAGCAACACTAACCCACCCACCCACACACACACCCACCACCACCACCCACACACAAACACACATTGTACACCACTGTTCAGCCCCCCCCCAACACACTTCTGTGGTGGCCAACCTGCAGATTGGAGAATCAAACAAGAAAGGGCACAACCACACACCTACACACCCAACACACACCCACACACCCACACACCCACACACCCACACACCCCCAATACACCCTGCAGATTGGAGAATCAAACAAGAAAGGGCATTGCCTAAAAGCGTGCGCTCGTTGTGACCTTGGGCCCAATGCTATTCCTGACAACGAAAACATAGAGCAGGTCAGGGCTCGGAAAGTGGAGATGAAACAGTTCATGTAAGTTGCGTTGTGTTGTGTTGTGTTCTGTTGATAGACCAACTCCCTTGCATGAGATTCCCCATAAACTAACTAAGGCTTGGAAGGTGGAGATGAAACAGTTCATGTAAGTTGTGTTGTGTTTTGTTGAGTTGTGTTGATAGACCTATTGATAGACCAACTCCCTTGCATGAGATTCCCCATAAACTAACCAAGGCATGGTGAGAGGAGATGAAACAGTTCATGTAAGTTGCTTTGTGTTGCGTTGCTTTGTGTTGTGTTGTGTTGTGTTGTGTTGTGTTGTGTTGATAGACCAACTCCCTTGCATGAGATTCCCCATAAACTAACTGAGGCATGGTGAGAGGAGATGAAGCATTTCATGTAAGTTGCTTTGTGTTGTGTTGTGTTGTGTTTTGTTGTATTGTGTTGTGTTGATGGACCAACTCCCTTGCACAAGATTCCCCATAGCCTAACACAAGCATGGTACGTGGAGATGATGAATAAGGCTACTAGGAGCACCATGGTGCTACATTGACAGCTAGGTGCTACTAGGAGCACCGTGGGGCTACCTTGACAGCTTTTGTATTTAATGGATTTCACCCCAGGATGTGGGACACCTTACACCGGCTCCTTTTCTTTTAAATAGTCTGATCTTGCCCCAATGCACTCTTGGTTTGCAGGAAGAAAAGGAAGAAAAGGAAATGGGCTACATGCAGATCTGATATGATCTGATCTGATCTTGCCCCATGCACTAATGGTTTGCAGGATGAAAAGGAAGAAAGGAAATGGGCTACAGCCAGATCTGATCTGATCTGATCTTGCCCCATGCACTCTTGGTTTGCAGGAAGCAAAGGAAGAAAAGGAAATGGGCTACAGCTAGATCTGATCTGATCTGATCTGGCTCCAATGCACTATTGGTCTGCGGGAAGCAAAGGAAGAAAATGAAATGGGCTACAGCCAGATCTGATCCGTTCTGATCCGATATGGCCCCAATTCACTATTGGTTTGCAGGAAGCAAAGGTAGAAAAGAAAATGGGCTACAGCCAGATCTGATCTGATCTGATCTGATCTGGTCCGGCCCCAATGCACTATTGGTCAGCAGGAAGCAAAGAAAGAAAAGGAAGTGGGCTACAGCCAGATCTGATCTGATCTGATCTGATCTTGCCCCATGCACACTTGGTCAGCAGGAATCAAAGTAAGAAAAGGAAATTATATATATTCAGAAACTAGCCGTAAATAAAACGAGTATGGAAGTATTGCGCCAGGGTTGGGTTACACCCAGAGCAGGTAATTGAGGAAGCATTTATACAGAGAGAGTTACCATGCCCCTTCAGTTTGTCCCAAGACTTTGTATATATAAATGTTACGCATTATTACTGCTAGCTCCGGCTTACGCAGTGGTGTCCTTAACTTCACGTCCTGAGAGTGGCACATTACTCGGATGTAACAATTTCAATTTCAATGTTACGCATTATGACGAGGCGTGAGCCGTGAGGTTGAGGGGACCAGCCCGTTCGCTTGCACCGGGGTCAACCACCAAATAGCAGTAGGCAGCAGGGTACTGCAAAGCGCACGCGGCAGCGCAATTTCACGCTTCCGTTTTGAGCCCCACTGCGGGTTTCGCGCAGTTTTTTCAACCCCCTGTGGGCGCAGCGCGCAGTATTTGCGCTTTTTGCACTACAAAGCGCTGACCAATTTGACGTTTGTGCGTTTTAAGCGCTGACCAATTTGACAAAATTTAGTACCCTAGTACATACTTATTGCGCGAGGTCCAAAGTGGTGCCAGTAGACTGCCCTTACCAAGGCCTCCTCATGGGTGGTCCCAAGATTTCATTTCGAGACCTGAGTAAAAGTTAGCAAAAAAACAAAAGAGGGCTGACCCCCCCTTCCCCCCCCTCCCCCCAAAATGAGGGCTGACCCCCCCCCCCCCCCCTCCTCCTCCCCTCCCCCCTAAATTTGAAAAAAGTAGTACCCTGGTATGCAGGACTGCTTTTGTTTTGGGCAATGTGTTCCAGATTTTAGGCAGCAGGGTTAAGGGTTAAGCTCCTTCAACCCTTAACCCTGGCTGGCCATTCAGTCAAACCTGAAACAACCTAGAGAACCTGGAAGCTGACGTAGTGAATGTACTATGTATCCCCGTTTCGATGAATTGCTCAATGGCAGAGCTCCTTGAACAAAGAAGGTGCAGGGTTCAACTCCCTATGGGTGCGCTTTAGTGTTAGCGGTCGCTGCCAACCGCTGTGGTAGCTTTGTCCAGGTTAAGTATCAGCCCGTTCTGTACCGGTGTAAGACGGGTCTCCCCTAATACTACGCCCCTCCAGGCATTATCATTACTTTGTAGTATGTATGTTACAGTCCAGGGGTAGCCACTATTGTTATTGACCGGTTCTCCCGGCTCAGCTAGAGTGTCTTGGGGCACCAGGCCTTCCGCCTGGAAGCTTCCATAGTAGTGCCTCCACCCGTTAGGGCCGGCACCTACCGGCGGCAGTACCCTGAGGTGCTGTCGCCCTTTCCCTTCTTATACCTAGCTTGCCGCCTGGCATGCTATCACGATTGTAAACGTAGCACCTTCGCCACTCCCTGTGTCAGTCCTCACGAGATAATACTCCGGAAGCTTAAGGTTATCGCTCACCACACCGTCCCGTGTTCCACTGCAACAGTCTTCCACGCCTGTTACCCTGTCCGTAGATCCCGAGCTCCCGCGCACCTGCAGTGCCTTCCACAGTTGCCGCCGCAACAACCGAAGGAAAAGGATCTCAGTTGCAGAATCTTCTCTGATTGCTAGGCAACCCGCTGGAACACCAGCCCCCCCCCCCCCCCCCCCCCCCCCCCCCCCCCCCCCCCCCCCCCCACTGCGTCAAGCCATCAATTCCCTTCTCCCTAATCCCGCCGTCACCTTACCTCTCCGGCCCCGCAAGCCATCTGTAACCCCCCCCCCCCCCCCCTCCTTTCTTCAACTACAAGTCGTCCCAGCCCTTGCAATGAACCCCCCGTCGGCGTCTAACGCCGCAGAGTTCCATCACTGGCTCAAGGACATCTCTCAAGAAGTTAAGGTGATGGAGGAAGAAAGTATAGAGACTCACACCAAAACTAAAATTAGATCTAGCATCTTCATCATGCACAACTTGTCCCCTGCTCTCAGACTACAGTACATGAAGAACTTCAGGCACATAGACTTATTAACTTGGCTCGGTGATGTGTATGCAGACTGGTATTTTGAAAACATAGATCCATCAACAGATCTAGTGCCATACCCACAGCTCAACATGATGAACTTTTCCCCATCCATGAGTGATTCAATATCCCTTGTACCCAACAAAAGACCCAACCAGCCAGAGCCAGACAAAAGCCCCAAGCAGCCAGAGACAGACAAACAACCATGCACCCAATATGCCCTCAATGCGACACGCAACACCCGCAGCCTATACAAAATCTGGATCATGGACACAGGTGCAACCTCCCACATGACTGGAGATGCCAGCCTTCTATATGACATAAAAGACATAGCTCCCATAAAAGTCCTGACAGCCTCTGGCCACACTTACATTACAAAGTCTGGCACAGCCCTCATCAGAGGAGAAAATGGGAAACTTCACAATCTTCTCAATGTCCACCTCAACTCAGATAAGAACATACCCAACTTGTTCTCCATGGCATCAGCCATCAAAAATGTGCCCAACATGGAAATTAAGTTCACATCTGACAAAGGCACCATGACCATCAATAACAAAGTCATCATCTCAGGATCCAGAAAGCGGCTCCTGTACCTAGTTCCTGTAGTCAAACATGACCCTACCCTTATCAGAGGATCTGAATACACCACTGCTGTAGCAATGGCAGCTGTCTCCAGAAAAACCCCTATGACAGCTGAACTTCAACACATCAGATTAGGACATCTAGCCTACAGCTCCTTAGCACGAATGGCCTCAGAAGACATGGTCATTGGAAACGACATCACCTCATCTGCATTTAGGAAAATGAGTAAGCAAACCTGTGAGATATGCATTCTATCTAAGATGGACAAAAACCCCTACCCCACATCTCACACTAGAGCTACCAGACCTATGGGAATCATTCACATTGACATGAGTGGAAAGATGAAAGTTCCTAGCCTAAATGGCAGCCTCTACTTCCAAGGCATTCTGGATGATTACTCCAAATACTCCATTGTTACATTCCACAAAACCAAAGATGCAGTAGCCAAGGCTACAATCACTGAGCTTGAGCGGTATGAGGTCCTCACCCAAAACAAAATTGGAACCATTTTTTGCGACAATGGATCAGAATACATTTGCAACAAATTCAAAAATTGGTGCAAAAAGAAAGGAATCACACTCAACTTCACAGTCCCAGGAAACCCCTCTACAAATGGTGCAGCAGAGCGCCTGAACAGAACTCTGCACGACAGGTCCACAGCACTCCTCCTCTCATCTAAATTCCCCAACAGGTACTGGGCAGAAATGGTCAAAAATGCAAGTATCCTCAGAAACCTCTCCCCAACCTCTGAATCCAACAAGACACCATATGAACTGTTCCATGGTGTCAAACCTAAAATAGACCACCTCAGAACTATTGGACGCACAGCATATGTACATGTCCCACCCAAATCCAGGGATTTCAAATTCTCGCCCTCAGCCAAGATCACTAGGCTCATTGGATACTCAGACTCAAGAAAAGCCTACAGAGTGGTAGACTCCTCACACAAATTTTTTGATGCCAGAGATATCACTTTCAATGAATTTGAAAACCTGGCAGGTCAAAAAGGATTCCGAAGTGCAGACGCTTTGGTACTAGGAACCTATGAAGATGATATCCCTGTCGAAGTTGATGAAGATGACCCTCCTCTACTTCCCCCTGCTGTCCCCACACAGTCTGAACTCATAGAAAGAGAGTACATCCTGGCCAGACAAGCTAAATATCAGACAAACCCACAAGTGTGGGGACTACCAGACAACCTCTCTTCTAACCCAGAAACAGTGTACCAGCCGACTTACACTCCACCAGCATCCACTCTCACACCAGCAGCCAGTACACCTCATAACCAAACAGTAGAACAAGGAGATGAACACATCCCTCAGTAAATTGAAAATCCCAACAACCTCTCATCTCCACCACATAAGGAGCTACCTGCAGCCACACCTCCTAGCCCTGATGCTCCGCCACCCCCAGAAGTAGACCCATCCCTAGTTGAACCTAGACGTAGTAACAGAGAGAGACACTCCCCTAACTTTCTAGCCTTCCTAGCTGCAGACCAAGTTATCATTCCCAAGAATGGAAGAGAAGCTCCCTCTGGCCCTCAAGCCAAAGAATGGAAGGCCGCTATGCAAGAAGAACTAGCAGCACTTGCACAGATGAACACCTGGTCCCTCTCAGAACTCCCATCAGGAGCAAAAGCCATAGGAACCAAGTGGGTATTTGACATCAAACAGTCAGTTGATGGAGAAATTGTCATATACAAAGCAAGACTAGTTGCCAAAGGGTATACCCAACGACCAGGAATGGACTATGATGAAGTTTTTGCACCAGTAGCTAAGCATGCTACCATTCGTTACATCCTCTCAATGGCAGCAAACCCAAAGGCATACCTAGCCCAGTTAGACGTTTCCACAGCCTTCCTCAATGGAACAGTTGAAGAAGAACTGTACTGCACCCGACCACCAGGATTCGAACAAGATCACAGGGTCTGCCGTATGTGGAAATGCCTTTATGGTCTCAAACAAGCCTCCAGACAGTGGTACCTCAAGGTAAAGGAAGATATGACAGCTATTGGATTCAAAGAGGTAGACGTAGACCAAGGTCTCTTTGTGCTCCCCAGCTCAACCAACAAACCCATTATCTGGGTACTCCTCTGGGTTGATGACTTCCTTATGCTGTCCTTTGACAAAACCATCCTAGACAAGTACAAAACCACCATCATGACGCTTTACAAGACTAGAGACCTCGGTGACCCCTCAGTTTTTGTTGGCTATGAAATCACAAGGAATGCATCAGCTGGCACCCTCCACATCTGCCAATCGAGGTTCATCCAGGACCTGCTGCGCGCCCACAACATGCTTCCTGAACCCAACAGCACCAGATTACCTGTGCCCCTTCTACCAGATGCTCCACTGCCCTATGCCAGCAAAGATGCCCCAGACACAGGTCTACCACTTGCCCAAATTGTAGGCTCCCTCAACTACCTGGCAGTTAACACAAGACCTGACATTGCCCAAGCAGTCAACAGATTGGCCAGGCACAGTGCACACCCGTTGCATGACCACATGGAAGCTGCAACAGGTATCCTCAAGTACCTGTCTAACACCCCAGACCATGGCATCACCTACTCCTTCTCCAACAAACCCCTCATTGGTTACTGTGACTCTGACCATGCTGCCTGTCCAATCACAAGGAAGTCCACAACAGGTTACGTCTTCCTCAACCAAGGGGGAGCAATCTCATGGGCATCTAAGATCCAGGCATCTGCCACAGCATTGTCCACTACAGAAGCTGAGTTCATGGCAGCTACCTCTGCTGCCCAAGAAGGAATGTGGTTGAGAAAGCTACAACACTCTGCCACCGGCATAGTTCCCCCTCCCCTCACCATCAATGGTGACAACCAAGCTGCCCTTAGTGCCTGGAACCAAGAGAAGCTGTCATCCAGACTGAAGCACATGGAGACCAGGTTCTACTTCCTCAAAGAACAGTCCAAGAAGGAGGGCATCAAAATGAACTGGATCCCAACTGCTGCCAACATGTATGACATGCTCACCAAAGCTCTGCCCAGGGCCAAGTTCTGTGACTTCAGAGCAAAGATTGGATGCATTGCCAAACTCAAAATGGACTAACTGTAGAAGCTTTGATCAAGAACCTGTGATATAGCATCACTCATGTCCTTGACCATGAGGAGCTACCTGCCTTCTTGCTTTCCTCCAGCTCCCTGCAGATCCCTTACAGTCCATTACTGACCCCATAGTTATCCCCAGCATTGATCTTGAAATCCTGACTCACGATACTTTATAGATGATACTGGAAGTATCTCACTATATCCTTCCATCTGGAATGATAGCCATGAGCCAGCGGGGGACGTCTACTTTAGAGTTGTTTATTAATGGAAATCAAACAGATTGCTATCAGCCCCCTCTTGATAAACAAAGCCATATGGCTGCACCTTCCTGGCAGCTCCACAGCTGGAATCCAGTCCTATTTTGATAATAGATGACCTGTACTGCCACTGGCCCCTGTTCTCCTCTGAGTGTACTTGCACATGCCTTACAAGCCAGGCACCACTCTTTGACTCAGTTTGGCCAGTCAGAAGCCTTTCCCCTTGTGCCTCCATATGCCCCAGATGTTTATTTTCACTCTAGCCTCCCTTCCCTAGAACCTCCTAATTCCAGGGATTCTTGTATATCAAGAATACCAGGAATTGGGGGGGATGTTATTGACCGGTTCTCCCGGCTCTGCTAGAGTGTCTTGGGGCACCAGGCCTTCCGCCTGGAAGCTTCCATAGTAGTGCCTCCACCCGTTAGGGCCGGCACCTACCGGCGGCAGTACCCTGAGGTACTTTCGCCCTTTCCCTTCTTATACCTAGCTTGCCGCCTGGCATGCTATCACGATTGTAAACGTAGCCACTCCCTGTGTCAGTCCTCACGAGATAATACTCCGGAAGCTAAAACTTTGGCTAAATGGACTTGCCCAACCTCAAGAAATGGACACCAACTCCAGACTTGTAGGAGGGGATTATTGAATGAACGATGGGTGATTGGATTGGATTGATACACTATTTTGGGCCAACAGCCAACGGCCAACTCTGGGCTGCTCAGTGCTCACCGTCTTCCAATGTCAAGTTTTCCGTGCGATACCCACGGAAACCTGGGAGCATACTAAGCAGATTCTACCGGTTAAAGACTTGTCCACGTCCAACTCTAGGTGAACTTGAACTTGGTTACATAGCTTCAGCCAGCAATTTGGCTGCTCGCCGTTTCGGAGCTAGCTGTAGTCACCGTAGCTTTATACGGTATGTAGAAATGCCACGACCTGTGGGATTATAAAAGTTGATGTGCAATGTGTGAGTGGTTTTGTGTGTATTTGCCTATGTGTTTTAGTGTATGTGTGTGTGTTACAGTCCAGGGGGTCACCACTTTGGCTGAAGGAATTGGTGTAATATAGAGGTGTATTGTGCTTGGTAACCTCTGTGTATCCACGACTGTATGGAGAATTGGAGATATCGGATCAAGTATATTTTGATCATAAATGCTCTGATTTGAATCGGAAGTGTTACTGCCAAAATCGGCGAGCAGACAAATTAAGGACTGAAGCCAGGTAATGATAACGCCTGGTGGGGCGTGGTAGTAAGGGGGCCCTGTCTTCCGCCGGTAGAGAATGGGCTGCTACTTTACCTGGGCAGTGCTACATTTGCGGGTGACAGCAACCGCGAATACTAAAGCGCACCAGGAGGGATTCGAACCCGGCACTTTCTTCAGTCCAGAGAAATATAGTATTATTTAACCATTCGCCGAACAGGGATGACTGGAGCCATTTAACCCAATGTATATATGTTGTAACAGTCCTGGAGTAGCCAAATAGTGAAATAGGCTAAAGGCCAGACCCCGTCGTTAAGGCTTCCGCGACGGGAGCTCGAGCTCCGCTGCCGGAAGACGGTAGGTAGTTTCTCGAGTCCGACGTTAGGGCGGTGTTGTTTAACTGCTAGGACATGAGCCCGTTGTAATCTTTCTTTTAAAGGCTTCGGAGACCGGAGTTCGAGCCCTGCTGCCGGAAGATGGCGGATGGTTTCTCGAGCCCGACTTTAGGGCGGTGTTGTTTCACTGCTAGGACATGAGCCCCTTGTAACCTTTCTTTCTTTGATAAAGAGTGTGGTGGGTTCCTTCGCCCCTGCTACGTGTGCTTGATTGTTGAGTCTTGCTAGCTTGGTTTCCGGACACTCTTTGTTTAGTCCGGACTCTCCCTTTGCTCCCTGGGTGCCTAGGGTCTTTTTCCTTGGCACTCTGGTCCCTTTTCCCCCACTTTCTGTTCTTCGTACCGCTTCTTGTTTGCTTGTTTTTTCTGACCTGCTCTGTTTGTTTTCCAAGTTTGTGAGGGCGCCTCTAAAACCCTCGTGCTTCCTATTATAAAATTTGATGGTTGGCAAGCCGTGCCGCTGTCCTGTCTCGGCAATGATTTGCTGAGTTTATGTAACGACCCCTCTCTCTCTCGCATTTCATTTTCTACCACTCTTCAACCACCGTATCACAGCACTTGCAAATTCCGTCAGAATGACAGGTACTCCTTTCTGAGCCACCATTTAAGTTGTGAGCTCGAAAACTTATTCTTGCTATGCATTTAATAGCATCCCTATAATTTAATAAGTTCGTGTACGTGGCACTGTGGTTTTTATTCTCTGACATCATCCAATTCGCATACGTAATAGTTTCAATACCTACTCCTTGGTTATCACCAAGATTCCTGGGGTTCACTACACTGTAGTCAGGGATTGCCATCCAAGGTCTGTCATTTTAGAGATGCGTTCAAGGATGCGTTCATCAAATGTCCCTAGTCAATCTAGCTCAATGAAGTCTGGTACTCCGGTTATCTTGGCTTATATCAGAGAAATTATACCACCTATCTCTGAATGCATCTTAGTAATCTATGAGACCAGCGTTGTTTGTTGCTATCTTGCAAGGTCACCATTAACCAGTTCGTGACCGCCCGTGGGGATTTTGATCCCCGCTGTCACCAGTGTGCGGTGTGCCGGTGTGTCCAACCTTGTTGCTGCCCTCGTGGCTGTTCTTGCGGATTGTGAGTCTCGTATACCGCGCTTTGGTGCACAGTTGCGCCTTTGCCTCATCAATTGGGGTTGTTTACCCACCGCGGTGACTGACTAACATAACTCGTATTAAATCTGACTCGGAGACGAGGTGACTGTCTTTGCTAGTTGAGTGAGCTGCCTGCCGTATCCGAACGCCAGCTAGTGCGGGGCAAATGCAATTTTGCAGGCCGTACGCTGAGGACCTGCAGCGCATCCGTTTTGCTCGTCCGTTTTGCGCACCCGATTTGCTCTTCCGATTTGCTCGCCCGGCACTACGCCTGATGGAAGGACTCAACCCACGGGGGGGCGGTAAAATTAAAACGCAAAATGCCTACTCTTTCGAGCGTGTTATTCGGAGGATTCCTGCTACCCGAAGGGAGAATCATGCCACTAGACCATTGCCCCTGCTCAGTGCAGGGGGGCAAGCGGGAATCGAACCCACGACCCCTCCCATGTGCGTCGTGATTGATGTCAACATCTATCCAATTTGGATTAATGAAGTGACCAATCGATTGTGGGTTGTATGTCCAGTCTCGGCTTTTCCTTGTCGCGTTTTGCCTGACGGCTTGGCCTTGTGCTTGCCTTTAGATAGGGAGTGTTAAGGCCGCCTTTTTAGAGCTCTATGCCTCTCTCCTTGTTTGTTTGGTGATTTTCCTGTGCCTTTTGTCCTTCACGTCTTCTTGTAGAATCTCGCTTTTTAGGCCTCGGCAACTCTCAGCCCTTGTACAAGATACTCTTTATTCGCTAGTTTCTCTATGCCTTTGTAGTTCGCATTGCTTGTTGTCAAGCCTTTTATTTGCTCTTTCGTACGCTTTTTTGGAGGTCACCTCCTGGACCAGGTTCTGAGGGGTATGTTGCCCAAACCCTCACTGTTATAAAACTGTCCAGCTGCCTCGGCGCTGTTCAGTCTCGGCATTGATTTTTGCTGAGTATGTAACTATATCCTCTCTCAGTCTCGGCAGCGATTTGCTGAGTTTATGTAACGAACCCTCTCTCTTTGGCGGATCCTCCGATGGCCCAGGACGATTCCCCTGACCATTTGCTTTTCTCCCAGAATGAGCTTCTTCCCCTGATCCTCCCTGACAGCCTGGATAACTAGCTTGGATTTGTTCTTGTCCCTTTGTAGCAACCGTCTTGTTTGTGGTGGTGTAGGTGATGGGGATAGCTTCTGTTTTCACTTCTCGAGTCTCCGTTTGACTCTTGACCTGTTTGATTGCTCTCCTGTGCCCTCTATCCGTCCTTTAGCTTGATGGTTTCTTTACAGATAGGCTATGGACTCTCTTAGCTTTTCCCCGCTGGTCTTGGTCTTTCGCTTTTCCATACGCTTTTTGTCGTGTTAGTAGTTCTGCTTAGGTTGTTAAGTGTCCTTTCTTAGCTGTGCTTTTCCTTGTGGCGTTTTGGCTGACGGCTTGGTCTTGTGTTTGCCTTTAGATAGGGAGTGTTAAGGCCGCCTTTGTAGAGCTCTATGCCTCTCTCCTTGTTTGTTAGGTGAATTTCCTGTGCCTTTTGTCCTGTTACGTACTTACGTCTTCCTGTATAATCTCGCTTTTTAGGCCTCGGCAACTCTCAGCCCATCTACAATATACACTTAATTCGCTAGTTTCTCTATGCCTTCGTAGTTCGCTTTGCTTGTTGTCAAGCCTTTTAATTTGCTCTTTCGTACGCTTGTTTTGAGGTTGCCTCCTGGACCAGGTTCTGAGGCGTATGTTGCCCAAAACCTCACTGTTATAAAACTGTCCAGCTGCCCCGGCGCTGTTCAGTCTCGGCATTGATTTTTGCTGAGTATGTAACAATATCCTCTCTCTCATTTCCTTTTCTGCAAGTTGGTTTTGTTGGGTTGACTAGTGCTTTCTTCCTTTGAGGGCATTATCGCTGCATATTAAGGTGCTCATAGCACATGCCCTTATGTGGTATTTAGTTCTATTAATTCGTCCTTCCTCTCTTGTGGTTGGTGGGCTTGGTGTTCTGGATTGCATACTTTTGCATCCATCCCCTTTCCGCTCTCCTTTACGCCTCTAGTTTGTTTCCTTTTTTTTTACTTGACCTAGTTTGTTTTCAGGTTTGTGGGGGTGCCTTCAAAACCCTCGAGCTTCCGTGTTATAAAATAAAGGCTGTGCTGCTGTCCAGTCTCGGCAGTGATTTGCCGAGTTTATGTAACGAACCCTCTCTCTCTCTCTCTCTCATTTGCTGTCCAGTCTCGGCAGTGATTTGCTGAGTTTACGTAACGACCCCCCTCTCTCTCTCATTTGCCCCTGTCATGTGTGCTTGCTTGCTGAGTCTTGCCCAGATTGGTTTCCGGACTCTCTGCTTTTCATCTGGACTCGCCCTTATCTGCTTGGGGTGCCTATGGTTGCTCTTCTTGGCACCCAGGTCCTTATCTGCTAGATGGTTGTGCTGGGTTGACTTGCGTTTTTTTCTGTTAGGGGCATTATTAATGCATATGTTTGAGTGCCCTTTTTATAATGATATTCGCCTCCGCTACCAGAAGCTGTTTACAGATATTTATAGGCATGTCCATGAGGATACCGACTTAACCGTATGGAATGTGGAATTCTGCGATTCCACATTCAGAACCTTTATGAATGGAAATGGCACTAAGACTTTCTGGAGCATCCTAGCCGACTATCTTTCTACTTGTAGAAGAGCAAGACAGGAAGCCCTGGAATGCTTAGTGGCACCGTAATTTACTATCCCTTTTTTTCTTCTTGTGACTTCTCATTTGTTAGCTTCTTACCTCCGCCACTGTAAGTGGTTGAGATCTGGGTCCTGCTCCTAGGGGGTTTAATACCTACGCCACCAAAACGGTGGTTGGGAGTTTGGTTTGTTTGTCCTCGACACACCCCTGATGTAATAGGGTTTTTTGCTTTGTGGGTGCTTTTCTTTTTGTTTAAAGCACAGAGTCTCATACACCCTCAGCGGTGTCCAAGTAGATCTTCAACATGTAATGTATGTAATGTAGTAATGTAATGTAATGTAATGGAATGTAATGTAATGTAATGTAATGTAATGTAATGTAATGTAATGTAATGTAATGTAATGTAATGTAATGTAATGTAATGTAATGTAAGGTAAGGTAATGTAATGTAATGTAATGCAATGTAATGTAATGATGTAATGTAGTGTAATGTAATGTAATGTAATGTAATGTAATGTACTGTAATGTAATGTAATGAATGTAATGTAATGTAATGTAATTTGTAATGTAATGTCATGTAGTGATGTTAATGTAATGTGATGTAATGTAATGTAATGTATGTAATGTACTGTAATGTCATGTACTGTACATGTCAGTAAGTACTCGCTGCATATTAAGGTGATCCTAGCGCGTGCCATTGATTTATCTTTAGCTCTTTTGGCTCAGCCCTCTTGTCTTGTGTTTGTTGGGCTTGGACGCTTGGTGCTCTGGATTGCCTGCTTCGGCATCCCTCCCCTTCACGCTCCCCTTCCCGCTCTTCTTTCCGCCTCTAGTTTGTTTCCTTTTTTGGACTTGACCTAGTTTGTTTTTAGGTTTGAGGGGGTGCCTTCAAAAAACAAACCGTGCTTCCGTGTTATACAATTGAATGGTCGGCAGACTGTGCTGCTGTCCAGTCTCGGCAGTGAGTTGCTGAGTTTATGTAACGAACCCTCTCTCTCATTTGTTTTCCAGGTTTGTGGAAAAACCCTCTTGCTTCCTGTTATAAAATTGGATGGTCGACACACTCGACAGGCTGTTCTGCTATCTTGTCTCGGCAGTGATTCGCTGAGTTTATGAAACGAATCCTCTCTCTCAAAATAATTTTGCCGTTCTCGGTCCCCTTTCTCCTTTCTGCCTCCCTTTCTCGGAGGCTGTGCTTAGTTTGCTGGTTTCGTTTATCTAGTTTGAGCTTTTGCTTGTGGCTTCTGGTGTACGGGCAGGGCTTTGTGTTGGCTGCAGAAACTATCAGATGCTTGTAGACAACATGTATGCCCTGTGTGGTGGATTCTCTCGCCCCTGTCGTGTGTGCCTGCTTGCTGAGTCTTGCTAGGTTGATTTCTGGACTCTCTGTTTTTAGTCTAGACTCTCCCTTTACCTCGGGGGCGTCTATTGTGGTCATCCTAGGCACTCAGGTAGGGCTGTCAAGCATTATATCGCCCGGTATTTATTTTACCGTGTACCGTACGATATATCGTACGGTAATAAAGTTCCAGCGTGCGGTATTTTTGGGATTACCGTACGATATATCGTGTTTACAGTTCGATATATCGTGTTTTACCATATCCTGTGGTCCTGTGGTCTACGACAATTTCTTACACTCGGCAGGTCGGCGGTTCAATTCTCGTCCGGAGCTCCTGAGTCTGGGCCAGGGAATTTAGTACACCGTCTTATACCGTACGATATCACGACATATCGTGCGGTAATAAACCACGATATTACCGTGTTTTTCTAGCTCCCTCAGTATTGGTTCATTTGACTTGATTTTAAGTGTATGGACGTGTAAAGGTATAAAAATATCGTACGGTATCGATACCGTACGGTATATCACGATATATTGTACGGTAATTGAAAATACCGTACGGTATTGACAGCCCTACACTCAGGTCATATTTTCTGCAAGATGGTTGTGCTGGGTTGACTTGTGCATTTTCCTTTAAAGGCGTTATCGCTGCATATTAAGGTGCTCGTAGAGGATGCCCTTGGGTGGTCTTTAGTTCTTTTTGGTTCGGCCCTCAGTTCTTGTGTTCGTTGGGTTTGGTGGTCTGGGTTGCCTACCTTGACATCCTTCCCCTTTCCGCTCTCCTTTCCGCCTCTAGTTTCCCCCCCCCCCCCCCCCCCCCCCCCCTTTTTACTGTCCCTCGTTTATTTTTCAGGTTTGTGGTAGGCACTAGGCAGTCTGTGCTGCTGTCCTGTCTCGGCAATGATTTGTTGAGTTTATGTAACGACCTCTATCTCTCTGTGACTTTGTGATAAGCTATACCATGCCGCCATACTCGATTGTCATATGTTACATATGACAATCAATTACGTCGGCACGATATACCTTGACAAAATCGTGACTCTGTAAAGAGCTCCCCAGCTGATTTACCAAACCGAGAAAAAGATGATTCCTTTACATTACTTGACATGCTACCCAAAGCTTAAAGGTCGCGAGAAGTTGACTCTGTTTATCAATCATCCGTTTTAAAAAAGATATCGCCTAGAGGGCCGTGGTGTTCAGGGGACCCACCCGTCCGCCGCAGCTGGGGGAAGTCGCCATGGCAGACAAGTTTTGTAGGACGAGATAGGATAAAACACATTTTGTATTTGGACTGCTCCAGCCATTGTGGGTGGTGGAAGAGGAGTGGTAGCAGATGAAATGCATGTCATGTCAGATTGTCATGATATGCATGTCCAGGACATTATGTCCTTATACCGTATACAGTTCTCTGAGGACAGGAAATTGCTTTTTGAGAAACTGAGAATTGAACCTGGGTTGGTTGACAAAGACAGAAAGACTACAGCAAGAGGCTGGTCACGAATAATGGACCAGGGTACTTCAAATGGCCAAATTGGCCAGCGCTTTAGTGCATTTGAAAACAAAAAACTGCGCTTTGTAGTGCAAAAAGCGCAAAAATTGCTTGCAGCGCCCACAAGGGGTTGCAAAAAACTGCGCAGAGGGGGTCAAAACTGCGCAGAGGGGGTCAAAAAGTCAGCGCTCAAAAGCGCGCGCTTTGAATTACCCTGGTCACGAATACTGGATCCTTTGAAGTATGGAAGTATCTCCTAAAGTGAATTACAAATTGCGACGAGAATTACAAATTTAAATTATCACTGTACGCACGGACTCTGGGCCACCGTCGAAAAACGATTGTTTGGGTTACGGTTCATCAGTGCCTTTTCTTTTTAGCCCCTCCTGGTATCATGGTTTAGGGCTGGGCTGCAGCTGCCTTGGTACCCGTACCCAAATCCAAAGGCAGTGTGTATGACAAGGACAACTATCGAGGTCTTGCGGTGAGCAACTCCATAGGAAAGATCTTCTCCCTTTGCATGCTACGTAGACTAGATGATTGGTCAGAAGAATTCAACCTCAGAGCCGCTGGCCAATATGGATTTAGAAGTGGTAGGGGTACTGCAGATGCATCATTCATTCTTAACCATATTGTAGATAAATATAGAGAAAAGAAAAAAACACTCTTTGTGGCTTTTGTTGATTTCAAGAAGGCTTATGATTGGGTCAACAGAGACTTGCTATGGGATTGCTTAGCAAGGCTAGGAGTCAAGGACCCCTATCTCAGTATTCTGAAGTCCATGTATAATCATGTTGTTTTCCAAGTTCGCCTACATGGGGGCATTGGATCCTCCTTTCCATCCCTTGTAGGAGTTAAACAAGGAGACCCCCTATCCCCACTCCTATTCGGTCTGTTCATTGATAGAATTGAATCGTTCCTCCAATCCAAGCTCCCAAATGTAGGGGCTGAGCTTAGGGGAAAGATTCTGCAACTGTTACTTTATGCTGATGACCTAGCTATAATGGCAGAATCCCCGGCAGATATGCAAGCGATGCTTGACTGCCTGAGAGATTTCTGCGAGGCTACTAAGATGGCTGTGAATATAAAGAAAACTGAGATTGTCGTTTTCAACAAACAATTCTGTGATGAGGCCCGCATGGATCCTGATTACAAATTTGTCTATGATGGATCACAAATTTCTACAAAGTTATCTTTTATCTACTTGGGATCCCTCTTTGTGGATGGTGACTCAAGCAATCGTGCAAAAGCTGCTTTTTCTAGGATGCTCACTAAGGCCCAAAAGGCACACCACATGCTTCGTAGGCGATGCCATACTATGGAGATATACAATATTGATATTCTCACCCACCTGTTTGATTCTCTTGTACAACCTATCCTGAATTTTGGCTGTGAGGTGTGGGCTCCTTCTATTCTGAACAACACACTTATCTCAAATGACCATGCTTGTGAGAAATGGCATAGAGGTATACTTAAACAAATGTTGGGTGTTTGCCAATCTACTAGATCTAATATTATCATGGAAGAGCTGGGTAGAACCCCGTTGTGTTTTGCTTGGCTTAAACAAGCTTTGCGCTTCTGGAACAAGACCATACATAAAGAACCTGAGGATCTCATTAGAATGGCTCTTGAGGAATCTTTTGACTCCAACACTGGCTGGGTTCATGACTTGCGTTGTGCTCTCCACAAGCTAGGATCCAGTAAAAACATCAACATTTTGGAGGCTGTCGATGTCGAAGGTATTATGTCTGAAGTTTTTGAGTCATGGAGGTTTAAGTACCCAAGTGACACCAATGCAGTTAGAGACATCCCTGATGAGAGAAGGGTTGGCTTTAAACGCCTCCGATACCAAAAATGGTTCGCAGCCAACAGCAATGATGAGAATGGCTTGATTCCCTTTACATCCGCCTTACATAAGCAGGATCAGATTCGTTCTATAGCACAGTTTAGAATGGGTTCCCATTGGCTGAACACAGAAAGAATGAGGGTGGTGGATAGAGCACACATCCCTCGCTCAATGAGACACTGTCAAATGTGTGGGTTCCAAAAACCTGAGGATGAAATGCATATGTTTGAGTGCCCTTTTTATAATGATATTCGCCTCCGCTACCAGAATCTGTTTACAGATATTTATAGGCATGTCCTTGAGGATACCGACTTAACCGTATGGAATGTGGAATTCTGCGATTCCACATTCAGAACCTTTATGAATGGAAATGGCACTAAGTCTTTTTGGAGCAACCTAGCCGACTATCTTTCTACTTGTAGAAGAGCAAGACAGGAAGCCCTGGACTGCTTAGTGGCACCGTAATTTATTATCCCTTTTTTTTCTTCTTGTGACTTCTCATTTGTTAGCTTCTTACCTCCGCCACTGTAAGTGGTTGAGATCTGGGTCCTGCTCTAAGGGGTTTAATACCTACGCCACCAAAACGGTGGTTGGGAGTTTGGTTTGTTTGTCCTCGACACACCCCTGATGTAATGGGGTTTTTTGCTTTGTGGGTGCTTTTTCTTTTTGTTTAAAGCACAGAGTCTCATACACCCTCGCGGTGTCAAGTAGACTTTAACATGTAATGTATGTATGTATGTATGGTTGGGCAAGCCCCTTTAGCCTATTTGGCATACCCCTGGACTGCAACAACATACATACAATGTGCATACAGCATGGGCACAATGTGTACACAACAATGTTTTTACCGTCAAAGAGGGCGAGCAGCCAAATTGCTGGCTGAAGCTATGTAAACAGGTTGGAGTTCAAGTTCAAGTGTACACAACATAATGCAGTATCCACTTTATGTGCACACAGTGTGCAGTGATCAAGCCACAACACCAGGATACTACAAAGCGCGCGCGGCAGCGCGATTTTGCGCTCGCTTTTTGAGCCCCACTGCGCGTTTCACGCAGTGTTTTCAACCCCCTGTGAGCGCAGCGCACAGTATTTTGCGCTTTTTGCACTACAAAGCGCTGCCCAATTTGACGTTTGTGCGATTAAGCGCTGACCAATTTGACAAAATGCAATACCCTGCACAACACTACATACACACAAGTGCTCTAGTGGCGGTGGTGTTCTACTGCCGTAGCGATCTTGATACCTGCCCTGGTGCTCCTCCATGGTAGGGGGAAGCTAGCCCGGGGTTAGCCAGCCCGGGGGTGGGGGGTTAGGAGGTTTAGGGGGTAACCGGTTACCCCCAGGCTGGCAACCCCCGGGCTAGCTTCCCCCCCTCCCTCCTCCATGGTGACGCGCTTCCTAGTTCCTCCTCCTTTTTGGCGGAGCCCCCCCTTCTGGGGGGAGGGAACCCCCAGGGTTACCCATTTGTCCGTTTGAAACCAACCAAACAATTAAAGCCTGACACGTCAGCCAACTGTCTCATAAATAACTGGCTTGGGTTAGCTCCATCGTCGCCACTCGTCGTTCCGTTGCCAACACACTCCGCCAATTTTCTGCTTCTTTTTTAAAGTTGTGTAGTCACTCCCTCATCACTCTTGTGACGCTCTTCCTTCTCCCACATCCCTCGCCCCCTTTTTTTACCCCCCCCCCCCCTCCCCTCCCACACACCCACACCCACCCACCCACCCACTTGGAAGGCGACTACTGGCTGTGTGAGCAGAGAGCAAGCCTTCACACATACCCCCCCCCCCCCCCCCCCTCCCCCCCACTCCCTCATCACTCTTGTGACGCTCTTCCTTATCCCACATCCCTCGCCCCCTTTTTTTACCCCCCCCCCCCCCACACCCCCCCCCACACATACTTGGAAGGCGACTACTGGCTGTGTGAGCAGAGAGCAAGCCTTCACACATACCCCCCCCCCCCCCCTGCCCCCACCCCCCCCCCCCCCCCACCCCCCACTCACACCCACACCCACACCCACACTCACTTGGAAGGCGACTACTGGCTGTGTGAGCAGAGAGCAAGCCTTCACACATACCCCCCCCCCCCCCACTCCCCCCCACTCCCTCATCACTCTTGTGACGCTCTTCCTTTTCCCACATCCCTCGCCACGCTTTTTCCTCCAGGACCTCGGGATCATTAGGACCCTCGCCACACATTTTCCTTCATAAGCTTGGGATGACTAGGACCCTCGTCACACTGTTTCCTTCATAAGCTTGGGATCATTAGGACCAAGGTCACATCTGCTGCATGCCTTGAGGCACGCACCAGGTTTTCCTGGATGGCCGATCTGAGGGGATGTGGGGGCAGGTGGTGGATCAGCTGGAGAAAGTGGGAGGTAGCTGTGGCACGTGGCGGATGAGCAGGTGGCAGGTGACAGTGACACGTGGCTGTGGCAGGTGGCAGCGGCAGTTGCAAGTGACAGATGAGCAGATGAGCAGGTGACAGGTGGTAGATCAGCAGGTGGTAGTTGCAAGTGGCAGATCAGCAGGTGACAGGTGGCAGATCAGCAGGTGGTAGTTGCAAGTGGCAGATCAGCAGATCAGCTGGTGACAGGTGGCAGATCAGCAGGTGACAGGTGGCAGATCAGCAGGTGACAGGTGGCAGATCAGCAGGTGGTAGTTGCAAGTGGCAGATCAGCAGATCAGCTGGTGACAGGTGGCAGATCAGCAGGTGACAGGTGGCAGATCAGCAGGTGGTAGGGGCAGGTGACAGTGGCAGGTGGCAGATCAGCAGATGAGGAGGTGGCAATGGCAGTTGCAGGTAGCAGAGCAGCAGTTGCAAGTGGCAGATAAACAGATCAGCAGGTGGCAGTGGCAGGAGGCAGATGAGCAGGTGGCAGTGGAAGGTGGCAGATTAGCAGGTGGCAGTTGCAAGTGGCAGATTAGCAGGTGGCAGTTGCAGATGGCAGATAACCAGATCAGCAGGTGGCAGTGGCAGGTGGCAGATGAGCAGGTGGCAGTGGCAGGTGGCAGATCAGCAGGTGGCACGTGGCAGATCAGCAGGTGGCAGTTGCAAGTGGCAGATTAGCAGGTGGCAGTTGCAGGTGGCAGGTGGCAGATCAGCAGGTGGCACGTGGCAGAGCAGCAGGTGGCAGTTGCAAGTGGCAGATTAGCAGGTGGCAGTTGCAGGTGGCAGGTGGCAGATCAGCAGGTGGCAGTTGCAAGTGGCAGATAAACAGATGAGGAGGTGGCAATGGCAGTTGCATGTAGCAGATCAGCAGGTGGCAGTTGAAAGTGGCAGATGAGCAGGTGGTTGTGGCAGGTGACAGTGACAGGTGGCAGTGGCACGTAGCAGATGCGCAGGTGGCAGTTGCAGGTGGCAGGTGGCAGATCAGCAGGTGGCACATGGCAGAGCAGCAGGTGGCAGTGGTATGTAGCAGATGCGCTGGTGGGAGTTGCAGGTGGCAGGTGGCAAATCAGCATGTGGCATGTGGCAGTTGCAAGTGGCAGATTAGCAGGTGGCAGTTGCAGGTGGAAGGTGGCAGATCAGCAGGTGGCACGTGGCAGAGCAGCTGGTGGCAGTTGCAAGTGGCAGATTAGCAGGTGGCAGTTGCAGGTGGCAGGTGGCAGATCAGCAGGTGGCACGTGGCAGAGCAGCAGGTGGCCGTAGCAAGTGGCAGATTAGCAGGTGGCAGTTGCAGGTGGCAGGTGGCAGATCAGCAGGTGGCACGTGGCAGAGCAGCAGGTGGCAGTTGCAAGTGGCAGATTAGCAGGTGGCAGTTGCAGGTGGCACGTGGCAGAGATGCAGGTGGCAGTTGCAAGTGGCAGATTAGCAGGTGGCAGTTGCAGGTGGCAGGTGGCAGGTGGCAGATCAGCAGGTGGCATGTGGCAGAGCAGCAGGTGGCAGTTGCAAGTGGCAGATTAGCAGGTGGCAGTTGCAGGTGGCAGGTGGCAGATCAGCAGGTGGCACGTGGCGGAGCAGCAGGTGGCAGTTGCAAGTGGCAGATTAGCAGGTGGCAGTTGCAGGTGGCACGTGGCAGAGCAGCAGGTGGCAGTTGCAAGTGGCAGATAAACAAATGAGGAGGTGGCAATGGCAGTTGCATGTAGCAGATCAGCAGGTGGCAGTTGAAAGTGGCAGATGAGCAGGTGGCTGTGGCAGGTGACAGTGACAGGTGGCAGTGGCACGTAGCAGATGCGCAGGTGGCAGTTGCAGGTGGCAGGTGGCAGAGCAACAGGTGGCAGTGGCACGCAGCAGATGCGCAGGTGGCAGTTGCAGGTGGCAGGTGGCAGATCAGCAGATCATTAGGTGGCAGGTGGCAGATCAGCAGATCAACAGGTGGCAGGTGGCAGATCAGCAGGTGGCAGTGGCAGGCAGCAGGAGGCAGATGAGCAGGTGGCAGTTGCAAGTGGCTGATTAGCAGGTGGCATTTGCACGTGGCAGGTGGCAGATCAGCATATCAACAGGTGGCAGGTGGCATATCAGCAGGTGGCAGTGGCAGGCAGCAGGAGGAAGATTAGCAGGTGGCAGTTGCAAGTGGCAGATCAGCAGATCAGCAGGTGGCAGTGCAGGTGGCAGATGAGCAGGTGGCGGGTGCAGTACCAATTATTTATTTATTCACCCTCATCACCCTCATTATCCTGCCAACACAAACACACACATTCATAGACACCTTTGTGGAATAAATCCTGTAGTGCTCGTGTTAGCAATAGCTGGGCTGCGCTGTCATACGTACACACCTGTGTGCAATACAAACACACCAACTCCCTCGACTTAGCATGAAGCCTGGATTTCCTTCACACTCATTACCTCCATTATCCTGTCAATACAAACACACACATACAAACACACCTTTGTGCAATACAAACACACACCCCCCCCCGACTTCCGATGCAGCCTGGATTATCTTCACACTCATTACCTCCATTATTCTGTCAATACAATCTCACCTGCGTGCAATACAAACACACCTGTGTGCAATGCAAACACACCAACTCCCCCGACTTACAATGAAGCCTGGATTATCTTCACACTCATTACCTCCATTATTCTGTCAATACAATCACACACATACAAACACACCTGTGTGCAATACGAACACACCAACTCCCCCGACTTACCATGAAGCCTGGATTATCTTCACACTCATTACCTCAATTATTCTGTCAATACAATCACACATGTGTGCAACACAAACACACATTTGTGCAATAAAAACACACCAACTCCCCCGACTTAGCATGAAGCCTGGATTATCTTCACACTCATTACCTCCATTGTTCTGTCAATACAAACACACACATACAAACACACCTGTGTGCAATACAAACACACCAACTCCCCCGTTTTACAATGAAGCCTGGATTATCTTCACACTCATTACCTCCATTGTTCTGTCAATACAATCACAACTGTGTGCAATACAATCACACCTGTGTGCAATACAAACACACCTGTGTGCAATACAAACACACCTGTGTGCAATACAATCACACCTGTGTGCAATACAATCACACCTGTGTGCAATACAAACACACCTGTGTGCAATACAAACACACCTGTGTGCAATACAAACACACCTGTGTGCAATACAATCACACCTGTGTGCAATACAATCACACCTGTGTGCAATACAAACACACCTGTGTGCAATACAAACACACCTGTGTGCAATACAAACACACCTGTGTGCAATACAAACACACCTGTGTGCAATACAAACACACCTGTGTGCAATACAAACACACCTGTGTGCAATACAATCACAACTGTGTGCAATACAATCACACCTGTGTGCAATACAAACACACCTGTGTGCAATACAAACATACCTGTGTGCAATACAAACACACCAACTCCCCCGACTTACCATGAAGCCTGGATTATCTTCACACTCATTGCTCTCTGCCCAGTGCTCACACTGAACGTGAGAATCGACGCAGCCAGGAGTATCAGGAGGGGGCGGGGGGACGTGCATCTCACGAATAACGCGGCCGGAAAATGTTGGCGCAAGGTGGACCCTGAAAAGATCGGAGGGAGGAAAGTATTTGTATGTGTGTTCTTCTTCTTCTTCTTCTTCTTTTTCTTACTATTCATCATCACCATCATCATCATCATCATCATCATCATCATCATCATCGTCTTCCTTCATTAACATCACCACCATCATCTTTGTCATCATCATTCTCTTCGTCTTCTCCATCTCTTCATCATCATCATCATCATCATAATGTTTTCATCAATAATAATTATCTCTAAACTTCGACTACAACTATGATTATTACGTACTACAACCATAGTCATACTGTTATTAGTACAATCTACAACTATGACTATGATTATGACTACAACTATGACATACTACAACTATAGCCATGCTGTTATTAGAACAATGTACAACTATGACTACAACTATGACTATGACATACTACAACTATAGCCATACTTTTATTAGTCCAATCTACAACTATGAATATGACTATAACAACAACTATGACATACTACAACTATAGCCATGCTGTTATTAGTACAATCTACAATTATGACTCTGAATCTGACTATGAAATAATACAACTATAGCCATGCTGGTATTAGTACAATGTACAACTATGACTATGACTACAACTACAACTACGACTGTGACTATGACATACTACAACTATAGCCATGCTGTTATTAGTACAATCTACAATTATGACTATGACTACAACTACAACTATGACTACAACTATGACTATGACTACAACTATGACTACAACTATGACTACAACTATGACTATGACTACAACTATGACTACAACTACAACTATGACTACAACTATGACTATGACTACAACTACGACTACAACTATGACTATGACTACAACTATGACTATGACGTACTACAACTACAGCCATACTGTTATTAGTAAAATCTATGCTTCGCAAGGATACACACACCACCAAACGCACACACCAACGCAACCACCACGACTACCACCACCACCACTACCACCAACACCACTACTACCACCCTACCAGGATGAAAGGCATCACTACCAACAATCAGGGCACTCCCATGGGTGGGGGGAAGCTAGTCCCCAGAAATCCAGTCCCCACAAAGCCAGATCTCTTCGGGTTTAGGGTTTAGGGTGTAGGTTTAAGGTTTAGGGTGTAGGTTTCTGACTCACTGGGGACTGGCTTTGTGGGGACTATCACCCCCCCTCCATTCCCATGCTTGACAAGATGCGTCAAGACACACACAGCACCAAACGCACACACCAACGCAACCACCATGACTACCACCACACCACCACCACCACCACCACTACTACTACTACCAACTCAAAACCACTACCACCCTACCAGGATGAAAGGCATCACTACCAAAAATCAGGGCACTCCCATGCTTGACAAGATGCGTCAAGACACACACAGCACCAAACGCACACACCAACGCAACCACCATGACTACCACCACACCACCACCCTATAACTATAGCCATGCTGTTATTAGTACAATATATGCTTGGCAAGGATAGAACTCACTACTTGGTTGCTTTGGTGGCGGTAGTGGTTAGTGGTGGTTGTGGCGGTAGGGTTGGTGGTAGGTGGTAGTGGTGGTTGTGGCGGTGGTGGTTGGTGGTAGGTGCTAGTGGTGGTGGTGGCGGTAGTGGTTGATGGTAGGTGGTGGTGGCAGTGGTACGAGGCAGGTAATAGGTGGTAGTGTTTGGCTATGCTAGAACTCACCACTTTGTACCTGACCACCTCTACTTCTACAACTTCTTCAACTACCTTTATTAAAACCTCTGCAACTACAACTACGGTTATTATAAGAAGCCAGATAATAATTGAGGATACTGCGGCAACTCACCACTTTGTAGCAGACCACTTCTCCCCTTTCATTACTGGGCAAGAGCCATGTAGAGACTTGTAGTCAAATCGGCCATCGGGCTTAATGCTCCTGCACCAGCATTCAGGTAAACGTTGGTACTTGGCGCCAGTGCAAGCAAACGTCGGTGCGTTGGTGCGTTGGCCCCAACAAGTAACCGTTGGTGCTTGGCCCCAGTGCAACCAACCGTTGGTGAGTTGGTGCTTGGCCCCAGTGCAAGCAAAGGTTGGTGTGTTGGTGCTTGGCCCCAGTGCAAGCAAAGCTTGGTGTGTTGGTGCTTGGCCCCAGTGCAAGCAAATGTTGGTGAGTTGGTGCTTGTCCCCAGTGCAAGCAAATGTTGGTGTGTTGGTGCTTGGCCCCAGTGCAAGCAATTGTTGGTGAGTTGGTGCTTGGCCCCAGTGCAAGCAAAGGTTGGTGTGTTGGTGCTTGGCCCCAGTGCAAGCAAAGGTTGGTGTGTTGGTGCTTGGCCCCAGTGCAAGCAAAGGTTGGTGTGTTGGTGCTTGGCCCCAGTGCAAGCAAATGTTGGTGAGTTGGTGCTTGGCCCCAGTGCAAGCAAAGCTTGGTGTGTTGGTGCTTGGCCCCAGTGCAAGCAAAGCTTGGTGTGTTGGTGCTTGGCCCCAGTGCAAGCAAAGCTTGGTGTGTTGGTGCTTGGCCCCAGTGCAAGCAAAGGTTGGTGTGTTGGTGCTTGGCCCCAGTGCAAGCAAAGGTTGGTGTGTTGGTGCTTGGCCCCAGTGCAAGCAAAGGTTGGTGTGTTGGTGCTTGGCCCCAGTGCAAGCAAAGGTTGGTGAGTTGGTGCTTGGCCCCAGTGCAAGCAAAGGTTGGTGTGTTGGTGCTTGGCCCCAGTGCAAGCAAAGGTTGGTGAGTTGGTGCTTGGCCCCAGTGCAAGCAAAGGTTGGTGTGTTGGTGCTTGGCCCCAGTGCAAGCAAAGGTTGGTGAGTTGGTGCTTGGCCCCAGTGCAAGCAAATGTTGGTGAGTTGGTGCTTGGCCCCAGTGCAAGCAAAGGTTGGTGAGTTGGTGCTTGGCCCCAGTGCAAGCAAAGGTTGGTGTGTTGGTGCTTGGCCCCAGTGCAAGCAAAGGTTGGTGAGTTGGTGCTTGGCCCCAGTGTAAGCAAAGGTTGGTGTGTTCGTGCTTGGCCCCAGTGCAAGCAAAGGTTGGTGTGTTGGTGCTTGGCCCCAGTGCAAGCAAAGGTTGGTGAGTTGGTGCTTGGCCCCAGTGCAAGCAAATGTTGGTGAGTTGGTGCTTGGCCCCAGTGCAAGCAAATGTTGGTGCTTGGCCCCAGTGCAAGCAAAGGTTGGTGAGTTGGTGCTTGGCCCCAGTGCAACCAACCATTGGTGCGTTGGTGGGTTGGCCCCAACGAGCAAACGTTGGTGCTTGGCTCCAGTACAAGCAAACGGGCTGGCCCCCTCAACCTCACGCCTTGTAATAAGGCGTAGTATTTATTTATTTATTCTGGTTAACATACAATTAAATATAACTGGGCAAGAGCCATACAGAGACTTGTAGTTGAAACGGCCAGCAGATTTCAACCATGTTTTTTTACGGCTACGACCAGCAGCTTTTAGGCACCTCCCCTGGCTTGCTACCCAGCCAAACCTAAAGCAAACTAGTGCACCTTGAAGCTGACGTAATCAGCTTTTTAGCGCTGCTGAATTTTTGAGGCTTAGCCCAGTGGCTGTCTCAGGTAGCTGCCTAGAAGCTGCTGCTAGTAGCCCAAAAGGAAAACAGTAGGCTAAAAGCTCCTGTACACGCATGTGGAGGGTAGCAAGTAGGGAAGGGGAAAGTTTGGATTGGATTGAGTTGGATTAGATTGGATTGGATTGGAGTAGATTGTTACAATGTTTGGACGACGACAAGGCTAGTCACCAAAACAGCAACACTCACCATTCACCACAACTCACCACCACCACTCACCACAACAGCAACACTCACCACTGACCACTCACCACCACTCAACACTCACAAACACCCACCACTTACCACTCACAAACGCTCACCACCACCACTCACCACTCACAAACACCCACCACCACTACTCACCACTCACGAAAACTCACCACCACCAATCACAAACACTCACCACCACCACTCACCATAACAGCAACATTCACCACAACAGCAACACTCACCACCACCAATCACAACTCACAAAACTCACCACCACCACTCGCAACAACAGTAATACTCACCACCACTCACCACCACCACTCACAACAACCATAATACTCACCACCACAACTCACAACCACTCACCACCACTCACCACAACAGCAATACTCACCACCACCACGCACAACCGCTCACCACCACTCACCAAAACAGCAACACTCACCACTGACCACTCACCAGCACCACTCACCACAACAGTAACACTCACCACCACTTACCACTGACCACTCACAACCACTACTCACCACAACAGCAACACTCACCACAACTAACCACCACCACTCACCACCAGTCACACCAGCAACACATGCACTCACCACTCACCAGAACAGCAACACAGGCACTCACCAATCACCACCACTCACCACACCAGCAACATATGCACTCACCACTCACCACCAACCACCAACACACACCACCACTCACAACTCACAACCACACACCACCACATACAACTCACAACCACACACCACAACTCACCAGACCAGCAACACATGCACACCACTCACCGCTCAACAGCAACAGCAATACATGCACTCACCACTCACCACCACTCATCGCTCAACAGCAACAGCAATACATGCACTCACCACTCACCACCACTCACCGCTCAACAGCAACAGCAATACATGCACTCACCAGTCACCAGTCACCACCACTCACCGCCCAACAGCAACAGCAATACATGCACTCACCACTCACCACCACTCACTGCTCAACAGCAATAGCAATACATGCACTCACCACTCACCACCACTCACCGCTCAACAGCAACAGCAACACATGCACTCACCATAATAGCAATACATCCACTCACCAGTTTGGACAACAACACAGGCACTCACCAGTTTGGACAACTACTCACCACTCACCAGAACAGCAGCACATGCACTTAGTACTCACCACTCACCACCACTCACCACTCAGCGCCACTCACCACCACTCACCTCAAGACACCAGCAACACATGCTTGGACAACGTTAAGAACACGACAAGGCTATTAACCAAAGCAGCAACAAAGGCACTCACCACCACTCACCACACCAGCAGAACATGCACTCACCACTCACTAGAACAGCAACACAGGCACTTACCACCACTCAACACAACACAACAGCAACAGCAACACATGCACTTACCACCACTCACCAGAACAGCAACACATGCACTTACCACTCACCACCACTTACCAGAATAGCAACACAGGCACTCACCACTCACCTCAACAGGAATACAGGCACTTGTATGTATGTTACAGTCCAGGGGTAGGCCAAATAGGCCAACGGGACTTGCCCAACTGTTAGGAAGAGCTTAAAAAGAAAAACCACTCACCACCACACCACTCACCACAGGCACTTACCACTCACCACCACTCACATCAACATCAACAGCAAAAGCAACACAGACACTCATCAATTACCACCACTCACCACACCAGCAACTTACAACTCACAACTCACCACACCGTCAACACATGCACCCATCACTCACCACTCAACAGCAACAGAAACACATGCACTCACCACTCACCACAACTCACACATTACCACCACTCACGACTCACCAGAACAGCAAAACATGCACTGACCAGTTTGGACAACGACACAGCCAGTAATCACACCAGAATCACAGGCACTCACCACCACTCACCACACCAGCAACACATGCACTCACCACTCACGACCACTCACAACTCACCAAAACTACCACAACCTACCACTCACCACTCACCACACCAGCAACATGCACTCACCACTCACAACTCACCACTAACTACCACCACCTACCACTCACCACACCAGCATCACAGGCACTCACCACCACTCACCACACCAGCAACACATGCACTCACCACTCACCACTAACTACCACCTCCTTCCACTCACCACACCAGCATCACATGCACTCACCACCAATCACCACACCAGCAACACATGCACTCACCACTCACCACCACTCACCACTAACTACCACCACCCACCACTCACAAGAACAGCAACACATGCACTCATCACTCACCAGAACAGGAATACATGCACTTACCACTCACCACCACTGACAACCTACCACCACCTACCACTCACCACTCACCAGAACAGCAACACATGCACTCACCACTAACCTCCACACCAGCAACACTGACCACTCACTACCACACACCACTCACCAGAACAGCAACACAGGCACTTACCACTCACCACTCACAACTCACCACCACCTACCACTCACCACCACTTACCATTCACCTCACCAGCAACACATGCACTCACCAAAAAGCTATTGCGTCTCCTTTGCGAGGTTTGTTGGCAAGCCCCTGCATGGCACACTCCGAGTAGCCATTCTCACGCGTTTGGTTGGTGGGTGCTGGGACCTGTGAGGTTTTGGTTTGTTTGGTTTGTTTTGTTTTGTTTTGGTTTGGTTGTTGGGTGCTGGGACCTGTGAGAAGGTCAGGGGGGGTGGGTTGGGTTGGGTTGGGAGTACTCTCCTCCCTCCTTAACATCAGACACGTACACTAGCACTGTGCTGTAAATACGTTGTACATACATACATATATATATATATATATATATGTAAATGATGTTTCATCGCCATTTCATAAGTGTTGATATTTCCCTACCTTAACAACGACTGTCTCTCCTTCCTCCCCCACCTCCGACAAGTACATGTGCACTGTATTGTAAATATTTATTATCTTAGTGAAGACAGTCTCTGCTCTCTCCCCCACATCATACATGGCCACTGTGCACAAGCAGTTCCCGCCAGCGTTGTTTGCTTGTGCATTAGAAATAAACCTTTTTGACTACTAAAACTATTAAATGATGTTTAATCTCAATCTCAGTAGTGTTGATATTTCATATCTTAGTGAAGACAGTCTCTCCTCCTGCGAAAATAATAAAATACTAAACATAAATACTAAATACAAATATAAATAATCAATCATACAATCAGACAAAATGATGCAAACTCAATATGTCATGAGTGTTGAGATTTAAACTGTATTCTGCTTTTATTATTATTATTATTATTATTATTATTATTATCGTTGTTATTATTATTATTATTATTATTATTGTTATTATTACCTTGGGGAATACAGTCTCTCCTCCCTCCTCCACATCCGACAAGTACATGAGCACTGTGCACAAACGGTTACCGCCACCGTTGTCAGCTGCAGCATGCTGCACAGCAAATTTGAGTACAGGTAGGGTTTGGGTTGGGTTGGGGGATTTGGGGGTGCAGGGTTTGGGGAGTTGGGGGATTGGGGCACAGGTAGGGTTTGGGTTTGGGGATTTGGGTTTTGGGGTTTTGGGGTTTCGGTTAGTGTTGGGTTGGGTCATGCAACACGGATTCAGTTTTGTACTTCCAATGATGCATGGCCGCTGTGTTGCCACTCTGTCGTTGCAGGGCGACGCATGGGTTTGGCGCTGCCCCCGGGCTCCGGCAAGCGCTCTGCCATATGATGGCTACACAACAATCCTGAAATCAGGCTTGAGTAGCCCAAGTTGCTACTCAACCTGGCCTACAGAAATCTGAAATGAAAAACACAGACGAGTGGGGTTGGGCGCGAGATGACGAGATGACAAGAGGAGCGCATAGGGTTGTCATGAACGATGTCGTAGATGTGTATATATATAGTCCGATGTATCTGCTGAGTATTACGAGGCGACGGTGTAACAGACAAAGCCACATTAAAGCACAACACCCACGGAAACCAGGGAGCTCACAAGGTAGATTAGACAGTCTACATTCTTGTCTAGGCCAAAGATATCTGCTGAGTAATACGAGGCAACGGTGTAACAGACACAGCCGCATTAAAGCACGACACCCACGGAAAACAGGGAGCTCACAAGGCGGATTAGACAGTCTACATTCTTGTCTAGGCCAAAGATATCTGCTGAGTAATACGAGGCAACGGTGTAACAGACAAAGCCGCATTAAAGCACGACACCCACGGAAAACAGGGAGCTTACAAAGCAGATTAGACAGTCTACAGTCTTGTCCACGTCAAAGGTGTCTGCTGAGTATTACGAGGCAACTTTTTACATTACATTTCATGTTAAAGTCTACTTAACACCACAAAGGTGCTTAAACACAAAGGTACTTACCACAAAGGTACTTAACACCACAAAGGTGCTTAAACACAAAGGTACTTACCACAAAGGTACTTAACACCACAAAGGTGCTTAAACACAAAGGTACTTACCACAAAGGTACTTAACACCACAAAGGTGCTTAAACACAAAGGTACTTACCACAAAGGTACTTAACACCACAAAGGTGCTTAAACACAAAGGTACTTACCACAAAGGTACTTAACACCACAAAGGTGCTTAAACACAAAGGTACTTACCACAAAGGTACTTAACACCACAAAGGTGCTTAAACACAAAGGTACTTACCACAAAGGTACTTAACACCACAAAGGTGCTTAAACACAAAGGTACTTACCACAAAGGTACTTAACACCACAAAGGTGCTTAAACACAAAGGTACTTACCACAAAGGTACTTAACACCACAAAGGTGCTTAAACACAAAGGTACTTACCACAAAGGTACTTAACACCACAAAGGTGCTTAAACACAAAGGTACTTACCACAAAGGTACTTAACACCACAAAGGTGCTTAAACACAAAGGTACTTACCACAAAGGTACTTAACACCACAAAGGTGCTTAAACACAAAGACTTAGTGCCATTTAAGCAAAAGAACCCATTACATCAGGGGTGTGTCGAGGACAAACAAACCAAACTCCCAACCACCATTTTGGTGGCGTAGGTATTAAAGGAGCAGGACCCAGATCTCAACCACTAACAGTGGCGGAGGTTAGAAGGTAACAAATGAGAAGTCACGAGGAAAAAAAGGAGATTAAATTACGGTGCCACTAAGCAGTCCAGGGCTTCCTGTCTTGCTCTTCTACAAGTAGAAAGATAGTCGGCTAGGTTGCTCCAAGAAGACTTAGTGCCATTTCCATTCATAAAGGTTTTGAATGAGCAATCGCAGAATTCCACATTCCATACGGCTAAGTCGGTATCCTCATGGACATGCCTATAAATATCTGTAAACAGATTCTGGTAGCGGAGGCGAATATCATTATAAAAAGGGCACTCAAACATATTGTGTGACAAACGTCTTGTGTAACTGTGCAACAGACAAAGCGGCATTAAAGCACAACAACCGCGGAAACAAGTCCTATGCAGCGTCACAAGCGACGCGGAAAATTGGCAGAGTGTGTTGGCAACGGAACGAAAGGTGGCAACGATGGAGCTGACCGAACCGAGTTAGTTACGCGACCGTTGGCTGATGTGTCAGGCTTCAATTGTTTTTCGGCCGCACGGACAAATGGGTTCACATGGGGGCTCCCGCCCCCTCGAAGAGGGGGCTCCGCCAAACAGGGGGCTTACGAAGCGGATTAGACAGGTTAGAGTTTTGTTTAGGCCAAAGGTGTCTGCTGAGTATTACGAGGCAACTGTGTAACAGACTAAACGTCAGTAAAACACGACACCCACAGGAACCAGGGAGCTCACAAGGCGGATTAGACAGTTTACATTCTTCTCTAGGCCAAAGATATCTGCTGAGTAGTACGAGACAAGTGTGTGACAGACTTAGCCGCATAAAAGCACGACACCCACAGAAACGAGGGGGCTTACTAAGCGGATTAGACAGTTCACAGTATTGTAGAATTAAATTAACACTGTAGCACGAACTCAGGGCCCCCGTCGGTTAAACGATTGTTTGGGGTTCATTTCATCAGTGCTTTTTCTTTTTAAGCCCTTCCTAGACGGTAGGGCAAGTCCCTTTAGCCTATCTGGCCTACCCCTGGACTGTAACATACAGACAGTACAGTCTTGTCCATGTCCTGCCTAGAAGCTGTTGCACGACCAAAATACAAAGAATGGCTCTCCACCCACAGTGTTGCTTTCGTGCGAAGCGTCACAAATTGAGCGACTCGGTGCGGCCCCAGTGCGATGCGTCGCAAATTGAGTGACTCGGTGCGGCCCCAGTGCGACAAGCTACCCCCCAAACCCCGCGGAGGACGGAGCACAGGGGGGTCGAGGGGGCATTCTGACTAGTTTAGCCGGACCCATGCGTCGCCATGCAGCATAGACGTGGTGCAGGGCACGTGATATAATGAAAAAAACAAGAATTTAATGGGAAAAAGAGTGTAATGAAAACAAATAGACTAGTCAATGTGTTGAGGTGTCACTTACATTGGGGTAGTCGTGATTATGGGGTAATGATGTAATGAAAACAAGAATGTAATGAATAAAGCAAGAATGAATAATGAATAGAGCAAGAATGTAATGAAAACAAGACAACCAATGTATTGAGATGCCACTTCAACTGAAGTAGCCGTGGTGATGGACGCATGCTGATGTAATGAAAAAACAATGATGTAAAGAAATAGCAATAATGTAATGAAAACAAGACGAAGCAATGTATTGAGATGTCACTTATACGAGGTAGTTGTGGTGCTGGGCACATGATGTAATGAAAACAATAGTGTAATGAAAAAAGCAAGAATGTAATGAAAACAAGAATGTAATGAAAACAAGAATGTAATGAAAAAGCAAGAATATAATGAAAACAATAATGTAATGAAAACAATAATGTAATGAGAACAATAATGTAATGAAAAAAGCAAGAATGTAATGAAAACAAGACAAACCAATGTGTTGAGATGTAACTTACGCTGAAGTAGTCGTGGTGCTGCGCACATGAAGGGCATCAGACACAGGACGACGAGCAAGGGAGGCAAGAGGAGAGGGGAGGAGAGGGCAGAGGAGGGGAAGATGAGGGGAAACGTCAGCTGCAGGTTTGTGCTGTGCTGTGTCGTCTTGTGCTGTCTTGTGTTTTATTGTGTGTTGTATTGTGCATTATTTTGTGTTATTGTGTTATTGTGTTGTAGTGTGTTTTGGTGTGTTGTATTGTGTTGTACTGTGTTGTATTGTGTTGTATTGCATTGTATTGTGTGTTATTGTGTTGTAGAGTGTTGTATTGTGTTGTACTGTGTTGTATTGTGTTGCATTGTGTTGTACTGTGTTGTATTGTGTTGTATTGCGTTGTATTGTGTGTTATTGTGTTGTAGAGTGTTGTATTGTGTTGTATTGTGTTGTATTGTGTTGTATTGCATTGTATTGTGTGTTATTGTGTTTATTGTGTTGTAGTGAGTTGTATTGCGTTGTATTGTGTGTTATTGTGTTGTAGTGTGTTGTAGTCTGTTGTAGTGTGTTGTATTGTGCTGTATTGTGTTGTATTGTGTTGTATTGTATTGTGTTGTATTGCGTTGTATTGTGTGTTATAGTGTTTATTGTAGTGTGTTGTATTGTGTTGTATTGCGTTGTATTGTGTGTTATTGTGTTGTAGTGTGTTGTATTGCGTTGTATTGTGTGTTATAGTGTTTATTGTGTTGTAGTTTGTTGTAGTGTGTTGTATTGCGTTGTATTGTGTGTTATTGTGTTGTAGTGTGTTGTATTTTGGCGTCTTGTGTCGGATCGCGTCGTATTGTGTTGCATTGTGTTGTATTGTGTTGTATTGTGTAATGTGTTCTATTGTGTTGAATTGTGTGTTGTATTGTGTTTTGTTGTGTTCACTGTGTTGCATTGTGTCGTATTGTGTTGTATTGTGTTGTATTGTGTTGTATTGTGTTTAATTGTGCTTTATTATGTTGTTCTGCGTGTTATTGTGTTGTTTTGTGTGTTTATTGTGTTGTATTGTGTTACATTGTGTTTAATTGTGTTTATTGTGTTGTAATGTGTTGACTTGTGTTTTATTGTGTTCACTGTGTTGCGTCGTGTCGTATTGTGTTGTATTGTGTTGTATTGTGCTTTATTATGTTGTTCTGTGTCTTATTGTGTTGTATTGTGTGTTATTGTGTCGTATTGTGTTACATTGTGTTTAACTGTGTTTATTGTGTTGTATTGTGTGTTTATTGGGTTGTTCTGTGTCGTACTGTGTTTTATTGTGTTTTATTATGTTTAATGTGTTGTAATGTGTCTTTTTGTTCTCTTTCTTTTCCTGCGTTATGTACACTATATTGGAACTCAGGGCCCCCAACGTTAAACAACCGTTTGGGGTTCAGTTCATCAACGTGTTTTTTATTTTTGGCCCTCCCTGTCACGGTTAGGCAAGTCCCTTTAGCCTATGTAACCTACCCCTGGACTGTAAGATACATACATACAAAGATACAGTAGATGAATGCCGTATTTCCCACATCGTAGTGTGAGAAATGAAGTATTCAGGAGCGCGGCTCAGATTCGAACAGTCGTGATCAAATTCTGAGTACCCTAAAACTCCAGGGCGAAACCAGGAGTAGCCGTGCATCGCGAATTCAAATAGTAACCTGATCTATGCCGGGATTTCATCTAAAGCCTCGCAGGAGATCAGCATTATAAGTGCTCAACCTTGCGAGAGCTATCAGATTTTGCCATATTTTCTAGTCCCCTCCACCATCCTTCTATCCCACAGGAGTACATCTTCAGAAGCTACCAGAGCCTCCCAGGGGAAGCAACTCTGTTATTATTTGACAGTAGCAACTTTTTTAATAGTAGCCCAACGACAGACCTGCAAGGCCCATAGCTTACAAGCTAGATGGTGCAGTATATTTATTTATTTAAAGGTAATAGCCCAAGGACAGGAAAGGCAATCAAAATAGGATCTGATCCAAACCCTAAAACAAGGGAACATTTCCTAAACCCTTAAGGGTAACTTTGTATTCAGGAAATGAAAAGCTACTGTCAAAGGAATCTGAGTCAACCTCCTGAATGGTCGAACATGATGACGTGAACCGTGATTCATAGTGTGCGGCGAGATTTAGATGAGCAAAGTAGGTCTTTGGTGACGTGTTCGGCATCACACATTACACATGCGTTGTGCATCACACAACACACGTACACACAGATAGCCCCCACACATTGGACCCACCGGCCTCACTCATGCATTGTCATACTCATGTAGTCATATGACGTGTCGAGCATCACACATTACAAATGCGTTGTGCATCACACGACACACAGGAAACTTCGGGCAGTATTTTGCTGTTCCGGGCTATTTGGGGCTGTTTTGGCTACTTTGGGATGTTTCAGGCTACTTCAGGCTACATTGGGCTTTCTCAGGCCAGACACATAAGTAGTCATCACACATGGGACCCATTGGCCTCACTCATGCACTCTCATGCACTCTCATATTTCGAGCTGTTTCAAGCTATTTTAGGCTAGACACATGACTAGTCATCACACATGGGACCCACCGGACCCACTCGTGCACTCTCATGCACTCTCAAATTTCGGGCTGTTTCAAGCTATTTTAGGCTAGACACATGACTAGTCATCACACATGGGACCCACCGGCCTCACTCATGCACTCTCATGCACTCTCAAATTTCGGGCTGTTTCAAGCTATTTTAGGCTAGACACATGACTAGTCATCACACATGGGACCCACCGGCCTCACTCATGCACTCTCATGCACTCTCATATTTCGGGCTGTTTCAAGCTATTTTAGGCTAGACACATGACTAGTCATCACACATGGGACCCACCGGCCTCACTCATGCACTCTCATGCACTCTCATATTTCGGGCTGTTTCAAGCTATTTTAGGCTAGACACATGACTAGTCATCACACATGGGACCCATTGGCCTCACTCATGCACTCTCAAGCACTCTCATATTTCGAGCTGTTTCAGGCTATCTCAGGCCAGACGCATAACTAGTCATCTCTCATGGGAACCCACCGGCCTCACCGATGAACTCTTATACTCATGTAGTCATATCACCTATCACGTGTCAGGCATCACACATTGCACATGCGGTGTGCATCACACTAGGCACAGGCAGTTTCGGGTTACTTCGGGCTGTTTCAGGCTAGACATATTTTAGACAAGGCACATGACTAGGCATTACACACATGGGACCCACCGGCCGGTACTCCTGTGTCTTCTGCTCCCAAGGAATGACGAAGGCCATGCAAGAGACGGGGGGCAGAGGCAGGGTGAGCGATCGGATTGTGCAATTTGCGAAATTTTACAATGAATCTGAATGAATGTAAAAATATTTAAATTTAACCTCAATATTAATGTTATGAAATAATATTCAATTGTATGTAATAATACCTTACAATTATGTTCATGTTATGAAATTGAGAGGGAGGACAGGCAGGATGACAAGAGAGGGAGGAAATTAATGGCGAAGTTAATGGCGTAGGAAGCAGGTGGGTGAGATGATGACGTGGCACCTATGATATAGGCCATGCAAGAGAGGGGGGGCAGCTGCAGGGTGAGAAGTAGGGAGGGAATGGATGGTGTAGGAAGCGGGTGGGTGAGTTGATGACGTGGTAACTATGATATAGGTCACGCAAGATAGGGGGAGCAGATGCAGGGTATGAAGTTGAGAGGTAATTCATGACGTAGGAAGTGGGTGTGTGAGACTAGGACGAACTAACAATAACATAGGCAGAGACTAGGTGAGAGACTGGGTGAGAGGGGGGGCAGAGGCAGGGTGATAAGTAGGGAGGGAATTCATGGTGTAGGAAGTGGGTGGGTGAGACTATGACGTGGTTACTATGATATAGGCCATGCAAGAGAGGGGGGGCAGAGGCAGGTTGCGAAGTAGGGAAGGAGTTCATGGCTCAGGAAGTGGGCGGGTGAGACAATGATGTAGTAACAAAGGCATAGGCTGAGACTGGGTGAGAGACTGGGTGAGGAGTAGGGAGGGGGTTCATGGCGTATGAAGTGAGTGGGTGGGTGGGTGAGTGAGCGGGTGGGTGTGTATGTGAGTGAGTGGGTGGGTGGGTGGGTGAGACTAGGACGTAGTAACAATGACGTGGGCAGAGACTGGGTTGAGCACTTGAATACCCTGTCCATGGCTACCCCCCCCCCCCCCCCCCCCCCCCTTCACACACACTACCACCAACACCACCACACACACATAAACAAACACACAAATACACACACACACTTCGCACTACACACACACACACAGACCCCTCCCCCCCACCCCGCCCCCCCCTACCCACATACACACCCACCACACACACACACACACTTTGCACTAACCCCCCACCCCACACCCCCCACCCCACACACCCCACCACCTCTACACACCCAGACCCCCTTTGCTCTACCCCCTACCCACCCCCCACCCACACACAACCCCTACCCACACAGACACACACTCACTTCGCACCTCATAGTGCAGCACTTAAATACCCTCTCCATGGCTGTACCCCCACCCACCCACACACTTCGCACCTCATAGTGCAGCACTTAAATACCCTCTCCATGGCTGTACCCCAACCCACCCACCCCACACGCCCACACACTTCGCACCTCATTGTGTAGCACTTGGATATCCTCTCCATGGCTCTACCCCCCACCCCCACCCCCCACACACACCACCCCATCCCACATCACACACTCCCACTTCGCACCTCATAGTGCAGCACTTGAATACCCTCTCCATGGCTATCAGGCAACATGATCCCCCCCCCCCCCCCCCCCCCCCCCCCCCCCCCCCCCCCCCACACACACACACCACACACACACGCGCCCATAACCCACGCCCACCCCCACCCACCCCACCCCACCCACTTCCTACACACCTCATAGTGCAGCACTTGAATACCCCTCTCATGGCTCTCAGGCAACATGATAACCCCCCCTCCCCCTCCCACCCTCACCCCACCCTCACCCAACACCACACACAGACACACGCGCCCATCACCCACGCCCACCCCCACCCACCCCACCCCACCCACTTCCCTACAACCTCATAGTGCAGCACTTGAATACCCTCTTCCATGGCTCTCAGGCAACATGACAACCCCCCCTCCCCACCCTCACCCCACCCACACCACACCACCTCACACACACACGCGCCCATAACCCACGCCCACCCCCCACCCACCCCCACCCACTTCCCTACACACACCTCATAGTGCAGCACTTGAATACACTCTCCATGGCTCTCAGGCAACATGATAACCCCCCCTCCCCACCCTCACCCCACCCACACCCACCCACCCACACACCACACACACACTCGCCCATAACCCACGCCCACCCCACCCACCCCACCCACTTCCAATTCCCCACACACCTCATAGTGCAGCACTTGAATACCCTCTCCATGGCTCTCAGGCAACATGAATAGCCCCCCCCTCCCACCCTCACCCCACCCTCACCCCACACCACACACACACACATACGCCCATAACCCTCGCCACCCCCACCCACCCCACCCCACCCACTTCCCCACACACCTCATAGTGCAGCACTTGAATAACCCTCTCCATGGCTCTCAGGCAACATGAATAACCCCCACCTCCCCACCCTCAACCCCACCCTCAATCCCACACCACACACACACACACACGCCCATAACCCTCGCCCACCCCACCCACCCCACCCCACCCACTTCCCCACACACCTCATAGTGCAGCACTTGAATACCCTCTCCATGGCTCTCAGGCAACATGATAACCCCCCCCCTCCCACCCTCACCCCACCCTCACCCCCACACCACACCACACGCTCGCCCATAACCCACGCCCACCCCACCCACCCCACCCCACCCACTTCCCCACCACACCTCATAGTGCAGCACTTGAATACCCTCTTCATGGCTCTCAGGCAACAGATAACCCCCCCTCCCACCCTCACCTCACCCTCACCCCACACCACACACACACACCGCCCATAGACCCACGCCCACCCCCACCCCACCCCACCCCACCCACTTCCCCACACACCTCAGAGTGCAGCACTTGAATACACTCTCCATGGCTCTCAGGCAACATGATAAACCCCCCCTCCCCCACCCTCACCCCACCCTCACCCCACCCCCACACACACACGGCGCCCATAACCCACGCCCACCCCCACCCACCCACCCACTTCCCTACACACCTCATAGTGCAGGCAACTTGAATACCCTCTCCATGGCGTCTCAGGCAACATGATAACCCACACCTCCCCACCCTCACCCCCACCCTCACCCCACAACACACACACACGCGCCCATAACCACGCCCACCCCCACCCACCTCACCCACTTCCCTACACACTTCATAGTGCCAGCACTTGAATACCCTCTCCATGGCTCTCAGGCAACATGATAACCCCCCCTCTCCCACCCTCACCCCACCCTCACCCCACCCTCACCCCACACCACACACACACACATGCACACGCCCATAACCCCTCGCCCACCCCCACCCACCCCACCCCACCCACTTCCCCACACACCTCATAGTGCAGCACTTGAATACCCTCTCCATGGCTCTCAGGCAACATGATAACCACCCCCTCCCCACCCTCGCCCACCCTCACCCCACACCACCACACACACACACGCCCATAACCCACGCCCACCCCCACCCACACCCCACCACCTTCCCCACACACCTCATAGTGCACACTGTATGCCCTCTCTCATGCTCTCAGGCAACATTATAACGCCCCCCCCCTCCCCACCCTCACCCCACACCACACACACACAAACGCCCATAACCCACGCCCACCCCCACCCACCCACCCACTTCCCCACAAACATCTCATAGTGCAGCACTTGAATACCCTCTCCATGGCTCTCAGGCAACATGATAACCCCCCCCCCTCCCCACCCTCCCCCACCCTCACCCTACACCACACAACAAACACGCCCATAACCCACCCCCACCCCCTACCACCCACCCACTTCCCCACACACGTCATAGTGCAGCACTTTGATACCCTCTCCATGACTCTCAGGCACATGATAACCCCCCCCTCCCCAGCCTCACCCCACCCTCACCCTCACACCACAGCACACAACGCCCATACCCCCCCCCCTCCCCACCCTCACCCCACCCTCACCCTACACCACACACACACAACGCCCATACCCACCCCCACCCCCACCCACCCCACCCACTTCCCCACACACCTCATAGTGCACGCACTTGAATACCCTCGTCCATGGCTCTCAGGCAACATGATAACCCCCCACCCCCCCCTCCCCACCCTCACCCCACCCTACCCCACCACACACCACACACACACACGCCCATAACCCTCGCCCCCCCCACCCACCCCACCCCACCCACTTCCCTACACACCTCATAGTGCAGCACTTGAATACCCTCTTCCATGGCTCTCAGCAACATGATACCCACACCTCCCCACCCTCACCCCACCCTCACCACACACCACACACACACACACGCGCCCATAACCCCACTCCCACCCCCACCCACCCCACCCACTTCCCTACACACCTCATAGTGCAGCACTTGAATACCCTCTCCATGGCTCTAAGGCAACATGATAACCCCCCCCTCCCCACCCTCACCCCACCCTCACCCCACAACACACACCGACGCGCCATAACCCACGCCCACCCCACCCACCCCACCCACTTCCCTACACACCTCATAGTGGCATCACTTGAATATACCCTCTCCATGGCTCTCAGGCAACATGATAACCCCCCCCCTCCCCTCACCCTCACCCCACCCTCACCCCACCCTCACCCCACACCACACACACACACACACACGCCCATAACCCACGCCCACCCCCACCACACCACACCCACCCACTTCCCCACACACCTCATAGTGCAGCACTTGAATACCCTCTCCCTGGCTCTCAAGCAACCTGATAACCACCCCCTCCCCACCCCTCACCCAACACCACACACACACACACACACGCCCATAACCCACGCCCCACCCCCACCCACCCCACCCACTTCCCAACACACCTCATATGCAGCACTTGTATGCCCTCTCCATGGCTCTCAGGCAACATGATAACCCCCCAACCCCCCCCCTCCCCCACCCTCACCCCACACCACACACACACACACGCCCATAACCCACGCCCACCCCCACCCACCCCACCCACTTCCCCACACACCTCATAGTGCAGCACTTGAATACCCTCTCCATGGCTCTCAGGCAACATGATAACCCCCCCCATCCCCACCCTCACCCCCCACCCTCACCCTCACAACCACACACACCATGCCGCCCATACCCCTCGCCTCACCCCCACCCACCCCACCCACTTCCCCACACACACCTCATAGTGCAGCCCTGAATACCCTCTCCATGGCTCTCAGCAACATTACCCCCCCCTCCCCACCCGTCACCCCACCCTCACCCTCACATCCACACGCAAACACACGCCCATGACCCCCCCCCTCCCCACCCTCACCCACCCTCACCCACACCACACACAACACGCCCATTACCCACCCCCACCCCACCCTACCCCACCCACTTCCCTCACACCCTCATAGTGCGCCACTTGAATACCCTATCCATGGCTCTCAGGCACATGATAACCCCCCCCTCCCCCCCCCTCCCCCCACACCACCCCTCACCACGCACCCCACACAACCCACCGCCATAAAACCCTGCGCCCCCCCCACCCACCCCACCCCCCGCACTTTCCCCACCACAAATCCTCATATGCAGCACTTGAATACCCTCTCCATGGCTCTCAGGCAACATGATAACCCCCCCTCCCACCCTCACCCCACCCTCACACACACCACACACACACACACACGCCCATAACCCTCGCCCACCCCCACCCACCCCCCCACCCACTTCCCCACACACCTCATTAGTGCAGCACTTGAATACCCTCTCCATGGCTCTCAGGCAACATGATAACCCCCCCTCCCCACCCTCACCCCACCCTCACCACACACCACACACACACACACGCCCATAACCCACGCCCACCCCCACCCACCCCACCCACTTCCCCACACACCTCATAGTGCAGCACTTGCATGCCCTCCCCATGGCTCTCAGGCAACATGATACCCCCCCCCCCTCCCCACCCTCACCCCACACCACACACATACACACGCCCATAACCCACGACCACCCCCACCCACCCCACCCACTTCCCCACACATCTCATAGTGCAGCACTTGAATACCTCTCCATGGCTCTCAGGCAACATGATAACCCCCCCCTCCCCAAACTCACCCCACCCTCACCCTCACACCACACACCACACACGCCCATAACCCTCGCCACCCCCCCCCACCCACCCACTTCCCCAAACACCTCATAGTGCAGCACTTGAATACCCTCTCCATGGCTCTCAGGCAACATGATAACCCCCCCCTTCCCACCCGCACACCACCCGCACCCTCACACCACACACACACACACGCCCATAACCCCCCCCCCGCCCCACCCTCACCCACCCTCACCCTACACCACCACACACACGCCCATAACCCACCCCCACCCCACCCACCCCCACCCCCACTTCCCCACACACCTCATAGTGCAGCACTTGAATACCCTCTCCATGGCTCTCAGGCAACATGATAACCCCCCCTCCCCACCCTCACCACCCTCACCACACACACAACACACACACCCGAACAAACACACGAACCACCGCCACACAAACGCCCATACCCCCGCCCACCCCACCCACCCACCCACTTCCCACCACCTCTATGTCAGCAGCACTGAATACCCACTCCATGGCTCTCAGTCAAAGGGATAACCACCCCCTCCCCACCCTCACTCACCCCAAACCTCACCACACACCCCCACACACCACACGCCGCCATAACCCCCTCCCACCCCCCACCCACACCCCACCCCACTTCCCCACACACCTCATAGTGCAACACTTGAAGACCCTCCCCAGGGCTCCAGGCGACATGATACCCCCCCCCCGCCCAACCCTCACCCCACACCACACACACACACACGCCCATAACCCACGCCCACCTTCAACCCACCCCACCACTTCCCACACAGGATCTCATAGAGCAGCACGTGAATACCCTCTCCATGGCTCCTCAGCAACATGATAACCCCCCCCTCCCCCACCCTCACCCCACCACCCTCACCCTCCACCACACACCCACACAACCGCCATAACCCCCCCCCCAAAACCCCCCCCCTCCCCACCCTCACCCCACCCTCACCCTACACCACACACGACACACGCACACTGCCCCTACCCCCGCCCCACCACCCACCCACCTCCGCATTCCCTCCCACAACACCTCATGTGCGCAACTTGATACCCTCTCCATTGCTCTCCATGCAACCTGATAACCCCCCCTCCCCCCCTCACCCCACCCTCACCCCACACCCACTAGCACCACACAGACGCCCATAACCCTCGCCACGCCCTACGTCCCCACCCCCCCACCCCACCCATTCCCCATCACACCTCATAGTGCAGCACTTGAATGCCCTCTCCAATGGCTCTCAGGCAACTGCTCACCACAACCACCCCTCCCACACTCCCCCCACCTCACCCCACACCATCACACACCATCGGCCCATAACCCCACCCCACCCCCACCCACCCCACCCACTTCCCCACGACACCTCCATAGTGCATCACTTGTATGCCGCCTCCCCATGGCTCTCAGGCAACATGATAACCCCCCCCCCTCCCCACCCTCACCCCACCCACACACACACAACACGCCCAGACCCACGCCCACCCCCACCACACCACTTAAGTTTGCCCAATTCCGTTGCCCACACACATCTTGGCAAGTGCAAGAACTTGGATCCCCCTCTCCATGGCTCGCAGGCAAACATGAAACACCCCACCCTCCCCAAAAATCAACCCACCCTCACCCTCCCACAACACACCACACACACACGCCATAACCATCGCGCCAACCCCCACCCACCCCACCCACTCCCCAACACCACCTCATAGTGCAAGCACTTGAGTACCCTCTCCATGGCTCTAAGGAACATGATAAACCCCACCCTCCCCACCCTCACCCCCACATCACCCTCACACCACACACACACACGCCATAACCCCCCCCTCCCCCCACCCCCCCCCCCCCCCCCCCCTCACCCACACCTTCACACTACACCACACACACACGACGCCCATACCACACCCAACCCCACCCACCCACACACTTACCACCAACCTCATAGTGCAGCACGTGAATACCCTCGCCATGGCTCTAGGCAAATTGATAACCCCCCCCTCACACCATAACCCCCATCCATCAACCAACAGACCACATACACACGACGACGCCCAGAATCCTCGCACCACCCCCACCCACCCACCCAACCTACACTTCCCCACTCACTTCTTAGGGAAGCCACTTGAATACCCTCTCCATGGCCTCAGGGCAAGCAGGAGAAACACCCCGCCCCAGCACACTCCCACCCGAACCCCACACCACACAGTCATCACCACGCCCAGAACCAGAGCCCGCACCCACCCCCCACCACCACCCCACGACTACCACCACACCTCATAGTGCAGCACGTGAAAACCTCTCTCAATGGCTCTCAGTCATACATGATAACCACCCTACCACCCTCACCCCACCCTCACCCAACACCACACACACACGCCCATAACCCACGCCCACCCCCACCCACCCACCCACTTCCCCACACACCTCATAGTGCAGCACTTGTATGCCCTCTCCATGGCTCTCAGGCAACATGATAACCCCCCCCCCTCCCCACCCTCACCCCACACCACACACACACACAACACCCATAAACCTCGCCCACCCCCACCCACCCCACCCCACCCACTTCCCCCAACACCTCATAGTGGCAGCACTTGAATTCCCTCCCCATGGCTCTCAGGCAACATGATAACCCCCCCTCCCCACCCTCACCCCACCCTCACCACACACCACACAACACACACGCCCATAAACCCTCGCCCACCCCCACCCACCCCACCCCACCAACTTCCCCACACACCTCATAGTGCAGCACTTGAATACCCCTCTCCATGGCTCTCAGGCAACATGAAACCACCCCCTCCCCACCCTCACCCCACCCTCACCACACACCACACACACACACACGCCCAAACCCACGCCCACCCCCACCCACCCACCCACTACCCCACACACCTCATAGTTGCAGCACTTGTATGCCCTCTCCATGGCTCTCAGGGCAACATGAGAACCCCCCCCCCCCTCCCCACCCTCACCCCACACCACACACACACACACGCCCATAACCCACGCCCACCCCCACCCCACCCCACCACTTCCCCATCACACCTCATAGTGCAGCACTTGAATACCCTCTCCATGGCTCTCAGGCAACATGATAAACCCCCCCCTCCCCACCCTCACCCCACCCTCACCCTCACCACACCAAGAACACACACCCAGAACCCAACCCGCCACCCGCACACCACAGCACGCGACACCACACCACACACACGACCAGAGACCACCACCAACCCCACCCACTCCCACCCACGGCCAAAACACCTCTTGTTGCAGCAATTGTATGCAACTCTCCAGGGCCTAAGGCAACATGTAGAACCCCCCCATCCCCACCCTCACCACACCTCACCCACACAACCCACACACACACACAATACAAGAACCCACGCCCACCCCCACCCACCCCACCCCACTTCCACACACACCTCATAGTGCAGCGCAATTGTATGCCCTATCCTGATGGTCTCTCATTGGAATGATAACCCCCCCTCTCCCACCCTCACCCTCACCTTACCTCACACACCACACTGAACACATCCTCGCTGGCTACCCCCATCAAATAACCTCACGCCACACCCCCCAGCCCACCCACCCCACTTCCACCACATCACCTATAGTGCAGCAGTTGAATCACAATCTCCAGGCGCTCTCATGGGCAAACAAATAGATAACCCTAACAACCCCATCCCCACCCTCACACTCACCCATTGCGACCCCCTTCACACCCACACTCACACATCGCGCGATTAATCATACGGGGGGGCCCACTCCCCACCCACCCATTGACCCACTTCCCCCAGTTTTCACTGACTCATAGTGCAGCACTTTTGCCTCCCATGGCTCTAAGGCATACATAATTCCTGACTTGGTAGTACCGTAATGCTTCCATCTTCCTGTCGATACACGTTTCATTTTCTCCTGTCCCGAAATAAACATTCCGCGGCTAGTGCGGATATCATTCGTAAGGCTGGACTACAGATGAGGAAGAAGGTTGGGATGGGACTGTGGATGGGGTGGGGTGGGGGGGGTGGGATGGATGGGATGGGGTGTTGATGGGGGATGGGGCGGGGGTAGTGGTAGTGGCTGGGGTGGGGATGGGGGGGGATGGAGGTGGGATGGGTGGGAGTGGGATGGTGATGGCAGGTGTGGGTGGAAGGGGGTGGAGGGTGGGATTGGGATACTATCACAGAGCGACGGGAAACAAAACAAAATGTACACAAAATCTTCCGTCCTGTGCGATATCATCAAGCTTGGGACTAGGGAGGTGGTTGAAGGGGTGGGGTGGGATGGGATGGGAGGGATGGGATGGAGGAATGGGATGGGAGGGGATGGGTATAGGCGGATGGGGGTTGGGGGTGGGGGGGTAAGTGGTGGGTTGGTATGGAGGTGGGGTGGGGATGGGATTGGTTGGTGAGATGGGGTGGGAGTGTGTGGTAAGGGGGGGGGTGGGATACCGATCATTCAGCGTGAGGAGGAACAAAAAACAACATGACACAAAAATCTTCCGCTCTTTGTACCGAAATAATCAAGCTTGGACTCGAGGGAGGTAAGGGGTTGGAGGTGGGGGAGAGGGATGGGATGGGTGACTGGAGATGGGATGGGATGATGGGATGGGGTGGGATGGGTAGGGTGGCTGGGTGGTGTGGAGCGGGGGTGGCTAGGGTTGGTATGGTGTGTGGGGGTGCGATGGGATGGGATGGGGTGGTAATGGGGTATGGGATTTGGTTTTGGTGGAATGGGGTGTGGTGGGGTGGGGCCTAGCACAGAGAGAGGAAACAACACAACACCCAAAACTACCAAACCAAGCAAAGCAAACACCCGAGGATGCAAAGATCACTGTCCTGCCGCGGGAGACAAACAACTGTATCACACAAACACAATAACAATACAAACCACAAACCATACCCAATTGCCCACCCCAAAGCACGCAGCAAACCCCCTGTTAGGGACCTAACACTCACCCAAGTCTTCGTCACAGGGATGACCAAAATTAATCAACCGATAACCTACACCAATACTCCCAATCCTACCCCCGCAAACCAACCTGAACCATACCATAAGACACCAGAGACAACCCCAACAAAGGAGACAGAAAACGCAGTACACCAACCAAACCAAGGCGCTACCAAACCAAACGAGATCCAATACCAGCCAAATACAGACCAAAACGAGACTACTAATCCCACGACGCGAAACGTACAAGACCAAACCACATAACGAGACCAAACCAACCAGCCCATAACCAACTATCGCGACAAAACCAAAACCAGAAAAATCCAAAAACTACAACAAAGCTCAATATATACCGCAATAAACAGGGTCACCTATCCCAGAACAGTAAACTATACCCAAATCCACCCCAGCCCAAACCAAATGAGCCCCCAGTAAACCACCTGCAGCGCCAAAACAACTATCCCAATCACCTCAGACCCCAAACAAACTATCCTATAAACCACTATCCCAAACACAAACGCGCCCAACCAACATCAGTCATCAACTGACCCACCTCCTAAGCCCAAACCAGCCTCTATCCCAAAACCACAACTATCCCGAAATACACTCACCCAACCCCACCTTAAGGCACAAACACAACTGTTGAGTCCCCAAAACCACCTCATCCCCAAACCAAAAAAAGATACCAAACCACCTCATCGGGATAGGCTCATCCCAAACACAACTATCCCAAACCACCTCATCCCAAAGCATAAAAACTATCCAAAAACCACATGCAATTCAACAACTAACATAGACTATCCCAAACCATACCTACATCCAACAAGACAATCCAAACCACCCACCCATATGCCAAACCAAACTATCCCAAACCATCCCATCCCAAACCATCCCATCCCATCCATCTCAAACCTAACCATCCCATCCAAAACCATCCCATCCAAAACCAAACTATCCCAAACCAAATTATCTCAAACCAAACTATACCAAACCAAACCATACCAAACCATACCGAACCAAACCAAACAAACCATACCAAACCATACCAAACCAACCCAAACTAACCCAAACTAACCCAAACTATATAAAACCAAACTATACCAAACCAAGCTATAACAAATCAAACCATACTAAACCATACCAAACCAAACTATACCAAACCAAACCAAACCAAACTATAGCAAACCAAACACCAGAGGACAACTCACCTGTCCTGTTACAGCATCCACCACACCCGATCTTGACATCCTCGGCGATGCCTTGGTGATCACTTCATCGCACTCCTCTGGTAACGCATTTTGCATATAGGGTTCAGCATACCGTCAGGAGACATATTTGTAGGTGGATATTGGTCTGAGCAGATATTAGTTTGAACAAATATTGGTCTAAGCAGGTGTTGGTCTGAGCACATATCAGTCTGGGGCAGATATTGGTCTGGGGCAGATATTGGTCTGAGCACATAGTGGTCTGGGGCTCATATTGGTCTGAGCACACAGTGGTCTGGGGCAGATATTGGTCTGAGCAAATATTGGTCTGGGGCTCACATTGGTCTGGGGCTCATTTTGGTCTGGGGCAGATATTGGTCTGAGCACATATTGGTCTGGGGCAGATATTGGTCTGAGCACACAGTGGTCTGGGGCAGATATTGGTCTGAGCACATATTGGTCTGGGGCTCACATTGGTCTGAGCACACAGTGGTCTGGGGCAGATATTGGTCTGGGGCTCATTTTGGTATGAGGCAAATATTGGTCTGGGGCAGATATTGGTCTGAGCACATAGTGGTCTGGGGCATATATTGTCCAGGGGCTCATTTTGGTCTGGGGCATATATTGTCCAGGGGCTCATTTTGGTCTGGGGCAGATATTGGTCTGTGCACATATTGGTCGGGGGCAGATATTGGTCTGGGGCTCACTTTGGTCTGGGGCAGATATGGGTCTGAGTACATACTGGTCTGGGGCTCACATTGGTCTGAGCACACAGTGGTCCGGGGCAGATATTGGTCTGGGGCTCATTTTGGTCTGAGGCAAATATTGGTCTGGGGCAGATATTGGTCTGGGGCAGATATTGGTCTGGGGCTCATTTTGGTCTGAGGCAAATATTGGTCTGGGGCAGATATTGGTCTAGGGCTCATTTTGGTACGGGGCAAATATTGGTCTGGGGCAGATATTGGTCTGAGCACATAGTGGTCTGGGGCAGATAAAGGTCTGAGCACATAGTGGTCTGGGGCAGATATTGATCTGGGGCTCATATTGGTCTGGGGCAGATATTGGTCTGAGCACATATTGGTCTGGGGCAGATATTGGTCTGAGCACATAGTGGTCTGGGGCAGATATTGGTCTGAGCACATAGTGGTCTGGGGCAGATATTGGTCTGGGGCTTACATTGGTCTGAGCACACGGTTGAGTGGTCTGGGGCAGATATTGGTCTAAGCAGATATTGGTCTGAGTAGATATTGGTCTGAGAAAATATTGGTCAGCGGATATTGGTCTGGTGCAGATATTGGTCTGGGCCAGAAATGGGTCTAAGCACATATTTGTTTGAGCAGATATTGGTCTAACTAGATATCGGTCTTAGCAGATATTGGTCTGAGCACATATTGGTCTGGGTCTGATATTCCTCTCAGTAGATAATTATCTGAGAACATATTGGCCTGGGGCAGATATTTCTCTAAGCAGATAATAGTATAAGCACATATTGGTCTAAGTACATATTGGTAGAGCATCCAGTTAGGTGACAGATCGAGAAGGGGGACACCCCGAGATATAGAGGAGATATGTTATAGAGGAGATGTATTTGCTTGTTTTCTAATTTTCTTTGTTGGCTTACACCAAAAACAACACATGTCTGTCTGTCTGCCTGTCTGTCTGTTTGCCTGTCTGCCTGTCTGTCTATCTGCCAATCTGCCAGCCAGCCTGCCTGCCTGCCTGTCTGTCTATCTATCTATATATCTGTCTGTCAGCCAGCCAGTCGGTCAGTCAGTCAGTCAGTCAGTCAGTCAGTCAGTCAGTCAGTCAGTCAGTCAGTCAGTCTGTCTGCCTGTCCGTACAAGTGTCTGGTGAACAGTGTTGCACAACTAAGCTGCGCTCCTGGTCTACGGCATAAATGATACCTATCCTTCTGTCTGCCTGCCTACCTGTCTATCAGTCTGTACCTGTGTCTGGCAAACGGTCTTACACAACTAAGCTGCGCTCCAGGCTTACGGCAAAACAATACCTGTCTGTCTGTCTGTCTGTCTGTCTGTCTGTCTGTCTGCCTGCTTCTGTGTATGGTGAACAGTGTTACACAACTAAGCTGTGTTCCAGGCTTCCAGCAAAAAGGATACCTGTCCCTCTGTCTGTCTGTCGGTCTGCCTGTCTGCCAGTCAGTCTGTATTTGTGTCTGGTGAACAGTGTTACACAACTAAGCTGCACCCCAGGCTTCAAGAAAAGACAATACCTGTCCCCCTACCTGTCCCCCTGTCCCCCTGTCTGTCCCCCTGTCTGTCTGTCTGTCCGTCTGTCTGTCTGTCTGTCTGTCTGTCTGTCTGTCTGTCTGTCTGTCTGTCTTTCTGTCATTCTATCTGTCTGTCTGCTTGTCTGGTGAACAGTGGGACACAACTTATAAACTTATTATTTTATTATTTATCAGTTATTTACAACTGCCCAAGACGGCGAGCAGGCAACTTGCTGGCTGGAGCCATGCAAACAAGCTCAAGTTCAAGTAAAACAATTAACTTGCAGTCCGGCCACACAGCAAACATAGATACCATCAAGAAGCAATACGAATGAGCCAGGAAGTCAACTCGATGCCCCAGCACGTATTTGTACAACAAAGTTGAGGCCCAGCCCAAATATGCATAACAAATGCCTGTCTGTTTGACTTTCTGTCTGTTTGGTGTAAGTCTTTGCACAACTAAGTTGCTGTCTAGCCACACAGTAAACATAGACATTTTAAGTCACCGTAAGAATGAGCCAGTGAGTCAACCCTAGGCCCCAGCACGTATTTGCACCACTAAGTTGCGGTCCAGCCCAAATATGCATAACATATGCCTGTCTGTTTGACTTTCTGTCTGTTTAGTGTAAGTCTTTGCACAACTAAGTTGCAGTCTAGCCACACAGTAAACATAGACACTTTAAGTCGCCGAAAGAATGAGCCAGTGAGTCAACCCTAGCCCCCAGCACGTATTTGTACAACTAAGTTGCAGCCCAGCTGAAACGTGCAAAACATACGCCTGCCTGTCTGCCTGTCTGCCTGGTGAACGTCTGTGAACAGCTACGTTCCGGTCCATCCCCAAAGTGCACAACACAAGTATATGTGGTGAACGTATTTGCACAACTTAGTGGCTATGCAGCCCCCAAGTACAAAACACACGCCTGCCTGCCTGTCTGCCTATCTGTCTATGTGGTGAGTGTCTTCGCACAACTTAGTTGCTGTCTATCCCCAAAGTGCATATCACATGAATATTTGGTTATCTATCTGGTGAACGTATTGTCACAACTAAGTTACTGGCCAGCCCCAAAGTGCACAACACATTTATAGTTGTGTATCTATCTGGTTAACGTGTTTGCACAACGAAGTTGCGGTCCATCCCCAAAGTGCACAACACATGTATATTTGTTTATCTATCAGGTGAACGTATTTTCACAAATACGTTGCTTGCCAGCCCCAAAGTGCATACCACATTTATATTTGTCTATCTATCTGGTGAAAATATTTGCACAACTAAGTGGCTGTCC
>JACBWV010000610.1:159824874-159839874 GCA_013435795.1 Chlamydomonas sp. ICE-L | reverse complement strand
TTGATACAAATGCATTGCTTTGAATTTGTACCGATCATGTTACTGCCAAAGACAGCTACCAGCCGATTTCATGTCTGGAGCCTTACCCGCTCTTTGTGAATTTTTGGGATCATATACATTGATGAATGGAATTAATGTTTGCAATATTGCTGCAATATTGCCTATTTTACTTACCAGGGGTTTACCAGTTGGGAGAAGCCTTACGGATGCTGGGGAGCGAGCCCCCCCGCCCGCCCGCCCCCCCCAGCCCCCCCAGGCCCCGCCTTGCCCCTGTCCACCACAGCCTGTCGAATTTCCGCTTGCTGAGCACGATTCTTGGTAACGACGAACTATTTCCCGACAGGAAAATAGGTTATTATTATATAAAATATCGCAGAGGGCAGGCGCCATCCTCGTTTCTTTCTCTCGACCGCGTCCATCCTTTCATCTTATCGACCCAACCTATTCTCCTTCTCGCGGACAGCCCAACCTTCGATCTCGTCCTTTCCTCGGATGCTATTGAAAAAACCGACAAGGGTTTCCGGAGCGTAGATGTCCCACACTAGAATGAACGTCGTCGCGGCAAAGTCCTCGAAGGGTAATGGAAATGAGATGAAGCATTAGCAGATTTTTCGTTTCGGTTTTGGTTTCGCCCAACTTTCATCCTACTGATATCTGTCCTTGGGAAGTATGTCACTTAAGATGTCCACCCTCCCCTTAGGTTTGCAATTTTAAACCTCGCTTTGTCATCTTCACTTGGGATAGTACCTTGAGTGTGCATCCTCACTTTGGCTTTGACAAGGAATAGTCATCCTGGCTTGATTTTTCACCATGGATGAGTTTACCCAGGTTTTTTCTTTTCTGCTTTTCAAAGGAGCTTCTTGGCAGTTCCCTGACCCGACCGCTGGGCTGCACCAAACTATTTCAGCAGTTTAGGACAGCTAATTATGTCAGCTTCAAGGTGCTCGAGGTTGTGCCAGGTTTGGCTGAATAGCCAGTCAGGGGAGCTGCCTAGAAGCTGCTGCTCGTGACTGAAAAGAAAATCACATGGGTTCACATGGGTTCACTCCTCGGACATTCAGCTTCACACAAATTTGCATCATGGATGTCTTTACCTTGACTCGTGTTCACTCAAGGACCTACCACAGCACTTATACACAGCATGGTTCATTGCTTTCAGCTTCCTCACCCTCCAAATACAAATTAAACATCCAGTAGCCCGTTGCCAACCCTGCAACTGTCATAATTAATAGCTTTTCCTGATATGTCATGTCAAGCAACACGAGCCTAGGATGTTTACCTTCACTTGAAATTTCACCATGGATCTTTACCTCCACTTAGCTTTGCACCCCTGATACTCACCCTCACTTGGGTCGTCTGTGCCATTCACAACTCACATGTTCACCATCTCTTGGTTTTGCACCATGGGTCTTTACCTCCGCTTAGCTTTACATTGCATTGTCAACGACAGGCCATTGTTGGCCCAAGACAAGTCGCTCCACAACATCAAGGAGGGGTCTTCCAACAACACCAACACCAACAACACCAACAACAACTTTCACCCTGGATATTCACCCTCACTTGGGTCTGTACCATTCACACCTCGAATATTCACCTTGTGGATTTGCACACTGAACGTTCACCTACGTTTAGCTCTGCACCCCGTATCTTCGCCCTCACATAGGTCTGTACCATTCACACCTTACATATTCACCTTCACATGGGTTCACACAAGTAATCCTCATTTTCACTCGGATTCACACCTTGTGAGTTCACATTCACTTGCTATTATACCTCCAAAACAATCTTGCTTCTTGCTCATTTCATTGCCGAAGAGGATGCTGGCACTGAAGTAGATGTTGAGGAGCTTAGGCCAGTCCCGTCCTGCCAGAGGGATACGAAGTACAAGCGGCAGAGGGCTGTGACAGATGGATTTGTCAACCTGGTGGGAATCATGGAGCGAATGGACGAGCAAGTTTTGCCTGCGGCGTCCAGGTAAGTAAGATAGGATATGACTGACTGACTGCAATCCCGAATGGAAAGGCTTGGGGTACCCCTGCGCACGATGTGTACATGAATTCAGCTTCTGTTGATGGGCATAGCAAAAGCCAGATTTCTACCGGTGGGATTCCTGGCTGGTGGTCGGATTATGGTCAGTCATGCGGCGTCCAGGTGAGTGAGGTAGGAAATGGTATTAACTATCGACAGGTTATGAGCCCATCACGCCGACCACTAAATTGCCAACTAGCGAGAGTCCCCGGTCACGTCGGTCCACTGTGTAAATCTCTTGTTCTCTCTATCTCAACGGCTGCCACCATGTATTAACTATCGACAGGTGATAAGACCATCATGCTAACCACTCAATTGCCAACTAGTCTAGGTGAGTGAGATAGGATATGACTGACCATAATCCCGAGGGGAAAGGCTTGGGATGCCCCAGCACACAATTCAGCTATAAGCCCCCAGACTTTGGTAAAGAAATACCAAGTACAAAGTAAACTGGAAATTTTCAATTAGGATTTCACCACACTGTTTGTATGCATAAAATCTAATCCACTAAACTGCCAGAAGTATATCACATGGATGAATGAGCTGGTGGAATGGGGTTAAAGGAAAAAAAAGCTTCTGTTGTTGGGCATAGCCGAAGCCAGATTTATATCGGTGGGATTTGCAACTGGTGTTCGGATTATGGTCAGTCAAATATAAAATATATCCACACAAACATAAATAAATACATGAATAAACATTGCATTGCATTGCATGGCATTGCATGGCATGGCATGGCATGGCATGGCATGGCATGGCATGGCATGGCATGGCATGGCATTGCATTGCATTGCATTGCATTGCATTGCATTGCATTGCATTGCATTCCGTTATACGAAGACAATGGTAGTTTTTGCTGGTTTAGTTTTGGGATGCGTTAACATAAGTAAACCCTTGTATACAGATTGTATTACTTGTATATGACCTATAATTAGTGAACTGCAATATGATATTATATGATATCATGTCATCATATGATATCATATGATGCAGGCAGTCTGACTAGGCCAAAGTTACCATTTATATACAATATCATATGATGCAATTTGTATGATATCATGTGATATCATACTTGCCTTTGGTCAACATCATACGATTTTCCGGTCCCTACCTATAATTATATAGGGTAAGTGGATGAGCAAGTAGAATTTGCAGATTCCAGCTGAGTGATACAAGAAATATATGAGTACATAAGATCATTACATATGTATTAAATATCTATGTATCAACGGTTGTATCTATGTATTAGCGGTTGACAACAAATTGGTGTATTACATATCTATGTGTTAGCGGTTGACAACAAATTGGTGTATTAAATATCTATGTATTAGCGGTTGACAACAAATTGGAACCACTTTTTCTAGTGTGACGTATGGATAAGCGTCATATGCCCTTCCTGTTATACCATTGATACTTAAACTCATGTAATGCCATTGATACATAGCGACTTCATTTCATTTGACGCAATTGATGCACAGTGACTTCCCTCGATATTCACACAATCACTTCTCCATCGCACCAACATTCTTCTATCTACACCCCACCTTCCACCTTCCTCCTTCCACCCTCCACCCTCCACCCTCTACCCTCCACCCTCCACCCTCCACCTTCCACCCTCCACCCTCCACCCTCTACTCTCCACCCTCCACCCTCCACCCTCCACCCTCCACCCTCCACCCTCCACCCTCCACCCTCCACCCTCCACCCTCCACCCTCCACCCTCCACCCTCCACCCTCAACCTTCCACCCTCCTCCCGCCACCCTCCACCCTCCACCCTCAACCTTCCACCCTCCACCCTCCATCCTCCACCCTCCACCCTCCACCATCCACCCTCTACCCTCCAACTTGCGTGTGCACTTGCAGTTCCATTGGTACTAGCAGAATCACCACCAGCATCAGCGTAAGCAGTATTAGTGGTATTAGTGGCATTTGTGGTAGTAGCAGCAGTAGTATAAGTAGTATAAGTAGTAGTATCAGTATTAAGAGTAGGAGTAGGAGTAGGAGGGGTTTGTGTGATACTAACACTACCTTCACCTCCTATGCGTTGCTGCAGTTTCATTGCCTGTGCATTCAAGATAGGGCCTGCAGACTTGGGCTCAATCACCTTCTGGAGGGCAGTAGTTCAGGCCCTGGCATCTCCATTGGGTGGCCTGGCAGGTACTCGTCCTCTTCTCTTGATATGCGTGTTAATATCTTTCTTTGGTAGCTTCATGTCCTTTGTTGGTGGCCTGGTAGGTACCTTCGCCTTCCATGTGTCCTTACACTTGTATTGCCTTCACCTTCCATGTGTTCTTACTCTTGTATTGCCTGCACCTTCCATGTGTTCTTACACTTGTATTGCCTTCACCTTCCATGTGTTCTTACACTTGTATTGCCTTCACCTTCCATGTGTTCTTACTCTTGTATTGCCTTCACCTTCCATGTGTTCTTACACTTGTATTGCCTTCACCTTCCAGTTGTTCTTACACTTGTATTGCCTTCACCTTCCATGTGTTCTTACACTTGTATTGCCTTCACCTTCCATGTGTTCTTACACTTGTATTGCCTTCACCTTCCATGTGTTCTTACACTTGTATTGCCTTCACCTTCCATGTGTTCTTACACTTGTATTGCCTTCACCTTCCATGTGTTCTTACACTTGTATTGCCTTCACCTTCCATGTGTTCTTACTCTTGTATTGCCTTCACCTTCCATGTGTTCTTACACTTGTATTGCCTTCACCTTCCATGTGTTCTTACACTTGTATTGCCTTCACCTTCCATGTGTTCTTACACTTGTATTGCCTTCACCTTCCATGTGTTCTTACACTTGTATTGCCTTCACCTTCCATGTGTTCTTACACTTGTATTGCCTTCACCTTCCATGTGTTCTTGCACTTGTATTGCCTTCACCTTCCATGTGTTCTTGCACTTGTATTGCCTTCACCTTCCATGTGTTCTTGCACTTGTATTGCCTTCACCTTCCATGTGTTCTTACACTTGTATTGCCTTCACCTTCCATGTGTTCTTGCACTTGTATTGCCTTCATCTTCCATGTGTTCTTTCACTTGTATTGCCTTTGCATCCAAGATAGGGTCTGCGGACTTGGGTTTAATCACCTTCTGGAGGGCAGTAGTAGTTCAGGCCCTGGCCTCTCCATTTGGTGGCCTGGCAGGTACTCGTACGTTTTTGTTTCCTTCTTTAGCAACTACTTGCACTTGTTGGTGGTCTGAGAGGTACTTCCTTCTCTAGCAACTACTAGCAACTACTTGCAACTACTTGTTGGTGGTCCTTCTCTAGCAACTACTTGCAACTACTAGCAACTACTTGCAACTACTTGTTGGTGGTCCTTCTCTAGCAACTACTTGCAACTACTAGCAACTACTTGCAACTACTTGTTGGTGGTCCTTCTCTAGCAACTACTTGCAACTACTAGCAACTACTTGCAACTACTTGTTGGTGGTCCTTCTCTAGCAACTACTTGCAACTACTAGCAACTACTTGCAACTACTTGTTGGTGGTCTGAGAGGTACTTCCTTCTCCAGCAACTACTTGCACTTGTTGGTGGTCTGAGAGGTACTTCCACTTATTCTCGTCTCGTCTCGTTTGTATTCATTCTTTTACCGGTGTTGAGTCATCTTCGCTGGTTATTCTACCTGTGCACCATCGAGCTCGGGCATAGCAGACCAAACCCTTTCTCGACTTTCCCTCCCAGGACACTTCTTCGACCGTTGTTGGTTCATCTTTGATGGTTGCTCTATCTGGGGCTGTGCACCATCTTGTTTGCGTGTAGCAAAAAAGAAAAAACAAAAATCTTTCTCGACTTCTCCTCTCAAGACACTTCTTCAAACGGTGTTGGGTCAGATCTTTGCTGGTTGCTCTATCTGGGGGCTGTGCTCCATCTTGCTCGGGTGTAGCACAAAAAAAAAAGCAAAAAAAAAAAAAAAAAAAAAAAACAAAATACAAAACAAAACAAAACAAAACAAAACAAAACAAAACAAAACCCTTTCTCAACTTCCCCTCTCAGGACACTTCTTTGACCGGTGTTGGGTCATCTTTGCTGGTTGCTCGATCTGGGGGCTGTGCACCATGTTGTTTGCGTTTAGCCAAACCGTGCAGCATGGACGGCTTGTTTGGTAGGTTTGAATGTGTCTTTTGAGTGCGTTTGAGTGGAGCATGGATGGCTTGAATGGTGTGTTTAAGTGCTTTTCCTGGGTTTATGTATCTTTCAGTCCAGGGGTAGTTTTGTTTTGTTTTGTTTTGTTTACGTGGTTCATCAGCCTTTAGCACTGTTTTGTTTTTGGGCTGATCGTAGCAGCTTCCACCCAGCTCTATTACTAAGTTACTTAGTCGAGCCCCCAAATTACAGCTGATAGGAATGTCTGTCACGCCAGCGTTCTTACACAGTTTCAGATCTGGGCCCAGGAACGAACGATCGAAGCTGCCTAGAAGCTGCTACGCGCATTCCAAAAAAGAAACAGTGGGTCCATCAGCCCTAAGGCTGCTCACCGTCTGTGGGCCGAGCCTACACAGATATCATACAAAAAAATACTACACCACACTCCCGAGTACAGAATAAAATCATAGTGGGCTGCATACAGTTATAGCCATGTCCAGGGGGAGCCAAATAGGCTATGGGGGCTTGCCCGGCATTGAAAAGTACTCTGTTTCAGTTTTGGGCTACATTTAGCAGCTTCTAGGCAGCTCATTTCACCCACCCTTGGTCCAAACCTGGAGCTAGCTGTGTGTCTGAATGCTGGCATTACAGGCTTTCCAATGCAGCTGTTATATTTGGGCTTTACTCAGACACTGGCTAATGGAGCTGAGTGGAATCTGCTACGCGTATCCCAACAAAGAAACTGTGGAAAAGAAGTCCCTCTATGTTACATCATCCACAAATCATCAGCAGAATACATTTTTGTAGATTAAAACAGTAAAACTAAACTTAACCATACCGAAACAATACAACCAGACCATATCAGACCAAGGCAACCAGACCATACCAAACCAACCAGACCATTCCCTCCTTGTTCCACCATCCACAAACCATTCGCTGAATACACCAACTTTAGACTTTTGGTGGTGGGCCCCAGTGCAAGGATGCCCCCCTCAACCTCACACCTAGTGAACCTGCATACTATTTATGTATGTATTTATTTATTTATGTATCTCATATCATGTATTTATTTATTTATGTATCTCATATGTATTTATTTATTTGTTTATTTATGTATTTATGTATGGATATATTTATATATTTACTAGTACGGTAGCCCGTGTGGCCGGTGGCCACACAGACACACATCACCCCTACCCCAATCATAATAGGGTGCCCGTGGGGCTGGGTTACAGAATGGGCTACACATATGTCCTCACCTCCACCCCTCTCATAAACACAGTCATCATGTTTCCCCCACTTCTAATGCTGACGCATCTCCCCCCCCCCCCAGGCACCAACTAACCACACACTAATCCCTCCCCATGCATCCCCCCCCCCCCCCCTCACACACACAGTCCCCACTCTGCCCAAACCTCGATCCAGGCCCAATATCAAATTTGCCTCACCCCTTTACCCGCCAACACACACGCACTTCCCTGCTTCTCCGTTCGCATTGATCTGATCTTCTCTCGGCCACTTCAGCAGATGGGTTTAACAGAAGCGATTATGATGTTTCCAGCTGAGTTCGAAATCGCGCAGACGTTTAGACGTTTCGTCAGACGACGCGGAAATGCGAAGACTTTTGGAAATTGCAAACGAACGTCTGCGCAGTTTCAGACTCAGCTTGAAAGAACGGAATTGCGCGAGAGCAGAGGGGCTTACCTGTAGCTTCCTCTTCGCGCATAGATACCTAGTTGGGCGTGCAAGCTGTTTCCCGAAAGGGCCTTCGCTCGGTCAACTCTGTCACGCACTCGCTACAGCTCAGCGCGAAAATAACCTTATCGTTGCAGGGTGTGAGTGGTGTGGGGTGGGGGGGTAGATCTTGAAGAGGTATTGCACGCGGTGCAAGGAGCACGCAGCAAGAAGGAAGTTGGACGTCGGAAGAACGTCACAGGGTTGCAGGGACTTAGATCGTGCAGAGATACCATGAGCCGCGCCTGTGTCTAAGCTCGCAGCAAGATGAATTTATCAATAGAGCCTGCAGAAAGGCTGGAGAATGGAAGTCAACTACCTCCAATCAAGAATCAGGCGATGCGATAGCGACTCAGGCTATGTGATAGCATAATGCGATGACGAATGTAATGCTGAGATGAAGAAAGAAGTGCGCATGCGTGAGCCAAGTGAAAGTCAAGGGCCAGCCGAATCATGAGCCGAAGTAGAAGTTCTAGAGCATGAGCCGCAGGTCGCTCCGTAAGCAATACACTGAAAACTATTATTCCGAGCGCCGTGCAAAGCGATCTGAGGGTCAGCAAATGACCTCCGAGGAGAGGATCTCCTCACTCATTTCATTGCAATTCATTGCAGTCGCAGTATGGGAGGCAGTTGTGGACATGAAATGAGCGCGCGCGCATAGCTTAGCGCATCTGCTGTTTCGGCAATTGAAATCACTGGGTGAAGACTTGGGTGTACGGAAAGTCGGTTGCAAGTCGGTTACCCTTCGCACGCCCGTGGCACGTGGGTACGCGATGATGACACCACCACAACCACGACCACGACCACGACCACGACCGCGACCACGACCACGACCATGATTTCTTTATATATATATATTTATTAATTATTTAATTTTTTTTTTTTTTTTTTTTTTAAAATATATTTATGTATTCATGTATTTATGTATTGATACTATATTTAGACTCCTGTCTCACTATCTATCTATCTGCCCATCTACCAGGGCCTTCAATGGGATTGGTCTGAGCCTCATCATTCCCAACTCTCAGTCTCTCATTGCCGACTACTACTCTGACCATGAGAGAGGCACAGCCTTTGGTGTTTGGCAGCTCACAGGTGAGGGACTCATCCTAACAACTTGGTGGGTGTTTTGATTTGTTTGTGTGTGTGTGTGTGTGTGTGTGTGTGTATTAGAAAGTAACTAGAGTCCTACCATGGTAGCTCACAGGTGAGATCCTCACCGTACAAACTTGGTGGGTGTTTTGATTTGTTTGTGTGTGTGTGTGTGTGTGTGTGTGTGTGTGTGTGTGTGTGTGTGTGTGTGTGTGTATTAGAAAGTAACTATAGCCCTACCATGGTAGCTCACATGTGAGATCCTCACAGTACGAACTTGGTGGGTGTTTTGATTTGTTTGTGTGTGTGTGTGTGTGTGTGTGTGTGTGTGTGTGTGTGTGTATTAGAAAGTAACTATAGCCCTACCATGGTAGCTCACATGTGAGATCCTCACCGTACAAACTTGGTGGGTGTTTTGATTTGTTTGTGTGTGTGTGTGTGTGTGTGTGTGTGTGTGTGTGTTTGTGTGTGTGTGTGTATTAGAAAGTAACTATAGCCCTACCATGGTAGCTCACATGTGAGATCCTCACCGTACAAACTTGGTGGGTGTTTTGATTTGTTTGTGTGTGTGTGTGTGTGTGTGTGTGTGTGTGTGTGTATTAGAAAGTAACTATAGCCCTACCATGGTAGCTCACATGTGAGATCCTCACCGTACAAACTTGGTGGGTGTTTTTAATTTTTTGTTTGTGTGTGTGTGTGTGTGTGTATCAGGAAGCAAGTATAGTCCTGCCATAGTAGCTCACAGGTGAGATCCATCATACACACTTGGTGGTTATTTGTATGTTATGCACGTGTGTATGTGTGTGTACGAATTTGTATGTGTGTATTTGTTTGTGTGTATGTGTATGTGTGTAAGTGTATGTGTGTGTATCAGAAAGAAACTATATTCCTGCCATGGGAGCTCACAGGCTAAATACATTTGAACAACCTCAAATAATAAAGACAATTGGACTATCAAGAGGGGCTATTTTACCACGTTGTTTAGATCTGGTCAATAAAAGCTGGTGATAGCATTTGTGCGTTTATGCATGTGTGTATGAACGCATGTGCGTATGTATGCATGTATGTATGTGGCATGCGTACATGCATGTGTGTATGAATAAATGTGCGTATGTATGCAAGTGTGTATGTGGCATGCGTACATGCATGTGTGTATGAATAAATGTGCGTATGTATGCAAGTGTGTATGTGGCATGCGTATGTGCATGTGTGTATGAATGCATGTGCGTATGTATGCAAGTGTGTATGTGGCATGTGTATGTGCATGTGTGTATGAATGCATGAGCGTATGTATGCATGTATGTATGTGGCATGCGTACATGCATGTGTGTATGAATAAATGTGCGTATGTATGCATGTATGTATGTATGTGGCATGCGTATGTGCATGTGTGTATGAATGCATGTGTGTATGTATGTATGCATGTAAGTGTATGAATGCATGTGTGTATGTATGCATGTATGTATGTGGCATGCGTATGTGCATGTGTGTATGAATGCATGTGTGTATGTATGCATGTATGGGTGTGGCATGTGTATGTGTATGTGCATGTGCGTATGTATGCATATATGCATGTGGCATGTGCGTATGAATACATGTGTGTATGTATGCATGTGCGTATGTGGCATGTGTATGTGCATGTGAGTATGAATGCATGTGCGTAAAAATGCATGTATGTGGGGAAAACCCACAAATGTGGGTAAAAACCAAGTCAAAATGTAGGGTGTGTGCGTGTACGAGGATAGAACTCTTATCCTGTCCCATCATCATTTCTGCATTTGAGCAGGCGGCATGGGCGGCATATTTGGCGCCTTGTATTCGACCAATGTGGGCACTACCCAAGTCAAAATATAGTGTGTGCGCATGTGCATGTGTGTGTGTGTGTACGAGGAAGGAACTGTTATCCTATCACATCATAATTTCCGTGCCTGTGTAGGTGGCATGGGCGGCATGCTTGGTGCCTTGTATGCCACCAATGTGGGCACAACCATGGTTGGATCCATGGAAGGCTGGCGCTTCTCCTTCTTGTCTGTTGGCCTTGTCAGCTTGCTCACAGGCGTGGGCATGCTGGCTTTTGGTACTGATCCAAGGTACGTATTGCTTTTGGTACTGATCCAAGGTACGTATTCCTTTTGGTACTGATCCGAGGTATGAATTCCTTTTGGTGCTGATCCAAGGTACATAATGCTTCTTTGTCGCATCGCTTTATTGCTTGCACCATGTGATTTCGAGGATGGTTGGAATGCTTCTTTTGATTATTTGCTGCTTCTTTGCTGCATTGCTTCATTACTTGCCCCTGTGATTGCTTGCCCTTATTTGCCGCTTCTTTGCCGCATTGCTTCATTACTGCTTGCACCCTGTGATTTTGAGGATGGTTGGAAAATCCCCCCTGGATATTGTGGAGCTGGCTTGTCTTGGGTCATCTAGGGCCTGTTTACGCGTCGCAAGTATAGTGATTTGATGCGACCTCAGTGCGACGCACTACGTCCCCTGTTTGTGTCTATGCCCTGCCTACTAAAATCTTGCAGTACAGGGGTAGGCCAAATAAGCTTTAGGGACTTGCCCAACAGTGACAGGAAGAGCTCAAAAGAAAAAATTGATGAATTGAACCCCAAACAATCGTTTCACCTACACTGTGCATTAGCATTCCGTACTGCCGTAGTGTCTTTACAGACGGTGTGCATTTGCATTCCGTACTGCCTTGGTGTTTTTGCCCTGCCTACCAAACAAATTGATTCATTCCAGGCAGTTCTTTTTGTGAAACACGTCTTTTAGAGAAATCTGAAATTAAAAAGTCTGGTCTTTGCCCTGCCTACCATAATGTTTGTTTCAGGCCAGCAGGAGGTGCCAAGGCCTCCAAACAAGTTCGATGCAGCGTCGCCTGCGACGCTAAAAATTGGCGGAGAGTGATCGCGAGGGAGCGACAGGTGGCAACGGAAGCGAGGTAGTTACAAGGCCGTTGGCTGACGTGTCGGGCTTCATCACGGTCAGATGGATGGACGGACAAATGGGTAACACTGGGGGCTCCCGCCCCTTTGAAGAGGGGGCTCCGCCAAAAATCACAACAAGTCTGCTCTTTGCCCTGTCTACCAAAATGCTGCAGTCCAGGGGTAGGCCAAACAGGCTAAAGGGACTTGCCCAACGGTGACAGGAAGGTCTAAAAAGAACAGGCATTGATGAATAGAACCCCAAATACTTGTTCCAAGGCCTCCAAACACTTATGCCGATTTATATATTCTCAGAATGGGGCTACAATGGCATGAGACATGGCTATTTTTTACCCATTTTCCAGGTCATTCTGAGCACCGCATTTGGGTGGGTGGATGGGTGGGGTAGGGGGGCAGCCCTCAGGTTCAAAATTAGGCATGGTCCAATTTTGTCCAATTTTGTTTTACTCCTGAGTCCCCGAAAGTTTTTTGTGTGCGACGCTTCGCAAATTGGACGCTCAGGAGTGAAAGTTTAAGCATAACCTGTCCTACAGAATTTTGAAAACAAACTGAGTCCATAGGTAGCCAATCTAATCCAATCCAACTATTCTAAAGGGTCTCCCCCAGCCTTAAACAATTTATAGTATTGATAGATTATCATGAGGGGGAAATATTAGCAAGCCCTGTTTGGGCTGGTCTCCCCCACACATTCCACCCCACCCCACAAACCACACCCTACCCCACACGACACTCACAGCACCCATTCTTCCACCCCACACTCTCATTCACCCCCACACCCCCCACCCCACACCCCAAACCACCCCACACCCCACCCCACACCCTACCCCACACACACACCCCACACCCCTCGCCACCTCCCCCTTGAACACCACTGCCCCCCCCCCCCCCCCCCCCCCCCCCGACCCCCTCTGAACAACACTGCCCCAATATACCAGCCCACAGGCGAGTGAAGAAGGGCATGAGCCTCGTTTACTCCCCCCCCCTACACCACCACCACACACACACATCCCCCCCCACCTCTCTACCCCCTATAACACCAGTGCCCCCATATACCAACCCACAGGCGAGTGAAGAAGGGCGTGAGAGGGATCCTAATCAAGACGCCTGGTGAGGCTGGTAGGGGGGGGCCTGACGACGGCACCTCCGAGGACCAGGCGCTCCTGGGAAACACCAAGCTTACCTCGGAAAACAGCACTGCCTCTCATTCGCTGTTGTATGGTCCTGACAAGCTCAGCCATCCCCATGATCCCAGCCCTGCCCATGCTGAGGACAAGGCCGGCTTACTGGAGCATGTGCGTCTGTTCCTAGACCTGTACCTTCAAGCTGCGCTTATACCTGTACCTACCCACCACACACCATCCATCACCCACCCCCCAACAACTATCACCGACATCCAACACCTACCACCACCACCACTACCACCACCACAACCAACAACAACACCTACAACTGCCACCTGCCCATGCTGACAACAGGGCCGGCTTGCATCAGTATGTTATTCTGTTCCTGGACCTGTACCTTAAAGCTGCACGTAAACCTGTACCCCCCACACACCGCCCCCCCTCACCCCCCACACACACACTTCCCCACCACCACCACCCATCTTCCACCACCTACCACCATCCACCATCTACCACTGCCACTACCACAACAACCACAACAACCTACCAACACCTAACACTACCAACACAGACACTACCACTACAACCACTACCACCTAACACCACCACCTGCCCGTGCTGACAACAAGGCCGGCTCTCTGGAGCATGTGTGTCTGTTCTTAGACCTGGACCTTCAATGTGCACTTAAACCTGTACACACCCAGCACCCACCGCCCCCACCTCCACCCACCATCCAGCACCTACGTACCGGCTTGCTGGAGCATGTGGGTGAGCAAATGGTGACTGACCCGTATGTGTCGCCTGAGAAGATGAAGGCACACGACATGTGGCCCAGGGTGATGCAGATGCTGACCACGCCGACCTTCTTGCTGATAATCTTCCAGGTGAGAAGGGGCGTGTGCAGGAGATGATTGGCTTCGGTAGGCTTTTTGTCTGTACTGTAGTGTAGTGTACTGTACTGTACTGTACTGTACTGTACTGTACTGTACTGTACTGTACTGCACTGTACTGTACTGTACTGTACTGTACGGTACGGTACTGTACTGTACTGTACTGTACTGTACTGTACTGTACTGTACTGTACTGTACTGTACTGTACTGTACTGTACTGTACTGTACTGTACTGTACTGTACTGTACTGTACTGTACTGTACTGTACTGTACTGTACTGTACTGTACTGTACTGTACTGTACTGTACTGTATTGTACTGTACTGTACTGTACTGTACTGTGCTGTGCTGTGCTGTGCTGTGCTGTGCTGTGCTGTGCTGTGCTGTGCTGTGCTGTGCTGTGCTGTGCTGTGCTGTGCTGTGCTGTGCTGCGCTGCGCTGCGCTGTACTGTACTGTACTGTACTGTACTGTACTGTACTGTACTGTACTGTACTGTACTGTACTGTACTGTACTGTACGGTACGGTACGGTACGGTATGGTACGGTACTGTACTGTACTGTACTGTACTGTACTGTACTGTACTGTACTGTACTGTACTGTACTGTACTGTACTGTACTGTACTGTACTGTACTGTACTGTACTGTACTGCACTGTACTGTGCTGTGCTGTGCTGTGCTGTGCTGTGCTGTGCTGTGCTGTGCTGTGCTGTGCTGTGCTGTACTGTACTGTACTGTACTGTACTGTACTGTACCTTACTGTACTTTACTGCACTGCACTGCACTGCACTGCACTGTACTGTACTGTACTGTACTGTACTGTACTGTACTGTACTGTACTGTACTGTACTGTACTGTACTGTACTGTACTGTACTGTACTGTACTGTACTGCACTGTACTGTACTGTGCTGTGCTGTACTGTGCTGTGCTGTGCTGTGCTGTGCTGTGCTGTGCTGTGCTGTGCTGTGCTGTGCTGTGCTGTACTGTACTGTACTGTACTGTACTGTACTGTACTGTACTGTACTGTACCTTACTGTAATTTACTGCATTGCACTGCACTGCACTGCACTGTACTGTACTTTACTGTACTGTAC
>JACBWV010000610.1:159789874-159819874 GCA_013435795.1 Chlamydomonas sp. ICE-L | reverse complement strand
ACCTCATTCAGATTAACATATAACCATATACTCATGTACCGGTACTCAAACATACTTTGCATTCAGGATACGATATAGTCACATTCTCATTCAGTAAAATATTCAGTAAAACATTCAGTAAAACATTCAGTATAACATCCAAAAGTACATATATAACCATATTCTCATGTCCTCAAGCATACGTACACTAAGGATACAATTTATTCATATATATATTCATATATGTATCATGTATGTTGTTACGGTCCAAAGGTAGCCAAATATGCTCAAGGGATATACCCAACCATGGTATCAGGAGGGTATAAAAAGAAGTAAGCACTGATGAACTGAACCCCAAACAATCGTTTTACCAACGGGGGGTGTGATTCCGTGCTACAATGATCATTGCATTATACGATTTTATCGGAATGTGCTTTTAACTGATGAAAATGGCGAGCAACCAAATTGCTAGCTTGTGCCATGAAACCAAATTCAAGTTCAAGTTAATTAACGATTACAAAAATGAAACTATTTCTCGATTTGTGTGTCTCATTCTGGCGCATGGGCCAAGCCAGTCTTCTCTGTTTTGTTCAAATTTAAAAAAATGTTATTGAAAGAGCTATACATGATACTTGTAGAAAGAACATGTACATGCTACTCGTAACCTCCTATAATGATGATGATGATGATGATGATGATGATGATGATGATGATGATGATGATCACATTTTCCTGGTGCCCTACTGGACTCCAAATATTTGATATGCCATGCCAATCATCTCTGTAGCCTTCCTATTTGAACATATGTTATAGAAAGAACATGTACATGCTACTCCTATAATATTTGATATGCCATGCCAATCACCTCTGTAACGTTCCAATTTTAGCATTTGTTCTAGAAATAACATATACGTGACACTCATAAACTCCCATAATATTCGAAAGAGCATATACATCATACTCCTATAAATAACATGTACAAGGACCTCCTATCTCGAAAAAACGTATACAAGATACGCATACAAAGAACATCTACAAGCGCATTCTATCTCACAAGAACATATAAAAGCTAGGCATATAAAAAGCATATACTTGAACCTCATATCTCAAAAGAACGTATACAAGATACTCATATAAATAACATCTACAAGAACCTCCTATAATATTTACCGCCCCTCAATGGGCAGCGACTTCAGTACATCAGGTGTACTTCCGGGCGAACAAATCATTGATGATATCTACTACTGATCTTGTTTCCTTGAGGCTGGGCAAGTCCAGGCTGGGCTAGTCCATTCAGCCTACTACTGATCTTGTTTCCTTGAGGCTGGGCAAGTCCAGGCTGGGCAAGTCCATTCAGCCTACTACTGATCTTGTTTCCTTGAGGCTGGGCAAGTCCATTCAGCCTACTACTGATCTTGTTTCCTTGAGGCTGGGCAAGTCCAGGCTGGGCAAGTCCATTCAGCCTACTACTGATCTTGTTTCCTTGAGTCTGGGCAAGTCCAGGCTGGGCAAGTCCAGGCTGGGCAAGTCCATTCAGCCTACTACTGATCTTGTTTCCTTGAGGCTGGGCAAGTCCAGGCTGGGCAAGTCCATTCAGCCTACTACTGATCTTGTTTCCTTGAGGCTGGGCAAGTTCAGGCTGGGCAAGTCCATTCAGCCTACTACTGATCTTGTTTCCTGGAGGCTGGGCAAGTCCAGGCTGCCTATTTGGCAATCTCTGGACCAGGGTACTTCCAAGCGCGCGCTGCCTTTTTGAGGCCCACTGCGCGTTTTGCGCAGTTTTTTGCAACCCCCTGTATGTGGGCGCAGCAAGCAGTTTTTGTGCATTTTGCACTACAAAGCGCAGTTTTGTTTTTTTCAAGTGCGCTTAAGCGCTGGCCAATTTGGTCAATGGAAGTACCCTGGTCCATTCAGCCTATTTGGCAATCCCAGGACTCTCTTACTTTATCTCTGTGCGACGCGTCTATATGCGACTGGATGTCCCTTTCAGTGATGTACAATGGTCTAGTGGTAGACCAGATTGCTTGAGGAGGAAGAGTCGGGGGTTTGACTCCCCCTTCGGTCGCTCTTGGCGTTGCAGATCGTCGTCAACCGCGATGGTAGCTTGTCCAGTTGAGGTAGGAGGCCGCTCCCCACCCGAGTACGACGGGCTCCCTTAACACCACGCCCCACAAGGCGTTATCATTACGACTGGATGTAACCCCAAAGCCTGCAGACCGCAAAGCACAGAGCCCGGGGGGTTCAGGGGGGGTGGCATTTCTAACTACTTTAGCCGGACCCATGCGCCGCCATGCAGCAGCAAAATGGCGACGCGACACACACAAAATGAAGTGCCTGGACTGTAACGTACATACATCCATTGTAGATGTTTGTTTGTTTTTAGCCCTTCCTATCAAGGTTGGGCAAGTCCCTTTAGCCTATTTGGTCTATACCCGGACTGAGATATACAGAGAGACGAACTGAGATAGACAGACGGACGGACGGACGGACGGACAGAGCCGCACATACACACACATACCTACCTTGATCTGAACCCCCCCCCCCCCCCCCCCCCCCCCCCCCCCCCATCCTTGTTAAACATGTGGCAGGTCTTGTCATTAGTTGGACTGGGCCAGCTTGCAACAACCCAGTAAGTGCAATGGTGTGTCTTTTTTTTGTGTCTTTTTGCTGTGAATGTTTGTTGTGTATTCGTGTTTTGTCTTTTTGTTGTGTATGTTGTTGTGTATATTTGTTGTGTATTTTTGCTGTGAATAATTGTTGTGTATTTTTGTGGGCCTTTGTTGTGTATTTTTGTTGTGTATTTTGTCTTGTCTTTTTATTGTGTATTTTTGTTGTGTATGTTTGTTGTGTATTTTTGTTGTGTCTTTTCTCGTGTCTTTTTGTTGTGTATCTTTGTTGCCTACATTTTTGTGCCTTTGTTGTGTTTTTTGTTGTGTATTTGTGTTGTGTACTTTTGCTGTGTATTTTTGTTGTGTATTTTGTCTTGTCTTTTCGTCTTGTCTTTTTGTCTTGTCTTTTTGTTTCGTAAATTTGTTGTGCCTTTGTTGTGCATTTTTGTTGTGTACTTTTGCTGTGTATTTTTGTTGTGTATTTTGTCTTGTCTTTTTGTTGTGTATTTTTGTTGCGTATGTTTGTTGTGTATGTTTGTTTTTTACTTATGTTGTGCCTTTTGTAGTGTCTTTTGTTGATTCTTTTTGTTGTGTATTTATGTTGTGTATTCTTACTTTGTATTTGTGTTGTGTCTTTTGTCGTGTCATTTTGTTGTGTCTTTTTGTTGTGCCTTTTGTTGCGTATTTTGTCGTGTCGTTTTGTCGTGTCATTTTGTTGTGTCTTTTTGATGTGCCTTTTGTTGTGTATTTTGTTACACTACAGGGGTAGTCAAATAGGCTATAGGGCTTGCCTAAACCCCTTCAGCCTATTTGGATACCTCTATAATGCAACACACATTCAAATATGAGTTCGTCAGGTGTTGTTTATACCCAGCCTCACCTGTTGATCTAGCATTGATCTGCATTGTTCAAGTTTGGGCCCAGGGTACTACAAAGCACGCGCGGCAGCGCGATTTCGCGCACGCTTTTTGAGCCCCACTGCACGTTTCGCGCAATTTTTCAACCTATTGTGGTCGCAGCGCACAGTTTTTGCGCTTTTTGCACTACAAAGCGCTGATCAATTTGACATTAGTGCGCTTTAAGCGCTGACCAATTTGACAAACAGTAGTACCCTGGTTGGGCCACCCCCTTGAGCCTATTTGGCTACCTCTGGACTGTAACATACATTCAAACATGAGGTCATCAGGTGTTGTTTATAATGAGCCCCTCCTGCTAATCTATTATTAATCTGCATTGTCCGAGGTTGGACCACCCCCTTGAGTCTATTTGGCTACCTCTGGACTGTAACATACATTCAAACATGAGGTCATCAGGTGTTGTTTATAATGAGTCCCTACTGCTAATCTATTATTATTCTGCATTGTCCGAGGTTGGACCACCCCCTTGAGCCTATTTGGCTACCTCTGGAACATAAAACCAACATAAACATGAGGTCATCAGGTGTTGTTTATAATAAGCCCCTCCTGCTAATACATAATTGATCTCCTTATTCGAGGTTGGGCAAGTCTCTTGAGCGTATTTGTCCACCTCCGGAATATAAAACAAATATATACATGAGTTCATCAGGTTTGTTTTATAACCAACCCCACCTGGTAATCTATGATTGATGGGGAGAGCAGGGTATATGTGTATGTGTGTATGTGTGTATGTGTGTGTGTATATGTGGCTTTTTGTGTTTGTGGGTGTGTTTGATGGTGTGAGGGAGGGGGTTGGGGTGGGGGGTGGGGGTGGGGGGGTCAGGGTGGGGTGGGGTGGGGTGGGGTGAGGGTGGGGGTGTGTGGGGGGGGGGTCAGGGTAGGTGTTAGAGCGGTAGGTTTTGTGGTGTGTATGTGTGGCTTTTTGTGTTTGTTTGTGTGGGGTGGGTGGGTGGGGTGTGGGGTGTGGGGTCAGGGTAGGTATATGTGGGTTTGTGGGTGGGTTTGAGTGGGTGGGTATGTGTGGACTTTTTGTGTTTGTATGTGTGTGTGTGTGTGGGGGGGGGTGTGTGTGGGGTGGGGGGGGGGGGGGGGGGAGGGTCGGTATAATGTGGGGGGGTGGGTGGGTGTGAAGTGGGTGGGTCATGTGTGGCTTTTTTGTGTTTGTGTTTGTGTTTGTGTTTGTGTGTGTGTGTGTGGTGTGTGTTGTGGGGGGGGGGGGGGTGGGGGGTGGGGGGGGGTGTGTGATCACAGGGTCAGGTCTATGTGGGTTCTTGTGGGTGGGTGTGGGTGGGTGATGTTTGTGTTTGGTGTGTGTGGGTGGGGTGTGGGTGTGGGTGGGGGGGTCAGGGTAGGTATATGTGGGCTTGTGGGTGGATGGGGTGGGTGGGTATGTGTGGCTTTTTTTGTGGGTGGAGTGTGGGTGGGGGGGGAATTAGGGTAGTTATGTGTGGATTTGTGTGTGTGTGTGTGTGTGCGTGTGTGTGTGTCTGTGTAGAGCAGGGTAGGTATGTGTGGGTTTGTTTGTGCATGTGTGCATGTATGTGGGTTTTTGTGTGTGTGTGTGAGTATGGAGAGCAGGGTAGGTATGTGAGGTTTGGTGTGTGTGTTTTTGTGTCCGTGTGTATGTACGGGGTTTTTTATATGTGTGTGTGCATCTGTGTCTGTCTTACCTCATACCCACACACACAGACACACACAAAACACACACATGCAGTTATTTGCTTAGATTGTGCCTGAGAACATGCGCAAGTCAACCTGGTCTACACATATTACAAACATGCACCACTCAAATGAACATTAACCCCCCTCCCCCTCCCCTCCACTACACCTCCCCTCCTCCCCTAACCCCCCCCCCCCCCCCCCCCCTCTCTCTACCCTCCACTCCCACTCCACTCCCCCTCACCCCACTCTACCCCCTCCCCCCCCCCCCCCCCCCCACCACCACCACACACACACGCCACACACAAACCACGGCATGCAGATATTTGCTGAGATCGTGGCCTGAGGACATGCGCAACCTGGTCTACTCCTTTGACCGCTCATTCGAGGGGGCTCTATCTGCCATGAGTGCCTTCCTAGTGGGCTGGACAGCGGAGCATTGGTTTGGATTTGTGGGCGACGCCACCGCACGTATGTTCTGTTGCGTCTGTGTCTGGGTGGATGTATGTGCTGGGGGAAGGTCGGGGGAAGGGAGGGAGGGAGGAAGGGATGGAGGCAGGGAGGGAAGGAAGGAAGGAAGTAGGAAGGGAGGGAGGGGAGGAGAGAAAGAAAAAGGCAGAATGAGAGTGTGGGAAGGAGAGAGGAACAGAAGGGGCGTGGAGGGATGGAAGGAAGGAAAGAGAACCAAACCAACTGAAACCAGACCAACTAAAAGGAACTAAAATCCAACCCTCTCCATTCTCATTTCATTCACTGCACCGTCCAGGCTATAATATGGACCAGAGGGCAGATGGTGTGTGGGGGTGTGGGGGGTAGGGCATGATTAAGATGAGGCAGGCGGCAGCTCAAGTATTTTTGCCTCACAGAAGCAACTGGAGGCAAAGTACAAGGAACTGCGGTAGGTGGAAGGGGGGGAGGTGTGTGGGGCACCTTTTAGACTGTGATGTGGACTAGACAGCAGACTGGAAGGAGGGGAGACCCGGACCAAAACGAAATGAAACGCACACCAAACCAAATAGAATCCAACCCAACCCCCTCAATTCTCATACCATACACTACCATATCACGCACGCAATCCATGCACTGCCCGACCATGCACTGCCATCGTATGCACTCATTCCATTCACTGCCCGGCCATGCTCTCATACCATTCCTCTCAGACTGTGATGTTGACCAGACAGCAGACTGATGGAGGGAAGACCCGGACCAAAACAAATTCAAACACCCACCAAACCAATTAGACTAGAACCCAACCCTCTCCATTCTCATACCATGCACTGCCATATCACACACTCGTTCCATGCACTGCCAAATTAGCACTCATTCCATTCACTGCCCAGCCATGCTCTCGTACCATACCTCTCAGATTATGATACGGACCAGGCAGCAGACTCGCGTACCCGACACAATGTTGCTAAGGCCAAGTCCTTGGGTGATGCTTCAACCCAATCCACCCTTACCCAACCCCCTCCCCCGAACCCCAACCCCCTACCCTCAACCCCCAACCCTCAACCCCCAACTCCCAACCCTCAACACCCAAATCCCAAACCCAAGCCCAAACCCAAACCCCGACCCCCGAACCCAACCCCAACACAACCCAAACCATTATCATATCATGCACACTGCCATATCATGCACTCATGCCATGCACTGCCATACTGTGCAGACTGTGACGCGGACCAGACAGCGGACTCACCAAACCAAACCAAACCATTCTTATAATATGCACTGCCTTACCTGCACACTGCCATATCATGCACTTATGCCATATGCTGCCATATCATGCACTGCCATACTATGCAGACTGTGACGCGGACCAGACAGCGGACTCACGAACCCTACATGATGTGGCTAAGGCCAAGTCCTTGGGCAATGCCATGCTTCTCTTCTCAGTGGTCCCTTGGGCTCTGTGTGCTACCATTTACACAGGTAAGAGTTTCACTCTTTCTTTTGGGGTCTATGAGTAGCAGCTTCTAGGCAGGTTCTTTTCCCCACCCTTGGGCTCTGTGTGCTACCATTTACACAGGTAAGAGGTTCAATGTTTCTTTTTTTAGGCTACGAGTAGGTTAGACGCACCTTCTAGGCAGCTCCTTTCCCCCACCCTTGGGCCAAGCCTGAATCTAGCCAGTGTGTCTGCAAGCTGACATGACGAGCATTCCAATGCAGCTTATAGCTTTCGGCTTGACCCAGGGGCTGGCTTATGGGGCTACCTGGAAGCTGCTATGCGTAGCCCTAAACAGGAACAGTGGAGGGTGTGCTGCATGTCATCCCTCTGTGTCTTTGTCTGTCTCTGTGTATGTGCATATGTGTTACACATGGGTGGCATACATATGTGATATGTGGTATGTGTATGTACACGCGTGTGTACATACATATACCACATATCACATATGTATACCACCCATGTGTAACACATATGCACATACACAGACACATACATACACATACCACATATATGTATGTACATGGGGCATTGTTGGTGAGACTGTTGGCTGCTGCGTATGTATGTATGGCCTGTTGATTTTTTTAGATGTGTTTTTAAGTAGTGGTTTTTACTTGTTTTTTTGTTTAGCTATTTCACCCCAGAAGGTGGGTCTCCCGACACAAACCAGCGAAACCGAGGATTCAGTTCGAATGGCATTGTCACACCTAAAAAAGATGACAACGTAATGTATGTATGTGAGCCGGTACCCCATGTGCATTTCTTCATCTTTGTGATGGCTTTCTGCACTCAGTTTGAGTGTCACACCAACTTTGGAAAGTCACACTCAGGAAAGTCACACCGCATTCGCAAATAAACCACTAAAATCGAGAAACTGTTGATGAATGGTACTTCAAAAAAATGCATTCGCAAGTACACATTACAATAGTATAAATGTTGATGATTGTACTTCAAAAACATCAACTGGGAGCGTGGTGTGGTACTGCCAATGTGTGCACTACCCGCAGGCGGTGAACAGCATTTTTACTGCCGATGTTTGTTACGACCGCAGGCGGTGAACAGCCTGGCGGCTGATAGACTGTGTATTCAAATTCAAATTCAAACGCAAGCGCCAGCTCAATCGCAAACAAAAAATCAAGCTCAGGCTAGAACTCGAAATCAAAGCCACCCCTTGTGTGCAGGGCTTTACTACACCTACCCACGAGACCGGGCCAGGGTCCGGCAACAACAGGGCAAGGATCACAGCCCATCTAGGTCCCCAGGGGAAATTGGCGGAGAGCGTTGGATATCGGAGCGACAGGTGGCACTGGAATTGAGTGCAGCAGATCGAAAGCAGGGTTGACGACATGGCCAAGGGCCAGTTAGGGTCAGGGTTTCTTGTGGTCGGCTGGACAGTCAGACGGACAGCGGGGAGATACTGGGGGCTCCCGCCACCTAGCAGGGGGGGCTCCGCCACAAATTGTACTAGTAGCATGCCGTTGCATGTTTTTACCTTGAAAATGATATCATACAAATTGCATCATATGATATTGTATATAACGGCAACTTTAGCCTAGTCAGACTGCCGGCATCATATGATATCATATTGCCGTTCCTTAGTAGTATACCATTGCATGTTTCTTACATTGAAAAATGTGCAAGAATGGCATTTCCCCGAACATTGTGCTCGCCAATATTGTTGCCAATATATTGGACTCGGTCATTTATTGTTTGCATGTCTTTCAACTAAACCACGGCTAACTGAAATGTGAGCATTTATTCCGTGGTCTCGAAAATACCGTGGTCCGGAAAATGGTCCGAACAATGGTTATCGTTTTGGTAATGCGGTTAGAGAAAGTACTGCCTGTATATATCTGTCAACTGTGTACAATCTATACCAGCGTTGTTCAAGACGGTACGTGTCACGTCCCAAATGCAGATTTTGTTATTGTCCGGTATACGTCGGACACTGAGTCGGCATAATGCATACCGGTACCTGGTCCCTCCAGGTCCCGTGTTGCCTGCCGCCAGGCCACAGGCTAGCTGTGGCCTACACGTATCTGCGGGATCTTCCTGCAGACTCCCATCTTCGATATAAGCGCACTCGTTGCGTCCTTTAATCATCTTCTCATCAGTCCTCTACCGTGTAACAACTCTACGATTGAAAGGTTATCGGCCCTGACCGCTGCCCGAAGACAACGCCACTGCGCCTGCATCAAGGTGTGCCAGTTTATCCTCTGATGACTTGCTCGAAGGCTTGAGCACTGCTTTTGGCCCTGGATTGCCTACGTTATATCGTGAGGAATCTACTCCTGCGCTGCCTCGCCTACTGCCCAAACACATGCTTGTCTCTACCGCCCGTTCAAGACGCCCCGTAGACGCAGTCTTGAAGTCACCGTAGATCTCTGACGTGAGTTGCAGACTCATTAGATCCCACACAGCGTTGAACAATCCCCAGAGATTGTTGTGCCAAGGAGACATCCAACCTTGCACCATCGTCAGCACCCCTGTTACTATTCCCAACACCCCTGCTACGTACCAGCATTATTTCACCACAACAGGATCCCTTCGGATCCCCCTTCACTGTCAACACCACCTCCCCTCTACCTCCGAAACACACGACCAAGACTTAAGACCGACAAGCTTCACACCCGAATTACCCACAGGCCGGTTTATTAACTCGGTGTGAAGGCGAACAAGACCCCAAGACCCCAGCGCCGCGACAGACAACATGCAGACAACGCCAAAGCAACCGACCCTCATCTTCGATGGAGGTCCAGGAATTCCCTGGCACAAGTTTGGTCCACACCTCCTCCGCCATCTCAGATCCGCTAATGGATGCATTGGAGTTGCCATTGACGCCGCCATGCCAGCCCCTCCCCAAGGAGAACCTGCTACAGGTGATGAATACCCTATGGATGAGCGCGTGTGGCTGGATTTCGTCGCTGTTAACCAGCACAAGGAGATGGCTCAGTTCAAGGCTGACATCTCCTCCTTTGTGGATGTGATCAAGCAGTGCAGTGGCGGCACCATTGTTGTAGTGGACATGTCTGACCCAGCTTTGAACCCCTCTCGACGTGCTTGGTGCCTGTACGAATGGGAGTATACTCTCTTCCACCGCGGCCCTGAGGGCTTGCACATGCATGGCTTATCTAGAGAAGACAGAGCCAATATTGTCGAGAACATAGATGTGAATAAGGCTGAGTCTGAGATGCCTGAGGACAAGGCCATGATCTTGGACAGAATCAAGACCCATCATGGCTCCGCCGAGGCGTTCAACACCAGTCTCAGGACGCAACTCATGTTGCGTCCCCTTAGCCATGGCGTGGACAGGAAACAGCTGAGCATGCGCAGCAAGGGCACCAAGTGGCGGATGGAGCGTTTGGAAGCTTGGTACAAGGCCGGTGACACCCGTGCTCTATGCATCATGGCTGTAGCAGGGACAGGGAAGTCAACACTTGCAGATCACATCTGCGCAAGCATCTTGTGCATTCCCCGAGAGGTACAGACGAACAAGGCTGGTCTTCCTAGTGAGCATGCCACTGATTGCAAGCTCGCACTAAATGCTGCGCACTTCATGAAGCATAGTGACGTCCGCCGCCTAGATCCTGTGGCATCAAGAGCTTGGTATTCCAGCTGGTTGTAAGGTGCGCATGGATGTGTGGATGTGGGTGGGTTTGTGGGCAGTGGGTGGGTTTGTGGGTGTGGGTGGAATTGTGGGTGTGGGTGGGTTTGTGGGTGTGGGTGAGAGGTGGATGTGGGTGGGTGTGGGACGTCTCAATCCAGTGGACTTCATCAAGAGCTTGGTGTTCCAGCTAGTTGTAGTTGTAGTTGTATTTGAAGTGGTGCGCATGTGATGTATGAGATATCCTCCCGTCTGCCTTACGTATTTAATCCAGGACCACCAGTCCTATCCTGATCGGCTATTACTTAACAGCCACTTGTCCTCGGATCGGGACTTGTTGTCACGATAGTTTGCTTGCTAACTTCCGTTGCCCCGTCCCTCCCTGCACCAGCTGCCATGCACCAGCTGCCATGTGGGAGCCAAACTGATGTCTAACAGTGCATTAATGTCTAACAGTGCATTGATGCCTAACAGTGCATTGATGTGTGGATTGTGTCCATAGTGTCTGTTACAAATTATAAAGGGGTACTATGAAAGACATTACTACCCGGTAGGGCATGTACCGCTAACGTAGTATATCAGTATATGAGGGCATACTACTGCTACATATCTGTGTGTTGACATCCATAGGTACTCACTATGGTGACTGTGTGTATGTGCACCTTTTCAACACACCCACACACACACACACACCTACACACCCTACATTGTGGATTGTGTCCGTAGTATTTGTGGATCACTCTTCGGCCTCTCCTTGAAACTACTCATTGAATACTATGCCTTTTATAAGCCTGTTAGCTAATACCATGCCTTTTATAAGCCTGTTAGCTAATCCCATGCCTTTTATAAGCCTGTTAGCTAATACCATGCCTTTTATAAGCCTGTTAGCTAATACCATGCCTTTTATAAGCATGACTGTTAGCTAATACCATGCCTTTTATAAGCCTGTAAGCTAATTGTTTGCCCATTGATTAAACTCAGATCACCCAAGCTGAATGCTAAGGTAACCAAGGATGTGGCAGCCATTGAAGCATTGCGAGATGGTGAGGAGGCCTTCAATTTTCTATTGAAGCCGTTGTTTGAGGAGGCTCGCGGCGAGGAGGCTGCGCAAGTAGTGATTCTCGTTGATGCTCTAGATAGATGAAGGTGATCCGCCCAAGCAACTAGAGAAGCAGCAGCAGCTACTCGATCTGGTGAGTGCAGATGCCTGCCAGCAGGCCAAAGTGGTGACCGTGAAAGCTTGCGGGAACCAAGTGCTGGGAGCGATCATTCGATTCATTCCTCAGCTGCCTCCCTATGTGCGCTTCATCTTCACCAGTCGCCCAGATGCTGTGTGCGGTGGCATTCGCAGCATCTTAAAGAGAGCCTTCTCCTCATCTGTCACCTTCATTGACAGTCCTGAGGAGCTAAGGGAGGAGGCTGTCAAGCCTGCCACCTCCACCCCCCCCACACCACGCACGACGGGCAGCAGGGTCATGTTGTATGACACAGTGGCCAGGGAGTGCAACCTGCTGCACAGCATACCCCCCTCCTCCTCCACCACAGACCTGAGCGCCCTGCGCGCCCTTTATGAGCTTGTGTTTGATAGTTCCAAGGCGGGAACGGGTGAGGGAGTCCCCCCTTACTTGCCCCTCTTGCATGTGATCATGGCCGCCCAGGAGCCGCTGTCCCACGCCATGCTCCATGAGATGGGGATGGCATGTCTGCTGAAGGATCTTCCTGGCTGGGGCTGTCTCTTCTACGAGGCCGACCACCATATCTACTCATACCACAAATCCATGAGTGACTGGCTACTCCTTGGCAAGGAGGCTAACCCACGGCACTCGATGCAAGATTCAGTCTCCAAGGGCCATGCCACCCTGGGTGCCCACCTGATCAGTCCCTTTCTGACTTCCCAGCCCTCTGAAAAGCCACAGCCGGCCTCACAGTTGCTCCTGTCCCGCTATACATCCCAGTATGTGTTCCTTCACCTTAGCAAGGCCAAGTCCCAGCCCTGCAGCCTTTTGCTGGATGCTGCCCTAGCCAGGTGGGATCTGCTTAAGGCCCTGTTCAGGGCAGGGCAAGGGGACCGTGTCGTGAGTGCCCTGGGAGGCATGGATGTCCGCACTCCCTATGCAGAGGACTCCCTTCGGTGGCTGCGCCGCTTTTACCATGCCTTCGATGGAGAGCCTGAGTCCATGGAGAGAGCAACTTATGCAGATTGCCCTATAAAGAGCTCGAAGTTCGCTGAGGCATTGTCTCGATTGCCTGTCGTACCAACAGTCACACAGCTTGGTGGCATGGACGGGTGGGGTCAAGCCGAGTCAGTTTTTTTTGTAGGGTTTGCTTGACATGATGCCCTTCCCATTTAGTGGCTGGCTGTGGACTGCACGTTTCTGTGAGGGCATCTTTTGCCATGCGCTGTTGTATAAATTTTAACTCAACCTTGACAACCTTGAAAACCTAGCCATTTAGCTACATCCCAAACCCACTCATCTCAAACTCACTCATATCACATGATAATCACCCACTGAGGTCCAGTATGAGTACCAATAAAAAGACAACTACAGCAGCTACAACAACAACAACAACAACATCAACAACAACAACAACAACAACAGCAAGTCATCACGCTATGATCAGTCATCGTACTCCTGTCAGTAGGTCCTTGCCAGGTTTCCAAATTTCATACCTGCCTCCTTGGAAGAGGTAGAGAACTTCCCTCCGTGCTGTCGCGTGGTATTCCATGCTCAGGCGCAGTAGCTGTCTGCAAAACTAAAAACCCATCATAGTAGCCATTCTCCAGTATGTACGGTGCATGCGAACGGGAGGGTTCCTTCAATCTCACGCCCGTGGCAAGGTGTACAATTTTTCAAAGTGTCCTGTCACCAAACTCCTGTCAGTAGTTTTGGTGACTGTCACAACCTCCTCACACACGCTACCACACAATACCATCTGTATTTTAGTGGGTTGATATCTTTAATGTGCGCAGGTGCAGAAATTGGTAACAGCTACAATTTCTTGGTAACCTAGCCAGTCATGCAAAGTCTATTAGCTTCCATTAGACCATTACATGCAATCACACTGAAATCACAAAACATAACCTCATAACACATACATAAACTCATGGCACATACCACCCAACAAAACATAATCAGAGCACATCCCTATTATGAGCACTTTATAATGCTGCATTGTACGCAGTGATAGGAGACCATGCATGGTGTGTGTGTGTGGTGTGTGTGATGTGGGTGGGTGGGGTGTGTGTGTGTGTGGGGGGGGGGGGGGGGGGGGGGGGGGGTTCTGAAGTTCTTGTGTTCAAGGTTACAGGTTCAAGTCCTGTTATTTCTTAGATAATAAATAAATGAAAGCACCAAGGTAGGCTTCTACACAAACCGTCGAGGGGAGACTTCCATACATTTTGTGCGGCTACTAAGCATTTTGGGTTCTCTTGCATGCAGGATAATGGTGCTGTCAGTAGCGTTGACTTCAGCCCGGATGGTAAGCAGCTAGCCACGGGCAGTGATGACACAACAGCCAGGCTGTGGGACCTAGCTAGCCACAAGCAGTGATGACACGACAGCCAGGCTGTGGGATCTAGCTAGATGGCAGGCACTGGCCACACTTGAGGGACACAGTCGTGCTATCAATAGCGTTGCCTTCAGCCCGGATGGTAAGCAGCTAGCCACGGGCAGTGATGACACTGCAGCAAGGCTGTGGGACCTAGCTAGCGGGGAAACACTGGCCACACTTGAGGGGCACAGTAGTGCTGTCAATGGTGTTACCTTTAGCCCAGATGGTAAACTGCTGGCCTCAGGCAGTCATGATGAGACAGCCAGGCTGTGGGATCCAGCTAGTGGGGAGACACTGGCCACACTGGATGCAGGCATTTTTGTGAGTAATAGTGTCACTTGCGTTGCCTTCAGCCCAGATGGTAAGCAGCTGGCAACGGGCAGCGGAGACAAGGCAGCCAGGCTGTGGGACCTAGCTAGCGGACAGACGATTGCTATTCTAAAGGGACACGGTGATGATGTTAGTAGCGTTGCCTTCAGCCCGGATGGTGAGCAGCTGGCCACGGGCAGTGATGATGAGACAGCCAGGCTGTGGGACCTAGGTAGTGGGCAGGCACTGACTACACTGGAGGGACACAGTGATGATGTCAATAGCGTTGCCTTCAGCCCCGATGGTAAACAGCTGGCTACGGGCAGTTTCGACAATCAAGCTAGGCTGTGGGACGTAGCTAGCGGGCAGACACTGGCCACACTGGAGGGGCACAGGCATCCTACACTCGTCCACAAATCTGATCCTGAGTTCTGTGCTCAATTCTGTCCCACGCGATGGGACCTACCCGGGCGGACTTTTGAAACACTGAATAGAGGCCTTGCTTCTGTAGAAAGCGTTGCATTCAGCCCGAACGGTAAGCAGCTGGCGACAGGCAGTAATGACATGACAGCCAGGCTGTGGGACCTAGCTAGCGGGCAGACACTGGTCACACTGAAGGGACACAGTCATCGTGTCCGTAGCATTGCCTTCTGCCCGGATGGTAAGCAGCTGGCTACAGGTAGTGATGACAAAACAGCCAGGCTGTGGGACGTGGCTAGCGGGCAGACACTGGCCACACTGGAGGGACACAGTCATGCTGTCTATTGCGTTGCCTTCAGCCCAGATGGTAAGCAGCTGGCCACAGGCAGTAAGGACAAGACAGCCAGGCTGTGGGACGTGGCTAGCGGGCAGAAACTGGCCACACTGGAGGGACACAGTGATGCTGTCAGAAGCGTTGCCTGCAGCCCGGATGGTAAACAGCTGGCCACAGGCAGTAATGACAAGACAGCCAGGCTGTGGGACCTAGGTATGGGGCAGGCACTGGCCACACTGGAGGGACACAGTGGTGCTGTCAGTAGCGTTACCTTCAGCCAAGATGGTAAGCAGCTGGCCACGGGCAGTTCTGACACAACAGCCAGGCTGTGGGACCTAGGTACGGGGCAGGCACTGGCTAGACTGGAGGGAGACAATGATGGTGTCAAAAGCGTTGCCTTCAGCCCAGATGGGAAGCAGCTGGCCACGGGCAGTGTGGACAAGACAGCCAGGCTGTGGGACCTACCTAGAAAACAAATACTGGCCACGCTCGAGGGCAGGGTTTTCCCTAAAGATATTGAAAACTTGAAATCCAGAATTAAGCAAGGTTAGCTTCATGCTTTAGGCAATACAATGCAGTACGGCAAAAAATTCTGTCAGCAGTTTCAGGGTAACTCCTTTCAAAATTCAGCTCAGAATGCATTCCATTCAGGTAATGAGGAGGTACCCTGACCCCTAGTCTGTAATTGTATCATCGTAACAAGTCTGTAACTGAATCGTTACAGGCTTGTTACAGAACATTTACGTACTTCATTATATACGGTTGGGCAAGTCCCTTTAGCCTATTTGGCCTACCCCTGGACTGTAACATACATGCATACATACATACATACATCCAAACACGCGTACCCGTACTACAATTCGTACTGCACAACCCTGCATATGATGCCCATCCTGCCCTTCAGATTTGCCTCAATGTTTACCATCAGCGGTTCATACCCTGAATGCTTAAGCATGGCCAGCAGGGTACTACATTTTAACAAACTGGTCAGCGCTTAAAGCGCACAAACGTCAAATTGGTCAGCGCTTTGTACTGCAAAAAGCGCAAAAACTGTGTGCTGCGCCCACAGGGGGTTAAGAAAACTGCGCGAAACGCGCAGCGGGGCTCAAAAAGCGTGCTCAAAATTGCGCTGCCGCGTGCTTTGTAGTACCCTGATGGTCAGCAGGGTGGTCCAAGTAGACTCCAAAATCGGCGACAAGAGAGTGGAAACGCAACGAGTTTCAAAATCTGCGCCTTCAGTTGCAACTGTAGCAAAATCCACATCTTGTTAGCCCCCTTGTCACTCTGGACCCTCCAAAAAAGGAGCAGTGAGAAAAAAGTTAGGAAAAAGTTCATATGGTGCCGGGGGGGGGGGGGGGGGGGGGGGTACCCTGCCACTAAGTCCTTAGAATGGCACCGGACCCGGGGGGTCGATAGATCACGCGATCCCCTATCTGTGTTTGGTACACAGTCTTGAACAACCCTGGTGGCCATAAGGTTTTTTCCTAACCACGATATATGTAGGGACCGGCATATCATATGATGTTGACCGAAGGCGAGTAAGATATCATATGATATCATACAAACTGCATCATATGATATCACATGATATCATATGAAATCATATTGCCGTTCCCTAAACATATCGCGCAAAGCCGATCATAAATGTTTCCCCCCGTGTTGGTCCATCGCGCTCCCAGGTGTGGGAAACGTTTTCGGATGTCATGCTTGGCTGGAGCATTGTGCATCTTTTGCATCCATCGTGCATAGTGCACCTGAGCATATGGCAGCCCAATTTTAAACCTTTAGGTCAAATCCCTATGAAAACCTCTGATGGCCAGATGGGGTTGGTCAAACTTGGGTCACTTGCCCACTTCGGCAATTGATGGACAGGCCAGAACTAGTGGCATGCACCCTGTTATTTTACATTACATTACATTACATTACATGTTAAAGTCTACTTGACACCGCGAGGGTGTATGAGACTCTGTGCTTTAAACAAAAAGAAAAAGCACCCACAAAGCAAAAAACCCCATTACATCAGGGGTGTGTCGAGGACAAACAAACCAAACTCCCAACCACCGTTTTGGTGGCGTAGGTATTAAACCCCTTAGAGCAGGACCCAGATCTCAACCACTTACAGTGGCGGAGGTAAGAAGCTAACAAATGAGAAGTCTCAAGAAGAAAAAAAAGGGATAATAAATTACGGTGCCACTAAGCAGTCCAGGGCTTCCTGTCTTGCTCTTCTACAAGTAGAAAGATAGTCGGCTAGGTTGCTCCAAAAAGACTTAGTGCCATTTCCATTCATAAAGGTTCTGAATGTGGAATCGCAGAATTCCACATTCCATACGGTTAAGTCGGTATCCTAATGGACATGCCTATAAATATCTGTAAACAGATTCTGGTAGCGGAGGCGAATATCATTATAAAAAGGGCACTCAAACATATGCATTTCATCCTCAGTTTTTTGGAACCCACACATTTGACAGTGTCTCATTGAGCGAGGGATGTGTGCTCTATCCACCACCCTCATTCTTTCTGTGTTCAGCCAATGGGAACCCATTCTAAACTGTGCTATAGAACGAATCTGATCCTGCTTATGTAAGGCGGATGTATGTATGGATTTGAAGTTGATGATAACATACCCCATGGATGCCAAAACAACATTACACCTGCATGGCTGCAACAGGATCCTGCCAGATCACTGATCATTAGGGGCCGGCATATCATATGATGTTGACCAAAGGTGAGTACCGGTATGACATCATATGATATATCATGCACATTGCATCATATGATATTGTATACAAATGGTAACTTTAGCCTTGTCAGACTGCCGGCATCATATGATATTGTATATAAATGGTAACTTTAGCCTAGTCAGACTGCCGGCATCATATGATATTGTATATAAATGGTAACTTCAGTCCAGTCAGACTGCCGGCATCATATGATATCATATATGACATTATATTGCCGTTCCCTACTTATCAGGAGCTTGTGGAGTTGATCCAGCCAGTGAGTAACTCGTGGGATCTACAAGCCATATATGCTGTCACCAGAGCACCAAGCACTGCAAAACGTTCTGTAAGGGTACTACAATACGTATGTTCTTACGATCTAGAACGCAATATTTTTGAGCCCAACGTGCAGAAAGTAAATATCCTGACACTCTGTTCGTGCAGCACGGCAAGCAAGCAAGGGTACGTTATATAAACTCAGCAAAACAATGCCGGGACAGGACAGCAGCACAACCTGCAAACTGACAAGTTGTATCACAAATTAGGGTTTTGGTGGCACCCCCAGACACCATTAAAACAACTAGGGCGTGACCGCCCTTGAGTTGGGTATGGGGATCCGCTGGGGACCCCTTGGTGGAGCCGTGGTACCTCCCCCCCCTGGTGGAGCTGTAGTACCTCCCCCCTCTGGTGGAGCTATGGTACCTCCCTCCCTTGGTGCAGCTGTTGTACCTCCCCCCCCCCTGGTGCAGCTGTGGGGATGGGAAGCAGAGAGATGGGAAGCCCCGCCGAGCCCCGCTGTCACTAAGGTTGTTTTGTGTGCGGTGTGTGTAACCTTGTTGCTGCCCTTGTGAACCGTGTTGCTGCCCTCGTGAACCGTGTTGTTGCCCTCGTGGCTGTTCTTGCGGAATGTGTGTCTCGTATACCGCGCCTTGGTTTACAGTTGCGCCGTTGCCTCATAAACTGGGGCTGTGCACCCTCCGGCTGTGACTAGGCAGTCTCCTTCGAGGTGACTTGACTGCCCCATCCAAATATCAAGTGGTTTGGGGCGCAGTTTTACTTAAATCTACCTGGAAGATGAGGTGACGTGACTGCAAATACAACTTGTCTGAAATTTGCTTCGAGTCGGAGAAGAGGTGACTGCATTTGCTAGTTTATTGAGCCGCCTGCCGGGTGCAAACGACAGGTGGTGCGGTCCAAATGCAATTTTTCAGGCGAACCCTTAGGTTCCCCAGCGCACCCGTGTTGCGCACCCGTTTTGCTCATCCGATTTGCTCGTCCGGCAGCACGCCTGATGGCGCTACCTAGTCGCTACCTATGGAGGGGCGGTAACTAAGGAGCATGAACTTCATGAAAGCGTGAAGGGAAGCGAAAAGAGTGTGTAAACGGAAGGGGTGCCAAGGCAGGAAACCCAGAGCACCTAGCCGAACAAACTCATGAAAGGGGAGCCGAATCAAAGAGAAGAGCTAAAGACAGTCAGGGGAACCAGCGTAGAGGCAAATATGTCAAGCTATACCACGCCGCTGTACTCGATTGTCATTTGTTACAGATGACAATCGAGTATGACAGCATGGTAAAGCTTAAAAAATTAATATGCAGCAATAGGACCCTCTTTAGGAACTTGGCACAAGTCAAACCAGCACAACCCAACTTGCATCAACATACCGAAGTGCCGACTGCCGAGATGTACCAAAGGCACCACAGGGAGAAGTGTATTTTCCTTCAGGATTTGGGCCTAAACAATAATAATCGACAGTGATCGATGCCCAGGTCTGGGGGTTGAGGAGGTGAAAACATTAATAATTTGTCTGCACGCCCTTGCTTACATTCTGGCTGAACAAATATAATCATATATTGGTAGGGACCGGCAAATCATATGATGCTGACCAAAGACGAGTATTTTTTTTATCATACAAATATCACATGATTTAATATCATATGATATGATGCCGTAGGCCAAAGTTACTTAGTCAGACTGCCGGCATCGTATGATATCATATGATATCATATTGCCTATCCCTATATATTGGTCACATATAAGGTTTAGGGTTTGAGCCATAAGGGTTTTAATCCACCTGAGTCAGAGGAAGGTAACTTTGTCGTAGGGACTGACCCTCCAATACCTGAATAGCCTAAGGACTGTATAGAATCCATCCAGGGTTTATGATTTCAGTTCTTTCCAATACATGATTGAACTAATACCAAAATTGCCGAAGGCGGTGGCCTACCAATACCTCAATAGCCCAAGGGTTTGCCTGAACTTGAATTAGAATAACAACTAAAATTTTACCGGTAATCAGAGGCGGTGGCCTATCCACTTGACATGGCTAGAACCTGATGGCTAGAAATTGCTGGCTGAAGCTATGTAACCTAGTTCTTTTCCAAGTTCGCCTGGTCGTTATTCATAACCAGTGCGCGCCTCTCATCGCGTCTGCTCAAAGCTTTTGCAGAGACGAATAATCACAGCAGCAAGAATATCAACAGTCTTGGCCAACACAACCCCAAGCTGTTATGGTACACATTATATGGTGTACCATGCTGACCCTGTGAGTATGAAGTCCGGCCGGGTCTGTGACCCTGGACTGCAGGGCAGCTAGCGGCTGGTACCGCCAGCCAGCTAGCGCCCCTTTAATAATAGTACAGACAGGCCCCGAGGCCGCCATCTGTATTGACTACATAGCTACCGCAAGCTAGGCTTCCGCTTATTTTGACATAACGTTGTAAACAACTGTGTTGCTCCAGCCGTCCCATCGCCCCATCATCTACGAGAAGCAAGGAAAACGTAACAAGCTGTTACTATTTTCGCTTGGCTACGATTTTTACATTTCGGTCCGTCTGAACCAGAGAACCTGTCAAGTGTGTCATCCTGTGATTACGGTAAATTATCACAGTAGCACGAACTGAGGGCCCCCGTCGGTGAAGCGATTGTTTGGGGTTCACTTCAACAGTACCTTTCTTTTAAAGTCCTTCCTATCACGATTGGGCAAGTCCCTGTAGCCTACCCCTGGACTGTAACGTAAATCCAGTACATACATCCTGGTGACCTGGCACAGCTGTGGGGCTACATGAACGATAACTGAGCCAACAGTCTACGACGTACAAAACATTAAGAATTGTGCACGCCGATGGTTCAGCCAAGCCACCGGTCGCTTGGGAAGATTAATTATCGTACGTGACCGATGATTAAAAGCGCGAAATTTTGCTGAAGGGTTTTAGGGCTTCCGCTAAATCTGGTTGGGTATGGCGGTTAGGCCAAAACAGGGAGCGGTCGAAAATAGGGCCCAAAGCAGCCAAAATTATATAAAAATCACTGTACAAGACGCCGACCGTAAAGTACAGGAGGAGTACTGCCGACACCGCAAATTTGGGGGGTCTACAGCCTTGTTAAAACCCTATGGCACCCTTTTATTTGGGGGGTCTACAGCCTTGTTTACAACCCTATGGCACCCTTTTATTTGGGGGGGTCTACAGCCTCGTTTAAAACCCAACGACACCCTTTTATTTGGGGGGTCTACAGCCTTGCTTAAAACCCTACAGCACTCATTTAGTTGCGGGGTCTACAGCCTTGTTTAAAACCCTATATATGGCATCCTTTTATTTGAGAGTTCTATCTACAGCCTTGTTTAAAACCCTACGTCACCCTTTTATTTTGGGGTTCTACAGCCTTGTTTAAAAACCTATGGCACCTTTTATTTGGGGGGGTCTACAGCCTTGTTTAAAACCCTACGACACCCTTTTATTTGGGGGTTCTACAGACTTGTTAAAAAACCTACGGCACCTTTTATTTGGGGGGGTCTACAGCCTTGTTTAAAACCTTACGACACCCTTTTATTTGGGGGTTCTACAGACTTGTTAAAAAACCTACGGCACCTTTTATCTGGGGGGGTCTACAGCCTTGTTTAAAACCCTACGGCACCCTTTTATTTGGCTTGCATGTTATCATCACAAATTCACAAGGACCCAAATATGAGTCAATGGAATTTCCCTGTAGACCCAGATGGGCTGCCATCCGTGCGCTGTCGTTGTTGGACCCTGGCCCGGTCCCGTGGGTAGGTGTAGAAGAGCCCTACGCACAAGGGATGATGATCTGATTATATTGTTGAATTAAATTATCACTGTAGCACAAACTCAGGGCCCCCCTGGGTTAAAATATTGTTTGGGGTTCACTTCATCAGTGATTTTTCTTTTTTTGCTCTTCCTAACGGTTGGGCAAGTCCCTTTAGCCTGTGGGTAGGTGTAGTAGAGCCCTGCGCACAAGGGGTTGAAATTGAAATTGAAATTGTTACATCCGTGTAATACATTCACTCACAGGACGTGAAGTTAAGAACACCATAACGTAAGCAGGAGCTAGCTATAGCCACCATAGGACCACCATAGGACCACCATAGGACCACCATAGGACCACCATAGGAGTTATTAAAAAAAAACGAGAACGGAGTCGGAGGGCAAGGGGTTGCTTTGATTTTGAGTTCGAGCCTGAGCTTGATTTTGTGATTGCGAATGAGGTGGCGCTTGCGTTTACGTTTGAATTTCAATGCACAGTCTATCAGTCGCCAGGCTGTTCACCGCCTGCGGGTATAACAAACATCGGCAGTACATCAACTACCACACCACACTCCAAGTTTTTTTTGAAGTACCATTCATCAACAGTTTCTCGATTTTAGTGGCTTATTTGCGAATGCGGTGTGACTTTCCTGAGTGTGACTTTCCAAAGTTGGTGTGACACTCAAACTGAGTGCAGAAAGCCATCACAAAGATGAAGAAATGCAAATGGGGTACCGGCTTACATACATACATTACTTGTCATCTTTTTTAGGTGTGACAACGCCATTCAAACTGAATCCTCGGTGTCGCTGGTTTGTGTCGGGAGACCCACCTTCTGGGGTGAAATACCTCAAACAAAACCACAACTAAAAATCACAACTAAAACCACAACTAAACAAAAATCAGCAGGCCATACATACATTAATACGCAGCAGCCAACAGCCTAACCACCAATGCCTTATTTGTAACACATATGTACATAAACATTCACAGAGGGATGATGTGCAGTACACCCTCCACTGTTTCTGTTTTGGGCTACACATAGCAGCTTCCAGGCAGCCCCATAAGCCAGCCCCTGGCTCAAGCCGAAAGCTATCGGCTGCATCGGAATGCTCGTCATGTCAGATTGCAGACACAGTGGCTAGATTCAGGCTTGGCCCAAGGGTAGGGAAAAGGAGCTGCCTAGAAGGTGCTACTAACCTACTCGTAGCCTAAAAAAAGAAAGAGTGAACCTCTTACCTGTGTAAATGGTAGCACACAGAGCCCAAGGGTGGGGAAAAGAACCTGCCTAGAAGCTGCTACTCATAGACCCCAAAAGAAAGAGTGAACCTCTTACCTGTGTAAATGGTAGCACACAGAGCCCAAGGGTGGGGGAAAGAACCTGCCTAGAAGCTGCTACTCATAGACCCCAAAAGAAAGAGTGAACCTCTTACCTGTGTAAATGGTAGCACACAGAGCCCAAGGGACCACTGAGAAGAGAAGCATGGCATTGCCCAAGGACTTGGCCTTAGCGGTATCGTGTTGGGTTCGTGAGTCTGCTGTCTGGTCCACATCGCAGTCTGCACAGTATGGCAGTGCATGGTATGAGTGCATGATATGGCAGTGTATGGTATAAGTGCATGATATGGCAGTGTATTATAAGAATGGGTTGGGTTGGGTTGGGTTGGGTTGGGTAGGGTTGGGTTGGTCTGGTCTGGTCTGGTCTGGTCTAGTCTGGTCTGGTCTGGTCTGGGGCATCACCCAAGGACTTGGCCTTGGCGGCAATGTGTTATGTACGTGAGTCTGCTGTCTGGTCCATATCACAGTCTGAGAGGTATGGTATGACAGTGCATGGCCGGGCAGTGAATGGAACGAGTGTGTGATATGGCAGTGCATGGAATGTGTGCGTGATATGGCAGTGCATGGCCGGGCAGTGCATGGAATGTGCGCGTGATATGGCAGTGCATGGCCGGGCAGTGCATGGAATGTGTGCGTGGTATGGCAGTGTATAGTATGAGAATGGGGAGGGTTGGGTTCGAGTCTATTTGGTTTGGTGTGTGTATGATTTCGTTTTGGTTTGGGTCTCCCCTCCTTTTAGTCTGCCGTCAAGTCAACATCACAGTCTGAAAGGTGTAGTGAATGGAATGAGAATGGAGAGGGTTGGATTTGAGTTTGTTTGAGTTGGTCTGGTTTCAGTTGTTTTTATTATCTTTCCTTTCCTCCCTTCCTCCCTCCCTCCCTCCTTTCCTCCCCCCCTCCCTCCTCCCTTTGCTCCCTCCTTGCCTCCCTCCCTCCCCTGCCCTCCCTTCCTCCCTCCCCCCTTCCTCCTTCCCCCCTCCCTCCCCACGTCCCTTCCTGCCTCCTTCCCTCGGCACATCCATCCACCCAGACAGACACGACAGAACATACGTGCGGTGGCGTCGCCCACAAATCCAAACCAATGCTCCGCTGTCCAGCCCACTAGGAAAGCACTCATGGCAGATAGAGCCCCCTCAAATGAGCGGTCAAAGGCGTAGATCAGATTGCGCATGTCCTCAGGCACAATCTCAGCAAAGATCTGCAAGAGTGTGTGTTAGGTGTGTATGTGTGAGTGTTTTTTGTGTGAGTGTATGGGGGCGGGTTGAGGTGGGGTGGGGTGGGGGTGGGGTGGAGTGGAGTGGAGTGGAGTGGAGTGGATGGGGGGGGGGGGGGGATGTTTAATGTGAGTGTGCATGTGTGTTATATGTGTAGACCAGGTTGCGTATGTCCTCAGGTATACTCTTAAGCAAATATCTGAATGAGTGTGTCTTAGGTGTGTGTGTGTGTGCATGTGTGGGGGTGGGGTGGGAGGGCGGGGGGGGGCAGGGGAGGAGGGGAGGTGGAGGGGAGTGGAGGGGCATGTTTTACGATCTCAGAAAATATCTGCATAAGTGTTTGGGGTGGGGGTTGGGACACAAATTGGCCTGGGGGAACCCACTGCCATACATAAAATCTGTGTATGTATATATGTCATTTGTATCTTTGTATACCGTACACGCAGCATTAAATAAAAACGGTGTATGTTATGGACCTTATAATTTTATTTGTGTGTACAATTACCATATAAATAAAAAAGGTTGTTGTTGTATTTTGTTGTCTTATATGTGTAACTATCTAACATGAATAAAAACCGGTGTTTTGTTTGTTTTTTTTTTGTTGTTTTTGTATTTATATGTGCAACTTATAAATTAAATAAAAACGGTGTATTTATATGTGTTTAATTATAAAATAACTAAAACGTGTGTTGTATTTATAGTGTAACTTATAAATTAAATAAAAAACGGGTTTTATAGGTAACTTCTAATTAAATATGGAAAAAACGGTTTGTATTTCGCTGTGTAACTGTATAAATTAAATTGAAAAACGGTTGGTTGTATTGTTGTATTTTATATGTGTAACTTATAACCTATAAATAACACACGGTGTATTATAGTGTCACTATAAAATAACATACAAACGGTTGTACTTTGTATTTATATTGTGTAAATACTTATAAATTAAATAATTAAAAAACGGTGTATGTATTATATGTGTAACTTATAAATTAAAAGAAACGGGGTTGTATTTATTGTGTAACTTATAAATTAATAAAACACGGTGTTGTATTTAATGTGTAACTATAAATAAATAAAAACGGGTGTGTTGATTGCTTTTATAGTGTAACTTATATAATTGAATAAAACCGGTGTTTTTGTTTTTTGTATATATGTGAACTTATTAAATTAAATAAAACGGTGTTTGTGTTGGTTATTTTTTGTCTTTATATGTGTAACTTATAAATATAAATAAAAACGGTTTCTTTGTTTTTTGTATTTTATGTGTAACTTATAATTAACTAAAAAACGTTTGTTGTATTTTATTTGTGTTACTTATAAACTATAAATAAAAAAACGGTTCTTTGTTTGTTGTATTTTTTTCTGTTGTTTGTATTTATAGTTGTAACTATAAATTAAATTAAAAACGGGTTTGTATTCTGTGTTTGGATTTATAGTGTAACTTATAAATTAAATAAAAACGGTGTATTTATATGTGTAACTTATAAATATACTAAAAACGGTTTTTGTTTTTGGGGTGTGTTGTATGTATAGTGCAACTTATAAATTAAAAAAAACGGTTGTGTAGGTTATTTATATGTGCAACTTATAAAAAAATAAAAACGGTGTTGTTGGTGGTTTGTTTTGTAGTTGTTGTTATTTGTTCTTGTATTTATTATGGGGTAACTTATAAACTATAAATCAAAACGTGTTGTTTTGTTGTTTTGTTTTGTTTTGTTTTTTTTAGTTGTTTGTTTTTGTTATATTTGTTTGTATTTGTGTCAATTTCATATTGTGTAACTTATAAATTAAATGAAAACGGTGTATTTATATGTGTAACTTATAAATTTAAATAAAAACGGTTCGTGTATTGTTTTTGTGTGATCTATTGTGTAACTCTATAAATTAAATAAAACGGTTGTTTTGTCTTTATATGTGTAAACTTATAAATTAATACAACGGTATTGTTTGTGTTGTATTAGGTGTTGTAACATAACTATAAATAAAAACGGTGTATTTATATGTGTAACTTATAAATTAAATAAAAACGGTGTATTTATATGTGTAACTTATAAAATAAATAAAAACGGTGTATTTATATGTGCAACTTATAAATTAAATAAAAACGGTGTATTTATATGTGTAACTTATAAATTAAATAAAAACGGTGTATTTATATGTGTAACTTATAAATATAAATACAAACGGTGTATTTATATGTGTAACTTATAAATTAAATAAAAACGGTGTATTTATATGTGTAACTTATAAATTTGTATACCGTACGCGCAGCATTACAAGGCAGAATATTCTGACTGTTTTTTTGTGTGACGCGTGGCAAATTGTGTAACTCAGTGCGACCCCAGTGCGACGCGCTGCCCATCAAAACTCCCAGGGCTCTGCGCTTTGCACTCTGCCCTATTCCGTGCTACGCCACAATCCTGAAATTGAAATTGTTACATCCGTGTAATACAGTTACTCACAGGACGTGAAGGTAAGGACGCCATAGCGTAAGCCCGAGCTAGCTATAGTCACCGTATCCTGAAATCAGGCTTGCAACACAACTGGACCTACTGTAGGAGTGGCACCACCATTCGAAGATTCGTCTGGGGTGAAAGTCCTTTCACAACTTCAAAAACAAAAGCTGAAAAAAACAGTGACGATGGCACCGGTATCTTAGTATCTTCAGAAATGTATTCTAACTTTCTTTCGTACATATGCATGACAGGGTACTTCCCATTCTACACATTCTACACTTCCCCTTCTATGCATGACAGGGTACTTCCCATTCTACATATGCATGACAGGGTACTTCCATTGACCAAATTGGGCAGCGCTTTAGCGCACTTGAAAACAAAACTGCGCTTTGTAGTGCAAAAAGCGCAAAAAATGCTTGCTGCACCTATAGGGGTTTCAAAAAACTGCGCAAAACACGCATTGGGGCTCAAAAAGGCAGCGCGCCAGCGCTCAAAAGCGTGTGCTTGGAAGTACCCTGATGCATGATACAGTCCAGAGGTGGTCAAATAGAAGCTTGGAAGTACCCTGATGCATGATACAGTCCAGAGGTGGTCAAATAGACTCAAGGGGCTTGCCCAACCTCGTACAATGCAGATCAATTGTAGAGTAGCAGGAGAGGCTGGGTATAAACGACAAGTGATGAACTCATGTTTGGATGTATGTTACAGTCCAGGGGCAGGCCAAATAGGCTTAAGGGGCTTTCCCAACCTTGAACAATGCAGATCAATTCTAGATTGCTAGGAAGAGCTGTTTATAATGGATGTATGTAACAGTCCAGGGCAGGGTACTACTTCCTGCCAAATTGGTCAGCGCTTAAAGCGCACAAACGTCAAATTTGTCAGCGCTTTTTAGTGCAAAAAAGCGCAAAAAGTGCGCGCTGCGCCCACAGGGGGTTGAAAACACTGCGCTTAGTAGTACCCTGGTCCAGGGGTAGGCCAAATAGGCTGAAGGGACTTGTCCAACTGACTATAAATCACACCTGATGAACTCTTTACATTTATTTTCGTTTTAGCCCCTCCTGATATGGAGAATGGAGAATCACTTCAAACCTGATGTCACGACGATACTCACAACCCAAATAAAATTAATAATTGAGGTGAAAGGCAGAGGCTTTGCTCCTTGTGCCGTCTTACTTGTATCTTTTGCTGCTGCCTTTAAAGCAAGGCTTTTTTTTCTGTAACATGTTAAACAGGGATATTGTTTTCAAATAAAAAAGAGGAAATCTGATTCCTTTTTCTTTTTTTCTCCTTTTCCCCCCTCAAAAAACAGGATCCTTATACCGATTTTTGTTGATTTGGGTCATTTTTAGTCAATTTCAGTAAAATAAAATAAAACTGTTTTTAGGTTTCCTAATCCGGCAATTTTGGTCAAAACGGGGTCTCGTATTCCGATCGAAATATTTTACGGAAATAAATATCCCTGATGTAAAAGTCTACTGGACACCACGAGGGTGTATGCGACTCTGTTCTTAAACAAACAGAAGCACAGAAAAATCAAGGCTATTAATTTGTGAAGGTCTTAGGCTGGATATCAAGTCCCTGTAGCCTATTGGGCCTATTGGGTATATTTGGATACCCCTGAACTATAAAACAATACACAACAACAATCACACAACAAAAATACACAACGAATTTACACAAACAATACAAAACAAAAATACACAACAAAATCACACAACAAAAATACACAACGAATTTACACAAACAATACAAAACAAAAATACACAACAAAATCACACAACAAAAATGAACAACAGAAATACGAAACAAACACACAACAAAAATACGCAACAACATACACAAGAAAAATACACAACAAAAAGACACGCCCTTGCACTCACCAGGTTGTTGCAAGCTGGCGCAGATATACAACAAAATACACAACAGAAATACTCAACAAAATACACAACAAAAAGGAACAACAAAATACACAACACAAATACACGACAAAAAGGCACAACAACATACACAACAAAAAGACACGCCCTTGCACTCACCGGGTTGTTGCAAGCTGGTGCAAATATACAAGAATATACACAAGAAACATGCACAACAATAAGGAACACAACAAAAAAACACAACAAACATACACAACACAAATATACAACAAAAAGCAGAAACAAATACCCAACAAAAAGACACACCAATATACACATGACAAATACAGGGCAAAAATAACCAACACAAATACCCATCAAAAAGACACAACAAAATACAAGACAAAGACACAACAAAAAGAAACAACAAATGACACAACAAAAAGACACGCCCTTGCACTCACCGGGTTGTTGCAAGCTGGTGCAGATATACAACAATGTACACAACAAAGATGCACAACAATAAGGAACAACAGTAAGGAACAACAGTAAGGAACAACAAAATACGCAACACAAAGGAGCAACAAAAAGGGACAACAACACACACAACAAAAAGGAACAACAAAATACACAACAAAAAGACACACCCTTGCACTCACCGGGTTGTTGCAAGCTGGTGCAGATATACAACAAAATACACAACAAACATGCACAACAATAAGGAACAACAAAATACGCAACACAAAGGAGCAACAAAAAGACATGCCCTTGAACTCACTCAGTGATGAGTAATTCAAATCTGACAGTGGGTTTCTTCTAGCTTTATGGTTTTAGGCCTCCTCCAGGGACAGCGTTTTAGTGCTTTCTGTAGCTTTTGTAGCTTTTAGGGCCACTGAGGGCAAAACAAAACTTTTTGTTTTTACTTTTTTTATATCGATAATTTCGCTAAATCGGGGGCAAAACTAGCGATCGCTATGTACAGCAGAAATACAAATCCCTGAACTCACTGGGTTGTTGCAAGCTGGTGCAGATATACAACAAATGCACAGC
>JACBWV010000610.1:159777374-159784874 GCA_013435795.1 Chlamydomonas sp. ICE-L | reverse complement strand
CTAATCTGAGCTGCCATGATGCGACTGGCATTAGGGTAGCGGGCAGCTGCCTTGTCGCCTGTGTATATGCAGACACCACAGGGTCAGTATAAGTCACTAGAACCAATACAAGCAGCTAATCTGAGCTATTATGATGCGACCGGCATTAGGATAACGGCAGCTGCCTTGTCACCTGTTCTACAGACACCACAGGGTCAGTAAAGGTCATTATAAACAAAACCACCTGCTGCCGAGCTAATCTGAGCTACTATGATGTGGCCTGCATTAGGGTACCGGGCAGCTGCCTTGTTGCCTGTGTTCATACAGATACCACAGTGTCAGTATAAGTAACTCTAATCAATATAACCACCTAATCTGAGTGACTATGATGCAGCCGGCATTAGGGTACCGGGCAGCTGCCTATTCACTTGTGCATAGACAGACACCTACCAAGCTATTTCGGGCTATTTCAGGCTATTTCAGGCTATTTCAGGCTATTTCAGGCAATTTCAGGTTCTTGTAGGCTATTGAGTCAGCAGCAGTTAGGTTAAATGTTGTCAGGACAGGGGGGTTCAGCTGCAACCCAAATTTGCGCTACTATGATGCGAACGGCATTAGGCTGACAAGCAGGTGCCTTCACCTGTGCTGCTGCTGCTGCTGCTGCTGATGTTGGTGGTGATGATGATGATGACGACTACTGTCATGATGAATAATTAATCCATACCACCCATACTCACCCACCCATGCGGCATGAGGCTGACAAGCAGGTGCCTTAACCTGTGTATGAGGGCCATACCAACCATACTCACCCATTCGCCCAGCCACATTACCCACCCATACCACCCAGGACTACCCACACTACCACCCATACTCCACCCATTCGCCCGCCACATTATACCCACCATACCACCCATACCCACACCAGTCGCCAGCCACATTACCCACCCCAGACCACCCATACTCCCACCCATTCGCCCAGCCACATTACCCACCCATACCACCCAGACTCACCCATTCGCCCAGCCACATTACCCACCCATACTCACCCATTCGCCCCGCCACATTTAACCCACCCATACAATCCCATACTCACCCAATGTGCACAGCCACAGGACCCACCCATACCACCCAACTCAACCATTTGCCCAGCCACATTACCCCACCCATACCACCCTAACTTACCCAGGCGCCCAGCCACATACCCCCCACCCATACACCCGACTCAACCCATTCGCCCAGGCCACATTACCCACCCATACAACCCAGAACCCACCCATCCATTCGCCCAGCCACATTACCCACCCATCCCCAATACCCACACATACCACCCGAACTTCACCCATTCGCCCAGCCACATTAACCCACCCATACCACCGCAGACTCACCCAATTCGCCAGCCACATTACCACCCGACCACCAGACTCAACCCATGTTCGCCCAGCCACATTACCTAATTTACCCACCCTACCACCCATACTCACACATTCGCCAGCCAAAAAAAAACATGACCCACCCATACCACCCTACGCCCCATTTCGCCCAGCCACATTACCCACCCATAACACCCAGACTCACCCATATCGCCCAGTCACATTACCCACCCTACCACCAATAACCCCCATACCACCCATACGCACCCATATCGCCCAGCACAATTACCCACCCATACCAACCCATACCACCCATTCGCCCAGCCCACATTCCCCCAGACACCCATACTCACCCATTCGCCAGCCACATTACCAACCCATACCACCCAGACTCACCCATTCGCCCCAGCCACATTACCCACCCTACAACCCATACTCACCCATTCCCCAGCCACATTGTACACACCCATACCAACCATACTCACCATTCGCCAGCACATTACCCACACCCATACCACCCCATACTCCACCCATTTGCCACCACATTACCCACCCAATACCAACCCAGACTTACCATGATCCCCAGCCACATTACACAACCCATACGCACCCAACGCACCCACCATTCGCCACCACATTACCACACCCATACAACCCAGACTCACACATTCGCCAGCCACATTACCCACCCATACAACCATACCCACCATACCACCCAGACTCACCATTGTCGCTCAGCCCATTAACCACCCATCCACCATAACTCACCCATGTCGCCCGGCCCACATTACCCACCCATACCACCCATACTCAACCCATTCGCCCAGCCACATTACCAACCCATTCCACCCCAACCACCCATTCGGCACAGCCACATTACCCACCCATACCACCCATACTCACCCATTCGCCCAGCCACATTACCCACCCATACCACCGATACTCTCACCCATTTCGCCCACCACATTACCCACCCATACACCCACATAACGTCCCATTCGCCCAGCACATTACCCACCCATACCAACCATACGCACCCATTCGCACAGCAACATTTACCCACCCATACCACCCATAATCACCCATTGCCCACCCATTACCACCCTACCACCCTACTTACCCCCCCATTCGCACCAGCCACATTACCCACCCATAACACCCATACCCACCCCCAATTAACACCCATACTACCCATTTCGCCCAGCACATTACCCACCCATACCACCCATACTCACCCATTCGCCCAGCCACATTACCCACCCATACCACCCATACTCACCCCATTCGCCCAGCCACATTAACCCCCCCTACCACCATACTCACACCCATATCGCCCAGCCACATTTAACCCCCCATAACCACCCAACTCACCCATCGCCCATCCACATTAGCCACCCTACCCCCAGACTCAACCATTCGCCCCGCCACTGAACCCACCCATACCACCCATACACACCCAATAAAACCCAGTCTCACCCATTCGCCCCGCCACATTCCCACCATACCACCCATACCACCCATAACCACCCGACTCACCATTCGCCCAGCCACTTAACCACCAACTACCACCCATACTCACCCATTCGCCCAGACACATTACCGGCCCCATACCACCCTACTCACCCATTCCTGCCCAGCCACATTACCCCCCCATAACCACCCAGACTCACCCATTCGCACCAGCACATTCCCACCATACCCACCCATCAACCCAGACGCACCATTCGCGCCAGCACACATTACCACCCACCCATACCCACCCATACACCCAGACTTCACCCATTCGCACCAGCCACATTACCCACCCATACCACCCATATCACCCATTCCCACCCATTCGCCCAGACACATTACCCACCCATAAACCTATACTACTCAACCCATCGCCAGCCAAATTACCCACCTAACCAACCATACTCGTCCCATTCGCTCCAGCCACTTCCCATCCATACCAGCCCAGAACTCACCCATTCGGCCCAGCCACAGTACCACCCATACCACCAATACTCAACCATTTTGCCCAGCCACATTACACACCCATACCACCCATACTTACCCCCATTCGCCCAGCCACATTACCCACCCAGAACACCCAACTCACCCATATCGCCCAGCCACATTAACCCCCCCATACCACCCAGACTCACCCATTCGCCTAGCCACATTACCCACCCATACCACCCATACCCACCCATACCACCCATACTCACCCATTCGCCCAGCCACATTACCCACCCATACCACCCATACTCACCCATTCGCCCAGCCACATTACCCACCCATACCACCCATACTCACCCATTCGCCCAGCCACATTACCCACCCATACCACCCAGACTCACCCATTCGCCCAGCCACATTACCCACCCATACACCCAGACTCACCCTTCGCCCAGCCAATTACCCACCCATACCACCCATACCGCACCGCATACCACCACCCAACTCACCCATTCGCCGCCACATTCCACCTACCACCCTAACACCACCCTACCACCCGACCTCACCCATTCGCCCACACATTACCCACCCATACCACCCATACTCACCCCATCGCCCAGCCACATTACCCACCCATACCACCCAGACTCACCATTCGCCCAGCCACATTACCCCACCATACCCACCCATACCACCAGACTCACCCATTCGTCCCTTCGACAGCCAACATTACCCACCCATACCCACCCATACCACCCAGACTCACCCATTCGCCCAGCCACATTACCCACCCATACCACCCAGACTCACCCATTCGCCCAGCCACATTACCCACCCATACCACCTATACTCACCCATTCGCCCAGCCACATTACCCACACATACCACCCATACTCACCCATTCGCCCAGCCACATTACCCACCCATACCACCCAGACTCACCCATTCGCCCAGCCACATAACCCACCCACACCCACCCATTCACACCGCTCATACGGCATTAGGATGACAAGCCTATTCCAGTCTATATCGGCAAAGTACAGCCTATTTCAGCTTGTATTGGTCTGTTTCAACCCATATCAGGCTGTCGCAGGCTATTTCAGGCTATTTCGGCCTATTTCGGCCTATTTCAAGCTGTATCAGGCTATTTCAGCTTATTTTTGCCTATTTCAGCACATTTCAGGCTACTTCAGCCTACTTCGGCTTATTTCGGCCTACTTTGGGCCTATTTCAGGCTAATACAGCCTGTATCAGGCTATTTCAGCTTATTTTTGCCTATTTCAGCACACTTCAGGCTATTTCAGCCTACTTCGGCTTATTTCGGCCTACTTCGGCCTATTTCAGCCTGTATCAGGCTATTTCAGCTTATTTTTGCCTATTTCAGCACATTTCAGGCTATTTCAGCCTACTTCAGCTTATTTCGGCCTATCTCAGGCTAATTCAGCCTATATCAGCCTATTTCAGGAGACAAGCAGGTACCTTCACCTGTGTATGAGTTCAAGAGGGCACCAGGATAATGCAACCATCCTCCGCCTCCCCCTCCTCCTCATCATCAACATCATCATCATCATGACCATCGCCGTCAGCGCCCCCCACCTCCTCCTCCTCCTCCTCCTCCTCCTCCTCATCATCATCACCGCCAGCACACCCGTCATCATCATCATCATCATCCTCCAGTCCCTCCTCCTCCTCCTCCTCCTCCTCCTCCTAATCATCAACGTCATTATCATCATCGTCATTATCACCACTGTCCTCCACCTCCTCTTCTTCTTTCCTCTTAAACTTATCCTCTTACTCCTCCTCCTCCTCCTCCTCATCATCATCATCATCATCGTCATTGTCACCACTGTCCTCCACCTCCACCTCTTCTTCTCTCCTGTTACAATCATCCTCTTCCTCCTCCTCGGCATCCCCAGCACGATTTGTTATTGCCAGGTCCAGAGTAAATATTGCACACATTTGATATTTGATCACCCACATGCACGTCTAATACTACCACCCTGACCAGACCCACGTACCCAACCTCCCAGCACCACCAGCACCACCACCCTGATAAGACCCAACTATGCACCCTCTCAGCACTAACACCACCAGCAGAGCCACCACCAGCACCAGCACCACCACTCTGATCAAACCTACCTATCCACCCTCCCAGCACCACCTTCACCAGCACCAACATCACCACCACCCTGATCAGACCCACCTATCCACCCTCCCAGCACCAGCACCACCAACCTAATGTGACCCACCTATCCACCCTCCCAGCACCAGCACCACCAACCTAATGAGACCCACCTATCCACCCTCCCAGCACCAGCACCACCAACCTAATGAGACCCACCTATCCACCCTCCCAGCACCAGCACCACCAACCTAATGAGACCCACCTATCCACCCTCCCAGCACCAGCACCACCAGGACCACCACCCTGATCAGACCCACCTATCCACCCTCCCAGCAACAGCACCAGCACCAGTACTATCACCACCCTGATCAGACCCAGCTATCCATCCTCCCAGCACCACCTTCACCAGCACCACCTTCACCAGCACCGCCACCCTAATGAGACCTACCTATCCACCCTCCCAGCAACAACACCACCAGCACTACCACCCTGACCAGACCTGCCTATCCACCCTCCCAGCACCAGCACTAGCACTAGCACCAGCACCAGCGCCAGCACCAGCACCCTGGTCAGACCCACCTATCCACCCAGCAGCACCACCAGCACTACCACCCTGATCAGACCCACCTATCCACCCTCCCAGAACCAGCACCAGCACCAACAGCACCACAACTCTGTTCAGACCCACCTATCCATCCTCCCAGCACCACCTTCACCAGCACCACCACCCTGATGAGACCCACCTATCCAGCCTCCCAACAGGCCACCTAGAGCAGATGAAACAAGGAGGATACACATGAGGATCGAGGCGCGAAAGTCTCCCATGCCCAGCAGCTGAAACCCTATCCACCCTTGCAACACCAACACAAGCAGCAGCAGCAGCAGCAGCAGCAGCAGCACCACTATCCTGATGAGACCCACCTATCCATCCTCCCAACAGACTGCCTAGAGCAGATGAAGCAAGGAAGATGCTCATGAGGATCGAGGCGCGGAAGTCCCCCATGCCCAGCAGCTGAAACCAGAGGGTGAAGAAGACCATCCCATTCCACGGCATGGAGCCTACGATACCCTACACATGTGGGGGTGGGTCTAGGGTTTAGGGTCTAAGGTTCTGGGTTTCGGGTTCTAGGTTGGGTTGGGTTTAGGTTTGGGTGGGGGTGGGGGTCTGGGGGGTTCCTTAAGTTTGAGTGGGGATGGCATAAAGTTTGGTGGCAGATGTCATTGATAGGAGTAGGTGTTGGGTACCGCACTCATATATATATATATATATATATGTATATAAGTACATTATAATGTGCTGGGTTCTGTTGGTATAATATATAAAAAACAAAAAACAGAACCCAACACATTCTAACTGTCCCCAACAGATCCTACCAGTGCCCGGATCCTCACAGCCATGCTATCACTGCCAATCAATCCCATGCCAACAAACACATACATACCCACACATAATTACCCCCCCACACGCACACCTACCCCCACATATCTATCTCCCCACATACCTACCTCCACATACTTACCACATTCTGCACCCCTTCCTAGCACCTACCAGCACCTACCAGAACCAAATACCTCCTGCACCCCGCCACTTCTCGCCTGGAATCTGATTGCTGCTAGCTTGCATTCACACTGGAGACCTAACCAACCACTGACCCACATCCCCACAGCCTACAGCCCCGTCCGTAAAACAGTTGTTTAGGGTTCAGTTCATCGATAACTTTTCTTTTTAGCCATTCCTGTCACGGTTGGGCAAGTCCCTTTTGCCTATTCAGCCTACCTCTGGACTGTAACGCACACACAGTCCACATCACACAGCCTACAGCCCAAGTCGCGACGGCCCACAGCCAACAGCCCTACCGCCCACTTACCCACATCCCCACAGTCCACTGCCCACAGCTCATAGCCCAAATCCCAACAGCCCACAGCCCACAGACCAAATCCCAACAGTCCACTGACCCACATCCCCACAGTCCACAGCCCGAATCCCGACAGCCCACAGCCCACAGACCAAATCCCGACAGCCCACTGACCCACATCCCCACAGCCCAAATCCCAACAGCTCACGGCCCACAGCCCAAATCCCAA